>CM025638.2:528584-578765 GCA_014621495.2 Entosphenus tridentatus
CTACATGAGATGGGGCTACATGAGATGGGGCTACATGGGATGGGGCTCATTCCGCATGAATTACTAAGAGGCGAAACGCGTAGTGATGTACAATCAAAACTGCCTTTCTGGGATTACTGCTCGGCTATCCTTTCCTCGGTAAACAAGCGTAGTGAAAATAGTTTTGACCGGCAATTTTAATGATTCTATTATTGAAATTCTTTACAAGAGATTCCAATGAGGTTTATGAAGTCAACGTAGTAACTTAGTATGATTTAACCCCCAGGTGTTAAAATCTTACAAGCAAGTGTGCGGATGTATGTTGACATTTACTGTTTAGTTGTGTGCGGGTACACGGCCGCCTTTGTCAGCCCACATTGATAGTTGAATGCTTCCCCCACGCCACGTGGGAATTGGGTTGGTCACCCGCCTCAATGCGTTGCTGCCCGTTTGTCAAGTTGGTTTTGTATTTTCTGAGTGTGCGTTGAGTGAAGCGACATCGTGTAGACGACGTAGCGGCGAGGCCCCGCCAAAGCCGTGACTCACGTGGTTGTGTTGTGGCCACGTCTCTCACCTGCCGCTTGTGTTTCTCAGCTCGCAAAGGACTTGCTTCACCCTTCCCTCGAAGCGGAGAGGAGGTGTCACAAGAAGAAGCGACTTGTGCAGAGCCCCAACTCTTACTTTATGGATGTGAAATGCCCGGGTGGGTAAATGCGTGCGCGACCACACCTTGCATCAGCTCGTCGATGTGTGTTCGGGATGTACCGCGGTTTTGTTCGGCGTAACGAACGACGTTTCGCTCCACTTGCTGGGAGCCGCTTTCAGGAACTACGGGCAGCTGAATGTTTTCACGTTGAGGGCAGGGGGTGAGGAAACTACAGCATGCGAGTTCATTGAATGTGGCTTGCAGCCACATGAGGGATTATCCATTTGAAAGGCCCGAAAATGATATCACTGCTCTTTCCAGCACGTGTCGAGAAATTGTTGAATGCATGGTACAACCTCAACACACATTGGAGAGCTGTACAGCACAACTACTAAAACCTACGTTTTTGTACTTCTCACATCAGCTACTGCCTGCAGACACCTGGTTTATTGTTGACAGCCGCATGGCGTGATACTCCAGAGACGTATAGATAGGAGTAATAGTTAGTCTTGTCAATCCACTTGGTTTAAGCTCCCCCCCCCGAATTAATGTCGATATTTGGGTTTATTTGGCCATGCTTCATTGTAGTGTAGATTGGTGAAGAAGGGGGGGGGTCTCTGGTGGTTCAAGACTGGCTTGTTGTACACCTCTTGTCACTGTTAGCTGTGGCGAGGTATTGAATGCAGCTGGTAGCTGGACTCACAGCAAAGTGCACTCAGCCATTGCTGCACCACGAGTGGTACTCTTGTCTCATTATGAACACCTCCGTGTGCCAGTGGTACTCGACATTCTGGACCCACGAACAGCTGTTAACCTATTGTGCAGTAAAAGTAAAAACGCTGTTTTATGGGTAAAAACATATTTCAGCAGTTCGCAGATTTCGCATGGCCTTGGGGAGCACAGGTTGTAAACCGGACGCTCTATTCGATGTATAAGCCAATTGTGTTTTTATTAAGTTAATTTTGTGGAGGTCCTTCACTGAAAAAAAACAATTCCCAGCATAGGACTCGTGTAATTTGGTATTGTCTCGGATTTCACAATTGTCGCCACAAATGTGAAGAAACCAAATCTCTGGCACGACTGTCCCCATGCACGTTAATGTTCCAAGCACAGTCCAGATTTCCATCCAAATGCAGAACTTGGGTTTTGTTGATTAAATATTTCGAGGGCTTTGGTTTTCATGTAGGGTTAAGAGGTTTTGGGTTAAAGGTTATGGTCTTAAGGCTTAGGGTGAGGTGTTGGGTATTGTAATAGTATGTTTTCTTTTCTTGCTAATAGCATTTTATTATTCGTGTTTAACGAGTTACGATTGATGTGACATGTCCACTCTTGTCACGTGTGTTGCGAAAAACAGGCTGCTACAAGATCACAACGGTGTTCAGCCATGCACAGACCGTGGTTCTGTGCGTCGGCTGCTCCACCGTACTCTGCCAGCCCACAGGCGGCAAGGCCCGTCTGACAGAGGGTGAGGACAACAGCATCGTCAACCATGATCAATCCCGAGTCATTCCTGCCTATAGCAATCCACGAGCACCTCCGTATCTGCGGTGGATACCCACTCGAGCGTGTTCGCTTTTTTGTCGTCGCCCTGTTCGCGATCTTCTACCCCGGGGCTCAGCAACCTGCGGCTCAAGGAGTGCTCCGTGACGTTATTTATTAAGGACCGCTGCCTTGTATTCACATGCATTGTGGCTCTTGAAAATAGTTTTTTTACCGAATAAAAAAAAAAACCATGCCTCCTTGTTTTGGTTGCCAACCACTGTTCTACCCAAACCCACCTAACAGTCGCTGTGATGTGCGTAACCTGCGTGTGTCCCTGTAAGCCGTGTTTCACGTCTTAATATAATTCCAAGCTTGTATCTGGCTCTTAAAAGCTTCTTTTGTGCACTATTGACAATTCCAACCTCATGTTACCCATGGCTCAGCACGCATTACGTTTGGAATGTCGGTGACAAGCTGTGTTCTTGTGTCGTTGATATGTAGGAAGCATTCTGGTGGCAATATTCAAACTTGTATGAACAAATTACTGTTTAGACCTTGAATGTGACAATTTGTTTAAATGCCTGTAATGAACAATGAAATAGCTGCATGCAAATGCTGTTTGATTTCACTTGATGAGATGAAGCGCGAATTAGATTCCACGCTTGTCTGAATTCCTTTGATAATTAATAATGCTGTACGTTACCAAAACTTTAATGGAAACCTATAGACTGTGCCTGCCTAAGTGTGTGCCTGTTCGTGAACGTCTTTTTAAGCACCGCTTTGTGTTTGCAGGCTGCTCATTCCGTAGGAAGCAGCATTAAATGTGGAGGCGCACAACCATGCGAGGCCTGGCCAAGACGTGGGTGGTGGGCCTGGTGTGGCAATGCTTCCTCAGACCACTGCGGAAGGATTGATGCTCGGCCTGCAACAAGGGGACCCAGAAAGTGTCAGCATTGGCACTTTGTACCCACACAGCCTCAATAAAGTCTTTGATAGTGGATATGTTGTTGTGCTTGCGTCGTTTCTTGCCAACTGCTGCGGTGTAAAGACGGCGTGCTGCCACGCAATGTTCATTCTTGGAGAAAATAGAACGATGGAAACGCAAGGAACCATGAACAAGTGGAAAGGGAGCAGGATGGTGAGCTGGCGTCAACAGTTCTGCCATCCCCCCCCTCTAAAGGTGTTTTGAGCCAATTTGTGAGTTTGCATTTTCGAGGAAACTGGAGCACCTGGAGAAAATCCACAAGGGCTAGGGGGGGGAGACAACACTATCCAATACAGATGAAACGGTGGAGTTAACATTTTTGCTGTCCTGTCTTCTCGAAAGGGAGTTTCACATTTGTGATCCACCAATTATCTCTGCTGCAACATTTCAGGCGTGCATCACCACCGCCTGGTAAATGAAGTGGGATTTATATGCCTGCTGTACAAATTAATCCATGACCCCATGGGGCCAGACCAAATATCTGCTTGGTACGACCTAAGTATGTTGAACTCGCACTGCACTTAGCCAACCGTGCCAATTGGAGGTGCCGCAAATTGAGTTGTATAAAAGTGATTTGTGCAAAAACATGTCATGTTCACGTTTATATCAAGTCATACAATCGTGTCGCCCATCTCTGGTGGTACAAAATATCCTGGCCTATTATGCGAGGCCAAAGATTGAATAGTTGGAGACTCACTATGCTTCAAGGGCTCCATTGTGCACCTTGTCATTGACTCAAGCCTCGGGCCTCCACGATGAGAAAAGGGCCATTGCCAGAAATGTTGCCTCTTTCAGAGGCAGTGCGGCCAGATTAGTTGAATTGTTGGTACCCATGGCTTTTCACTCGTGCTCATTTTACCAAGCTTTGCATGGGAAGGTTTACTTCTGGCATGCATCAATATACACTATCCTATTTACTGGATGAACATTTCCAAACTCATTCAACATTGACACAAAGCAGCGACTGGAATATCAAAACGGTGACATTCCCAAAGTGAACAAAGCGACCACTTTTTGTGTACATTTTATTAACTTGCATGCAGGGTTTGAAATCACAAGATTACATCACATTGGAAAAGTAACAAACTACGGGGAGGGGGAAACTCTACAAGCAGTGTTAATATCGTCCGCAATTACTTCTTTTGTAATCTTAGCCCCGCACCTGACAAATCTGTGGAATTTAGTCAAAAGTCGTTCTCATTTGCAAAAAACAATTTAGTTCACTCTTGGTTCGTGAATGTTGATTTAAGTGTCAGATCTCGCCCCCCCCCATCAATCAGGTCGACCAAATAGTGAACTCTGAAACTATTTTGCCATGTTTGGACTTCCTTGTACTGAATGATCTGGGTTCAGACTCGTCACGGCAAGTCGCACTTTGGTCTGTGGTGGGTGGTCACCATCGCTCTCCATGATTTTCGTCCACTAGCTAAAGTTGACGAAAAACCCCGCTTCGCTGATTAATAGTTTCGTCACTAATGTGAACACAATTAACACTGCCTACAACTATTTGCATACATGATTATCAACCAAGGAGAGGAATGTACGGTAAATGTATAATTTATATGCAGAGGCTGCAGCATCATTTCAAATGACCATATACAAAAGTTGACGGTTCATCACACCCAGCAAATTCAGCAGCGATAGGCAATTTCAAAACCTATTACAACAAACGTGGAGGGCAAACTCGCCAAAATTAACACGACAATGTGGAAACGAGGACGAACAAGTCTGGATGAACGTGCGAATGGATTTACCCAATAAAGTTTGCACTGAGGACAGTTTTCCCATTGCAGCAATCCCCCGAGTGTGGTTTTGTGGGTTGGGGCCACGAGTTGGGCATGTCTACTCTCAAGCCTTCGCCACGCGCTGCTGCTGCGGGCTGGCATCTGCAGGAGTCCATCCCGCACTGCTAAAGATGCCCGCAGCCCTATCTTAGAAACCTTCAATCGGGATACAAGGGTCTACCGAAACGCGCGTGTTGTACCAACGTAAAGGTTTGGTGGCTCCATCGTCGTCGTGCTGGGGTGAGGACCCCCCTACTGGATACAACAATTGGCCTTCACAATGCCACAACCTTCACAGTCGGCTTGAGCGGCTCCTAGGCAAGGACGGGACGTGCGCTTGGTGCCGCCGACATCGAGTCCTGCCGATGCAGTTTTTAGACTCGGGAGAGACCGAGGAGGGCGGCCACTTGGACCTCTCGACCCGTCTGCCAAATGCTGAACGGCTGTGAAAAGGTCTGCCTGGGGCTCATCGCGACCGACCTGCAGTGTTCAAAACGAGACGTGATGGGGCACGACACTGCGGAATGCTCCACGCTCCGCAAATCTTGAGAACCAAGAAACACAATGAGCGCGTAGACTTTAAGCCAAGGCCCATTCCACTGCCGCATGTAGCACGTGCAACGTCAGTTTTGTCGGGTAAACCGTTGGGTCCGTGGTGTCTTTCTGCGGTGAGGCTCGACTCAGCTTGGAGATATTCAACGGCACGCGGGAGAGCTTCGTATAGAACGATGCCATCCTGCGGCTCATTACCCCGAACCAGTGGCTCGCTCACCTGGCGAGCAGCGGGAGGGAGAGCTCCTCGCCATTGGAAGGCTGCGAGAGTTAAAATTCTGGTTGGGGGGACGGACTCGGCCCATCAACCCTCCAGTGTCGATAAAATGAGTGCCACTTGATGGACCAGTCAACAGTGGTTGTCCTATGGAGAGACTCGCCGCCACCACAGGTAATGTGGAATTTCCACCACTGGTTCAGCAGGGATGTAAACAGGTGAGCACAAATGCCTCAATGCTCATTTGAGCAGAACATTGCTTTGACTTTTCTTGAATGACTTTTCTCCTGGACCGTCCACCCCCACAGCGGCATGTACAAGTGGCACAACAGCATATTGACCCTCAAGATTTATCTACGTAACATACGTAAGGGTTTCCCGGATTATCGGCAGGGGAAACATTTCTATAAATTCACTCGTGCGCAAAAACACGTGTTTTAAGACCATAACGGTTTCCAATCTGGAAAAGTTTCGAGAGCAGAAGTGTCCAGCCATACATTGGCGACACATATGGACTGTACAATTTAAATTATTTTTTCTTAATTAGCTTCCTGGTAAAATTAAAACTATCTGAAATAACTTACAGAATATTTTGTTCTTGGTAATATTGTATCAATGACTAAGGATTACCTGTTATGCCCAATACATTGCTTAAACTTGCAAAATAAATACAAATTACATCTTATTGTAAATGCTTATCCTATCAATGTAAAATGTATTATTATTTCCAGTTTATATGACTGAAGAGATGTGGAAAACATGGAAGAGCATTTGTAACCAAGACAGCTTTTGAAGATGGACTGGAATTAAAATGATGAAGAGGTGGATGAAAGTAAGTTGGAGTGAATTTGGATGGACTTGATGTTGAAAGGTAACTGAGCAATGTGGCCTCTGGACGAACGTGTTCACTCAGCGGGTACCGCCTGCTGGAGCACGTGGTTCAGAAACAAACGAGCTGATGAACGACAACAAACATGGAACAAAAGCTCAAGAGTCGACAAAAGGAGCACGAAGAGATGCACACTGAGAGACGATGAAGAGGAACGCGTGGATTAGAGAACACACACAAGTTAAACACCACCTTCAAGATGTGAAAACCAAGTGGGCTTTGGCAGGACGTCATTGCTAGCAGGAAAGATGGCCCACGGCCAAGAACGACGACACGGGGACCAAGTAATGGAATGGATCTGAGGGGACGTCCATCGAGGAGGCGGAGCCACGCGGTCGGCTCGTGCGTCGCAGCTGCGAGGCGAACGGTTACAGCGCGGAAGAACCGCGAGAGATGGGGACAAAGTTGGGGAGGCATTAATCCAGCTGTGGACTGACGATGACGCGGATTTAAGCGTGGAGAAATACTTCATTCTGGTCGATAGTTTTACCCAACTAGCAAAGGCGAGCGTGCTGCACCTGACTGACCGATCGTATTCATTCACCTCTGAAGCCCTGGGGGGAGTTTCCCGCGAGCTTAGAGCGATCGCAACCCTAAAACACGCCACTTAGCCACTTTAAACTTTCAATGGCGTTTTTTTTTTATATATTTGGTTTTACATAACTTAATTGAATTTTAAAATGTATTTCGTTAAGTTTAAATTGACAACAAAATGTTCATACTTAAATAACGTGGAACGGATGTAGATAGCCGATTGAGAATTGCCCATCACCGGGAGATTTGGTAGTTGATATGGATTGACGCGGTTATGGCTCGGACAGCACTTGCTTCAGCTCCTGAAACAGCATGGAGCTGACGACCATTTTTTCACAGTTGACGGAGAGCTGAGCTACCCCCTCGGACTTCATGTCCACAGTCACAAGCAGCAGGCTGGAGGAGCTCACCGTCTTGGCAGCAAATCTGCAACACATCGGAACATCGCCGCATTATTTTGCCCCGTGTCCTCCTGACTGGTCACGTATCGCCACCGAGAACAGCCTTCCGCAAGACGATTCTGAACGACGGGAGTAAAAGTCGCTCCTCTTCCACACGACAATGCATTCCCGGTATTACAAAAGAGTTCTGTTGGGAATGAGGTCCGGAAAATAAAATAAAATATACAATAAACGCTTGTTAATTCGACACATATAGGGCTCTGGCCTTGCCGAATTATCCAATATTCCGAATTATGTACAATGGTACTCCCCCCAGTGCCTCCTGCCCCATATTTGTTTTCAAAACTCTTCACACACCATACGCATTGACACACCTGCATCAATTACATTCAAATCTTTGGAGACTTCGGTCCCTTTCTATTACTTCTTGATGTAGGTGTAGACGACACTGCCGAGAGGGTTGGCTTGCACAGAGTGCACACACAAGGTAAAAGTCCAAAGCAACAAGGGGTCTGCACCAACGCCCACCACGCACGCCGCCACTCGACCGAGTCATTGCTTCGGTCGTGGCGTGCGGCGTCACTCCGCGTGCTACGCCCAAATTGGACCATTCGGTACGGAGATTCGGCTCATTGTGAATTACTAATACACCGTATAAATACCGAAAGTGCAGCCGTGCAAAATTATTCCCAATTACCAAATAACGAGTTTTTACCGTATACACAATGCAACAAGTATTGATCAAACATCTCAATGCTGAAACATTTCCTATAAATTACTAAATTGGCATTACGTTGCCCCTCTACTGCATACAACTTGGCAGGACCCTCCTGAAAAAGAGCCTTGAGATTCAATTCCTGGGTAAACGAGTGGAAAACAAATGGTTTTGGGTCACGTGCTTTGAAACACCGGGGGAGGAAGCGAGAAAGTACGGAACGACGAAGCGTCGCGATTGGTTGCGAGGTGCAGTGTGTGACGACAGCGCACACACCTGTGTAGGTTGTTCTGTCCCGAAGGCACGCTGCCCACATTCGCGACAGACGCCACTTTCTGGCGAATAACTTGGCTCGTTAAATTGTGAGCCGGCATCTCCACCTTCGCGGAAGTCTCATTCATGCCAGACAGTTTTCCTGGAAGGAAAAGAAAAAAAACAGGACAATGAAGACCAAATAGAACGTTACAAACATAAAATAAGGACAAATGCTCTCGAACTGAATATATTTAAACAAGTGTAATTTTATATTTACTCTACTTTAATTATATCACTATTTACCATGATAGCGTTACAGTCTTGTACAATTCAACGTCAAAATGGGAACCAAGCGTCAAGATGACTACCTTACACAATATTTAACACTCGGTTTTATAGAATTTATTTCATAATCAGCCATGATCTATCCAATGCTCGATGAAAGCCTCCCCAAGGTGTCTGCATCTCGCACACGGTCTGGCGATGTGACCATCCATACAGCTCCTGCACACACAAGGCAATTTCATGACTTGTAAAGAAGGCTGTCTCTGGTGTTGGCCAATCAGTTTCCAAGACAAAGCTTGTTTGGCCACAGGTGTTTATTGCCAGAAGGGTGAAAGTCTATTCTTATTTTTTTTTAATCGGCCTCTCAGGGCGTTTCCTCCTTTGGCTGCGACTCTGTCGTTAGTCTCCACCGCCGGGCCGTCATCACTTGGGGCGATGGGCCTTGCCCAGGCCTGCTCGTTTTGTTTCTATCTGCAACTTGCATACGTTCTCTCATCTACAGGTTCCCCTCCTCCTTCCTGTCTCTTGGTCAAGATCCAAGCATGCGCCTCGCCATCCTTCTCTGTGCTCTCTTCAGCCTTTGTACCATCTTCTCTGCCATCGTGCGTGTTTGTGACGATCCACATCAAATCGGATTACTTGGCGATTCTGCTACTGCTACGTGTTGCCAGTGGTGCACAAGCACCAATAATAATAATAAAAACTCAACATATTCGTCAACAACACTATGCGTGTAAACGCTCCAGTTCGGCATCTCGGTCAGTGAGCTGCTGTTCATCATGAACTTCAGGTTTTTAAAAAGAGCTCCAAACACAAATCAGCAGTCGGTACAATACGTATGTACGTACGTTGAACGAATTTCGCACCGTACGTAGCAAACCGTGCGAATCGGAGTTGCGGGGGACAGACAACAAACTAAACACAAAGAGCAGCTCTAAAGAAATGCGTTTTCAATTTACAAGTGAAACGAGTAAACACGACTCGGCAGCAGCAGCAGCAGCAGCAGGAAGCAGCAGCAGTGAGGTGTGAACCTTGTTCCTTCTTGAAGTCACTCTCAGTCATGGTGACGGGCAGCAGCAGCTCACCCACAGGAGTCTGGATGCTCACAGGAAACTTTCTATTTTTTGTACTGAAATGAAACACAACGACCGTGTTACTTTCTTTCATAAATGTACATTTCATTGCGATGCTAGTTTACGCCCCAGAGCTTTGCGGAGTCTCAAGACACTTTTTCAGGAGGGTCCTGACAAGCTGTGGCAGTGAGGAGGAGGGGGGGCGCGCTTGATGAAGATGTTGCTGTCCGTAACTCCCAGCGGAGTCATCTGCAGGGACACTTCAGCATGGGGATGTTCTGGCCAATACCAATGACATTGTATGGGTGGTTTCTTTTGAACCATAGGAGGACCCCCCCCTGCCCCTATGGAATACTTTGTCTCTGATGGTTGCCCCTGCCATGGCAGGGTGGCGAGCCCAGGTGCTCTCGGCCGCTCCCTAACCACGGCGGTGTCGCGACTCGCCATTACTATTGGACGCTCTCTTGTAACAACGCGCCGTCTCGCCCCCTCCCTTTGATATTCCTCACTGTGTCCTTGGCTCTTGACAAAACCAAAAAAAACTATGGGAGGAAATTTCGATTTAAAGCTTTCGTGACTGCAGGGATTCATCTTCTTGGTTCTTTCGGTAAAGTCATGTAGAAGGGAAGTAATAAAATAATAAAAATAAAACATAATAAAATAATTCTCACGACGTTTCGGCCACAACGCAAGTAGCCGTCCTCAGGTGAAACGTCGTGAGAATTATTTTATTATGTTTTATTTTTATTATTTTATTACTTCCCTTCTACGTGACTTTACTATGGGAGGAAACCCATGGAGAATGGAGGGGGGGCGGGGTGGGATGGAGGGGGGGGGTGGAGAACAAAGAACTGCACGCAGAGAGGTGCCCGAGTCAGGAATGGCAACCAGGCTCCTTCTCTTGCTGCGAGGCGCCACCCCGCCACTCATGATTGTATGGGGTGGCAGCGGGGCGGCAGAGTAAACATGTTACACCTAATTCTACACCTCGTATAAAACCAACGGTGAGGTCACGTAACCATCGTACAGTCACTTACTCTGAAAACAGTTTTACAAAGCATGAATAGGCATTTACTATTTTTTCAAGTGAATGTAGCTATTAATTTTTACTTTTAACTGTCATTATTTCGTAAATGTTATTGCAAAAAACTACAAAGTAAACGAGCAGCGATAATCACGAAATGACGATATTTAGAAGACAGACGATACGACCTCTGTGGACCCTACATCTTGGCCTTAGCACGATTCTCGTGGATCTTGTGCATTGCACTGCGTGATGCGTGCCCGTGACGCCGTGGCACGGCGGCCTGGCTCACCACAGGTGAATGTTTGCAGGCTGAGTGGAGTCGCAGAAGTCAATGCCCAAAGAAGCAGTCACCGTCTCGCCAGGAGGTAGGGCATCTGAAAAAAGAACACGTAGGCCCGACTTCTTCGTTACGGCTTGGCTCTGAGCCATTAGCCAAACTATTTGAAGAATTGATTTATTTTACCAGTTAAGGCCCACTGAGCTATACAGTTCTTTTTCAGAAGCGACCTGGCCACAAATAATAGCTCAACAAAGTAGCTTGTCATGTAGAAATTAATAGCAACCAAATACTCTAAACGCACGTTTCTAAATGTGGAGGGAAAAATTTGAGGACTCGGAGAAGAATTCATCTGACCACGGGCACAGAGACATGCAAACTCAAAATATACAGCAGGTGTCAGGGTAGGGTCGGGATCGAACCCACGACCTCCTGTATACTAAGTGAGGTAGTTTCTTAAAAAGAGCGAAATAGCTCAGTGGGCCTTACCTGGTAAAATTAAAATAGTAAAGTTTAAACAGGGTTCGCAAATAATGATTTGTCCGTTTCGATTTTTCTACAAGTCACACACTTTGTTGATATTTTTTTTGTGAACCCTATCGTTGCCGCACCGATCTCCTTGAACTTGTGGATGCTCATGCCCGGCTGCAGTTTGGTCTCCCCGATGTGCACGCTCTCGACGGTGGCGTCGCCGCAGTTGGTGAAGGTGATCTGCACCGACACCATCTTGGCGTTGTAGATGCAGGCCTGGCGCGGGAAGCGGTACTCGGCGGCCAGCCCCTCCCCGCTCAGCCGGTGCAGCAGCTCATGCGACTTGCTGGGCACGAACATGGGGCTGGACACCTGCGGCAGGGGCCACGCGGGGTGGTGGGGGTGGTACAGGTCAGTCGCCAAACCAGGAGGAAGGGAAACGATTCCTTGCTGCCCTGCCCATACTGGACATCTCTGAAGAAGAGCTTCATAGCTCATCGGATTCCTCCCCCAGTCTAAACAAAGATTCTGATTCCGTCCCGATAGTCGCACAGGACCGTCAAATAGCTCTGGCGGGCGACCACTCACGAACAACACTCGCATCTCGGTCACGTCTGTCACTGCAGAGAGGCCCTCGCCTTTTGCGCGCACTGTGTGTGTGTTTCTGGTTGCCTCATGCAGAATCTTCAGATGCTTGGGCAAACGTATCAACATAGGACCCCAGAGCACATCCCCGAGTGTGTTTGGAACAGGTCCGGCTCCTTTTGGACGCAAGGGGCCGGGAGAGCTATCATGGGGGTCGGGAAGGCACCACCACGGGGACGAACACCGTCAAGGAGGAGCCAACTTGAGAGGGCCCAAAGGGGCATTTGGTGGTGCAGGGCCCACCCCAGCCACCCCTGCCCCGTGCGTGCGGATGTCCGAGCGAGCTCACGTCGATCGTTGGCGAGTTTTCGGCCATGCTCAGGCCCTGCAGGTCAGTGGCGAGGTGCGTGGGCAGGAGGCTGACCGGAGTCGCCGGCTCAGAGGGACTCGTGCCGACTGCGAAACGGCAACAGGAATTACGGTGGTTGTGAATGTGGTTAAACGACACCCAACAATGGTACGGTGGTTGTGAATGTGGTTATACGCCACCCCCTACGGTACCGCTCATAGTTAATGTGGTTAAACTCCACCCAACAATAGTACGGATGTTGTGAATGTGGTTAAACGCCACCCAACAATGGTACAGTGGTTGTGAATGTGGTTAAATGCCACCCCAAACGGTACGGTCGTATTTAATGTGATTAAGAGTCACCCCCAATGGAAAGATGAGTAACAATACAACTTTCATTATTTACCCGTGGCACACGTTGGGAAGGGGGGTACAGACAGGGATATAACGCGTGGAAAAATAACAAGGAACGAAGAAGAGACAATGGAAAATAAGAGGAAAACTATGTAAGAGTAATGGGAAAAATAGCAGCAAAGGGCCTCGATGTTGCTGCACATAGGGGCAGCATCCGTTTTTGGAGGTGGGGGTGGGGGGTCGTGGTAAGCGGTTTAGAGTGGGGGGTGGCCACACGGCAGCCACATGGTATAGGGGAGGCCTGAGCGGATTTAGATATAGAAACATATTGATCACATAGACAAAACCCATCAGCCCAAGAGATCCAGCGTCAGGTGATGTCTGCGAGTCTCTGCTTACAGTCGTCCAGGTCCAGCAGCGACACCTCCTGCTTCGATGAGCCACTTCGCTTCTTCACTTTCTTCACTTCGGCCTGCGCGCGCACACACACACACACATCACCCCACGACGTCCCGTGCTCGTTCACGTGTTCGCAACACTGTGATAACTTCGTGCATTTGGTGTGGGCGCCATTCCAATAGCGCACGGCTATCGGAAAGGGACGGTGTCTGCACTGGTTTCACAGTAGAGAGGAGGGAAATGTTACTTTGTGTAATCCAAGAGTCATTCATCGGCATTGTGATGTTTGCCTCACACCAGGTACATTGCATCTTGTTGTTTCAGCTATGGGAGGAAACTGGAGAACCTCCAGGAAACGCGAGCAGCGGGAGGACAAATTCCACGCAATCGAGCCGAGCCTCTCCTCGCCGTGGCACCCACGTGTTGCCACTTTGCTGCCCTGCCGCCCCTCAGTGTCGCCGTACCTGCTTCTTCTCCGGTTTGACGGGGGCTTCATCCGATTCGGAATCGCTTTTTGACGAAATCTCCGAGGAACTTTCTTCTGATGAACTCTCTTCTGAAGAATCGTCCGTTTTACCGGCAACTTTCTTTGTTTCCTCTTCACTTTTGTCACTACAAGGTGCACATTCAAGCATGATATCAGAAAATGTAGAAGCCCCGAAAGAAAACGTAAAACATTTGTATCGTCATTATAAGTGGCATGGAAACGCAATACGTGAATTAGATTGAAAACCTGGACTTGTTTTTTTCTATCTAAGGCTTCATTACGAGCTCCTGGATCCAAAGTCTAGAGCAGCAGGTCCCAACCTTTCTGGACCTGTGACCCCATTAACCTTCAATTAATCACGGGGGATTAACAACAAACTAAACAAATAAGGTAGTTCTAAAGAAATGACTTTTCAATTTAAATCTAAAAGTACATAGCTCCAGCTATCTGGATGACGACAACAGAACCCGCAGACCAAATGTTTGTGTGTTTAGTTTGTTGTCCTTCCCCAGAACCTCCGATTAGCACGGTTGGCTACGTACGGTGCGAAAGAAGTTCAACACACGTCCACACAAGTCAAATGCAATTCACCGTTCAAATGCACAACTGAAGAGATGCATGCAATACAGACCTGTCAGTGTGGTGTGCCTTGACCTTGATGGTCTTGGCCTCTTCCTTATCGGACTCGGACTCGTTGCTTTCCCCTTCCTCGCTGCTGGAGCCGCTGCCAGATCCGCTGCCGGACTCGCTCTCCGAATCCTCACCTGCGCACAACAAACCACGCGGCCGTTTCCCACCGGGGATGCACAGCCCACGACGATCGAGGCTGCTGTAGGACGACAACCTGCCGTGCCACGTTCGGGGCCCCCGTCTCCAAACGTCAGGTCAGTGTCAGGCCGGAGTGTCTCCTCCCGCTCACCCGCACCTCCGAATAGCACGGTCGGCTACGTACGGTGCGAAAGAAGTTCAACATACACACAACGCGTGGAGACGTTCGCATTTTGTTTTGCTCACTGGTGTCGGCCGATTCCGTAGCCTCGGACTCCGACTCCGAGTAGAACGACTTTTCCTTCTTTTCCTTCTTCTTCTCCTTCGTTGACGCTTTAGACCACTCGGGAACCTGCGCACAAAATCCAGCCACAGTTGTCATTTTCGGAGACTTAAACCTGCAGCAAAGTATCCACGCGCGTTCTCATCGCGAGCGTTGCCAAAATATTACGGGTGGTTCGACGTTCGATTTGTGCAACGCGCAGAAGGTGAGCGGACAGCAGAGGCCCCGATAGCGGCGGCACGATCACAGGTTCACCTCTAATGCTGCCCACTGGGTGTGGAATGCCCAGAATGTTATCGAATTACTTGGCGATTGCTGCTACAATGGTGCACAAGAACAAGTAGGAAAACAAAAAAATGCAACATATTCGTTCATAACACCGTGGCCCTTGGAGGAAAAGAGATATACAAGCGACGTTTTGAGCAATGGCCCCTTCTTCATAACACATCAATAGGAGAGGCTGGAGGGATAGAATATTATGGGGTCTGCAGGCCCATAATTGTACGACACTGCTCCTATGGGAACCCACATGACAGGAACAAACCCAAAGGACAACGCCCGACTCCTACACCGTGAATATGATAAGAGACCCCCCCCCCCCGTGTCGCCTGGAACAGACTGCTGGGGTATGAAGGCCGGTACGGCACACAAGGGGGTGGGTGGCCAGCACCATGCCCGAGCGCCTTTGTATCCCCAGTGGCGATGTTTATACACCGCACCAGGTACTTACTTGAGGCTGAATCAACCTAGGGAGTGCCCGGGGGGACCAGTTCAGATAATCGTGACTGGTGTTGGCCGTAAGCGGGAATCGAACTCAGGTCGCCGGGTTCATAGCGCAGCACGCTAACCGCTGCACTCCCGCTTCCGCTCCACACTCCGCACAAGGCATTGAATCACACATGTGCTCATGCACCAATGTATCCCACAAGGTCATATCACCAAGCTATTTAGGCACTTCCCCTGTTTGTGGTTACACTTTTTCCAAGCCAGCAGCTTTGTTAATTTTGTCTTAATTTTTTGAAAGTCTATTGATCCATTTCGCTGGGGCAGTGAACTGGCCCGGCCGTAGCGAGTTTTGTCGATTTTTTTCAGAGGTTCTAAATCCGGCAGGCCGCCCAGGTTAATACTGCATGGTGTGTTCACCGTACAATTTGAAGTGCTATCTGCTTCACAGGGGACGTTAAAAATGCGGTGACGTCGTATAAAAAGAGAGAGAGAGCCATTGTGTGCCGACATCACGGAACAAATTACAAAAAAAATACCTGCACATCACTCAATCGGAATCGTGCACACAGGAACCTCGCCCCTACTGTGAAACTAGTGCAGACTGTGTCTGTGAAACACAGTAGCAGCAGCAGCAGCAGCAGCAGCGGCGCCTTCCTTTGTGAGAGCCTTGCGCTGTAAGAACGATCGCGCCAACAAATGTCCTAAACTTCTATCAATATTATTATTTAACAACTCAAACGATAACCCGCTCGCCAAGCTGTTGTTTTCGACATGACGTTACCTCCACGTTCCTCACGGAGGGGTCCGGTGCCGTCTCGGGCCAATTGGGCAGCTCCTGATAGCCCGTGGCCTTCAGGTTCAGGATGTGGGACAGTGAGCCCAGCTGGTAGTGATCACGGTCTGAAAACGGCAATGCGCTAGGGATGAGTCGGGTAACAAAGAGTCACATTTTCACATTTTTAAGGATGGTTTAGAATCTTTTTAGAATTTTGGGATAATTTCCACCTCTCATCATCATCATCAGCAACAATGAAAAACCAAACTCTGGGTAAGTGAATTGGCACACATCACAATGTGGCAGGGCTCTCTGGGGCAAGTGTCTTGACACTCAGTGAGGCTTTTGGAACCAAATACCAGGCTTCATGATAGTTATTACCATCCAACTCCACTTCTATAACAACGGGGGAAAAGAAACATCAATCTTTATTGCTGCCATCCGATAAAGAGACCCCTATAGTCCAAAGAAGTTCAAAGTGAATGCTCGCTATCACATCTCTACATTGATAGTTCAACATCTTCTCCGGATTGCAAGGCCCTCCAGAGAGAAAGATACACCCCAAAATGTTGGGGGAATAAAAAATTAGTTTTTTATAATCGGTAGATTAATGTTAGTGTGGAGAGCCGCCTTGTGGAAGATGATGATGAACACGCCGCTTCAGGATGGACGTCTTCTGGAAGAGGATTCTGAATGGCTGGCGGTGTCGTCCATCCTCTGGGCGGCGACGTGTCGGCTATGAATACCCGTCTGACTCGAAGGGCATTCTGAACAACTAGATTAAAACGCGTCTTCCCGAAAACAAATGGATTGTCCAGATCATAACACGCACACCCCCTCCTAAAATTCGGAGAACACAGAGAGTCAGTCGCCGACGACCGTTGCCTCGTACCTTTGAACGGCGACTCCAACACTGGCGCAGGCTTCTGAGCCAGGAATATCTTTTTGGCGTACTTGCTCAGGGCTCCCGTTTTCTCCGTCGGGACGATGAGCTGACGGATGAACCGTGCCCGATCCCGGATGTCGTAATTCTGGTCGTACTTGGCCAGGTTCAGTACGTACTGAGTCAGCAATTTAGTCTGAAAGGTTAAAATGAAAGCAGTTTAATATACCAACGTGGTTCTCTATGCTGCGGGAAAGTTAAAACTACAGATTCAACATTTTGAACATTTCATTTTACACGCCCACACCCTCCACATACTGGCACCGGCGTGGGGCGGTGACACGGCCTGCGCTGGCGAATTTGGCCACCTGTTGCGGAGGTTCGTGCTTCAAATCCAGCAGGTCACCAGCACACGATGACTGCTCTGTTTCGTCACTCGGTCATTAACGTTCACTGCGAACCAGCCGGCCGTGTATTTTTTTCTACCGTCAATTACACAAGCGGTGCTAACCAGGGCGGACTGCCGGATTCGCAACCGCCAACCTCCGCAGCGAGCGGCGAACGCGCGACAGCTCGGCCACATCACCGGCCAAAAAAACTTACGGCATCGTCAAACACTGGGTTTAGTTTGCATTACCATAACTCGGTTAAAAAAAAGTAAAATGTGCAGCGGTTCTCCCAGCACAGCCTCACCTGCTTCGAGTTGGTGAGGTAAAGCTTGGCTGCCAGGTTCAGCACCTGCAGCTTCACGATATCTTCCTCGCCGATGAACGATTTGGCGACCTTCCTGAGAACGTCGGGAGCGATCTTGGGGACGTGCTCACAGTACTCTCCAATCAGCCACAGGATGCTCGCCCGAGCCATGGGCACCTGTAGCGGGTCACAGGGGTACGGGAGATGCCGTCGTTAGTTTCCAGCACACTGGGGAAGAGGGGCGATAGAGATACTAAATCGGAAGCTGTCCGTCCATTCGGGCTGTTTGTCCATTAGAGCAGGAAGCTGGTACCACTGGCATCCTGGGTTCACATCCAGGTTTAAGCCACCCACAAGTAACCCCATTTCTTTCTGAAAGGGTTCCTTGCCCATGAGCGTCGGGTGCAGTGCACCAGCATTGGATTAAGCCGGCCTAAATCTGCTGATGAGACAATGAATATCGAAATCGGTTCATAGTTTTCTTGTACTGAACTACTGCTGCTGATACGATGCACTCCTCGAAGGCAGTGCAGCTGATGGGATGTGTACATTTATATTTTTATTTAGAAACTAACACAATTTGGGAAATAAGCATTACGATCAACATTCTATACAACTATGCTCACCCATTACATTGCGACATTTATTCAAACCTCATTCTCAAGTGGAGCGAGTTGGTTGGACTGTAGAAGTCCGGTAACGAATGCACACACAAATATTATAATGAATCTGAGCAAATTAAAACCGATTGGTTTGATTGACATGAGATGAACACTCTCTGCAGGGCATTAGCAAGGTGCTGCCTCGGAGTGGATCAGAGGCCGAGTTACGTGCCCCAGAAGAAGTTCTGAAACCACGTCACCTCCCACTGCCATTCTCTGACACGGCGTGATGCACTGCTTCACTGTGTGACTTCGCAATTGAAACTGTCTTCACTTGATGACGTAACAATTCATTTGGCAAATGCTTTTACGTAACCCTAACACAACTCAAATATAACTGGAAAATGAAGCATATACATATCATATATACACGTGTAATGACAGGGTGACACCTGCCGGGCTGTAGGGGTAATTATGGTTATGGCTGCATGGCATAATGCCTTATTAAAAGGGGGGCGTGTCTGGGGTAAAGGTGAAGGGCGGAGTCAGTCGAGAAGCTCCGGGAACCATCCCAAAGGGTCTAGAAGGTTCTGGAAAGGGGGCGTGGCTAGAGGTGGAGCTTGGCCTCGCCGGGCAGATATAAGGAGCACTGAACCAGAGCGTCGGGGCTGTGAGCGTGGGGTCTGGGTCCTGGCTGCGTCGCTGCCGTTGTCATCTCTTCGTCTCCGACCACGTGGCTGTTCTCCTGTAAGAGCAGCTCCGTCGCCGCCGCTACGCTAGTCGACAGCTCGCGTAGTGGATGACGGAGATGGGCTGCGTGTTTGGACAGCCTATGTGTAGCCGCGTTACCAAGCGTATCGCCCCGCGTGCTCTTGATAAATAAGAAGCCTTCTACTCGACGTGTCTCCGAAGTCGCTCACTACACGTGCATGCGCGCCCAGCAGAGACGCACGAATGAAATTAGAATCAACGCAGGTAGTGCACGCTTGTTGCGGGGCCGTCCTGACCGTGATGGTGTCCAGGAGCTTGGCCATGTGCTTGATGATCTCGGTGTGTTTGGACGGCTGGAGCTGCAACAACTTCTTAATCACCACCACGCTCTCGGCCACAACAGACTCTGCAGAGAGAGGGAGAGCACATAAGCATCACTGCTGTTTATGGCGACGATGCTAATAGCAGCAGTGAAACATGCTGAATAATGTATATAATATTGTTTGGTTCTTTCCGTAAAATAAAAAAGACAAATTATTTGTGTTTTTTTCCTATCGTCTATCTACGTGACGTTACCGAAAGAACCAAAGAATATTAATCCATGCAGTCACAAAAGTTTTAAGTCAAAATGTAAATAATGTTACTCAATGGCCCAGATTAATTAGAATCAAATTAGAAAACAGGAATTTTTAATGGTAAATATCGAAAATCTGACTGGTTGTTCCTGTGAGATCATGTTCTCCCCATGGGCGTGTGGATTTTTCTCCGGGTCCTCCAGTTCTTTCCCTCCCCATTGAGAATTAACATGTCTTTAGAGCGTTTGGCTGCTAGAACTTTCCACACAATAAGCCACTTCGTTGGGCTATCATTTGTGGCCAGGTTGCTTCTCATAAAGAGTTAAATAGCTCAGTGGGCCTTTCCTGGTGAATAAAAAAAAATAGTTTAGTTTTATAGTTTTAAAGGGGGCTCGCTCTATCAAACAGATCATCGTTGTTGTTATGCTTCGAGTAGAAGAGCAGAGGCATCTCACCGTCCCTGTTGGAGAGGAGACCCACGAGGCCATTCAGGCACGTGTCTGTCACTTCGGAGATGTTAGTCGCACATCGGCCAATCGCGTGGATGGTGGCAGCCACGAAAGCCTTGTCCTGACTCTTCACGTAAGTCTGTCAAAATGAACAAGCAACCAAGAGAGCTTGAGTCTTCAAACTGAAGGAACTCAAAATAACGTGAAAACACAATTCCATTCAGCAAACAGAATATAACATTTCATAGAAAGTAATAAACCCTTGCTAAAGTGAATAACACATTTGAACATTCTATTTTCAAGTTTATTTTGCTTAACCAGGTGATAAGTCAAGAGACCAGGATCCTTCTCATTTGCATAAGCAACCTCAGGCATTTGTCTGCCAGGAGGAGGCAATGATTACGAGGCATAATCCCAATTCGGAATCTCTATCAGAATCTTGATTTAGACTGCAGGAGAAATCCGATAAGCCACGAAGCTGTTTTTCAGATTTCCGGTATAGGCAGGTCAGCAAGTTACATTTGCGGGTATTTTTTTTTATTGGAACAAACTCAACGTGCCATCCAGCTGCACAATGTCGAATCTTCACAAACTCGAACATTATCCATGCCCCCAGCAAAAGCATCTTCAAGCACAGGGCCGAGGCCGTCACACGTTTGGTCAGTGTCAACGCGAGGACCGTGGAACGATGGAGCAATGGACTTAATTTTTTAATGAGACGCGGCAGCACGGGGCAGTGGTGATGGTGTCCCCCACAACCAGCGGCAAGGATAAGAACTTGCGCAGGAAAAAACGCAACGTCTTTATGAAGCTGTGGTTGTTTATGGTCAAATAAATAATGACAAAAAATGGTCCAGATAGTACAAACAAAAGAGTCTACGCATGGCACACCACAGGAAAGGGAGGAGAGGGAAGGAACGCCGGGATGCAAGGCGGACACAGAGGGCACGGCTCAAGATGAGCAGCAGGGAGAAAGGAGGAATGATGGGGCCAAGCAAAGAGAGGCCGATGAGAGAGGACGATGGGAGGGTAGGGAAGAGATGGAGAAGAGATACGGAGCAAGCAGAAGTGAGCTGCACGGAGCGGCGTCTGTTTTCCCAGGCGGCAGGGAGAGGGGAGGGATTCAGAGTGTGGCCACACACAAGCCCGGTGATTTACAGGATGCTAGAGCCGATTTATTTCTGTTGAAGAATTGTAAGTAAAAAAAAATCATGGAATGACGTAACATTACCTGCCTAACATGCTCCTATAGAAGCCCACTCATGGTGTGGATTGCCAAAGCAGTAACTCACCTGGAATTCTCGCAGGATGATCGAGATGCTGGTCTCACTTGCGAGGTTGGTGAGAATTTCAAGCTGGAGATGGACACAGGCGGCCAACAAATACGGAGAGGTGAAATCATAGTACAAAAAATTAAAAGCAAAAAAGAATATATCATATTTACACTTTCATTGCAGGATACCTATGAAATATATCTATAATCTAGCATCCTTATAGCGCAAAGCTATGATGAATGAAGGCACTGCTGGGTTTCAGTCTGCAGCAGATCACAGTAGGGGGCGATGTTGCTGTTTGTAATCCTAATTGAGTAATCTGCAGTGTCATTTTTTCAAATTTGCTCAAATGTGGACCGTGATGCCGGCACGCGACGGGCTCACTTTTTCCGTGCCATGTCAACGAGATATTTAGCGTCCGTTGCGAAGCGGAAGCCGCGTATATTCGTTGGTTCATCCACCCGCAGCAATGACCAGGGCGGCCTGCCGGAGTCGAACAGCGAAAAATCTCCGCCACAAGTGGGGACAGCTGGGCCACGAGTAGTCGTGGTACTGCAGTCTGCTCAAAGTGTTTGGCACTCGACCAATGGCTTAGGATCAGTGACCTTAAAATCCAGTTGGATCTGGATCAGAGAGAGGAATGGGGTAACCTACGGTTCACTGCTCCCTACTGTTCATGATGACGAGGATGGCGTTGGTACCTTCAGAGTTTTGATCTGTGTTGGGTCTGTAGAGCGGATGTAAAAGTTCTTGAGGTAAGGCTCGAACATACCCTGCAACCAAGCCACACACGTCCATTTCACAGCCAGTGTGTTTCAATATAACCAAGAGTTATTATCAAAGAAAAAACATTTGGCGATACATTTATATAAAAAGCATTAAAACTCTAAACATTCATTATACGTAAATGCGAATGTATGCAGGGCTCTGTTTAGTCTCTCTGCAAAAAGATAAACATTATTATAATCCATTGGCCAAGTGGCTTTACAGACCAATATTATCCAGCACCATTTGTATGTAAGCAAGGAAACGCTGGACAAGTTTCGGCCTTCTGGGTCTCATCAGTGGAGTCAGCCTTGTTCAAAGAAATGCTGCTGGGCTTCCGGATGTTATTGGCAAGAGCATTCCATATAAACAATGGGACCCCGTTTAATTCAAAAGCGTACGAAAAAATCACGATGCTTTGCTGCGGAGCACCACCAGGCAATGACATTCATTAGAGTAGAGCTTTGTATTGCACAGAATATAATTCACTATGAAACAAAGGAGCTTACCCTTCTTTTAATGGTCATGGTAGCAATGTTGTGCAATACGACGTACTGCACCTCCCTGTGAGGATACAAGGGATAGGCTGAGTGACAGTGCGAGCCAACAATATCCCACAAGTGTCAAAGACAATGGAGGTGGGTGTATGCCAGTGGAGACGATGGTGGTGGAACATTATACACACCAACCGATGAGAAAGGCCAGCAAATAACAGTACAGAAAGTAGGTTGCTGATCGCCTCTATCGGTGGCTCAGCGGTAGAGCCAGCGTCTCACAATGGGAAGGTTTTGAGTTTCAATCCGAGTTGGGGGTTGACTCAGCCCATCATCATTCCGGAGTCTTGTGGGGGTAGTCAACAGCGGTTTCCCTATGGATACTCACCCCACCATAGAAATGTGGAATTTACAGCGGCGCAGAAATGTAAACTTGAGATGAACACTTTGCCTCAATGCTCAGTTGAGCAAGAAATCTCTTCATTTGCATGTACAGGGCACTTTCTTAATTGCCTCGGAGTCCCATACCGCCTGGCATCACATCTCATCTCAACCATTCTAGTCCTTGCTGCAGTCCAGCCAAGCGGATCCCGCCAGCGATGATGATGGGCTCAGTCAACCCCCAACCTGGATTTGTACCAGAGGTCGCAACCGGGTACCCGATATCTGTACCCTACCCGATACCCGGCTACCCGTACCCCGGCCGGGTACGGGTAAGGAATCAAAACCCGTTTGCGACCTCTGATTTGTACTCGTGTCCTACCGAGTGAGAGTGCGGCCCTCTGACTACTTCACCGAGCTGCATACCAATGAGCAGAGATTCTATATTTAAATATAATCACAAGATACATTCACACATTTCCGAGCTGTCAAATTGGCGAATGCCACAAAGGGCTTTTAGAACCTCACCACATTGTCTATTTTAAAAACAAGGTGAAATCCCACCAAGTTTAGTCTTTCAAAGGAGAATTATAGAAAGAAACATTGTAAAACTACAGGTCAGTATACAATGAGAAAACATTTTATTACATGGAGTATGCACTGTTGCACCTGTTATGAACAACACAAACAACAAACACGTGTTAACTAAAACAAGACATTAACATGTACAATGCAAAGAGCTGAGTAACAAGACATAATCGACGTGTGTCATCCACTGACAAATCATCGAACAATGCCGTTGTTCAAATCTGAGCTCCGTCTCGGCAATATTTGAGAAATGGACACTAAATCAGGGCCGTATTGCTTTCAACAATACATTAGCTGCAGCCCATCCGTGTTGTCGTAACATTTCGAATCAACATTGGCGGCAAGGTGTTGCAGTGGTATTACTTGTGACCGATAGCAAGAAGAGCCTGGATTTGATTCCTGACCAAAACATCCCAATGCTGAAGAATTACCTGCAAATCATTTAACCCTTTCCCGTTCTGATGACGTACGTGTGCGTGTACGTCATCGAATCCATTCCGAACGGAATTGGAAGTAAAACGCAGTGCGGAAGGGCGGGTGGCACACAAGTGTGCCACACGCCCTTCCGCACGGCCTCTCTAAATAAAATTTAACACCAACCGCTTGAGCGTTCCAAGATTCAGCGGTGAATGGGACACCCGCCCTGCAACTTACAGACGTCTTGGAGTGGGTGAATTGGTATTGCATTGCACTGTCGCCCCTTAATGCAAAAACAAAACTTTGCAGGACCCTCCTGAAAAAGTGTTGAGAGTCAGTGAGGCTTTCCTGGGTAAATATAGTGTGAACATAATAATATTAATATCAATAAGAAAGCTTTCCAAGCCAAAGGGCAGCTCACCTGTGGCTCCGCAAAAGCCTCACCAAGGGCTTGGCGATTACACCAAGCTCAGCTTTCGGTGACAAATGAAAGTACAGCTGAGCCACGGCCATCACCACCTGAAACAACACCACCATCACCACCACCAATGACAAACAGGCCCCATACATTTCGATTTAAAGCTTTCGTGACTGCAGGGATTCATGAGGCCCCATACAGCCTTAACAGACTGTTGGGGCAAGTGCTGTTAGCGAGCACCTATGAAGGCCGGCACGGCATACGAGGGGGTGGGTGGCCAACAGCATGCCTGGGTGCTTTTCTCTCCCCAGAGGCGACGTTAACATACTCATTTGAGGCTGAGTCGACCTAGGGGAGGCCCAGGACTGGTTCAGATAATCATCACTGATGTTGGCCATGAGCGGTAATCGAACTCGGGTCGCCGGGTTCGTACCGCAGCACGCTAACCGCTACACTACCGCTCCCCATACCTCCACCACCATCACCACCACCAACTACCACCACCACCACACGGACTCCAGGGGTCATCCACAAAGGTGGTGATGGGGCCCAGCTGGAGCGTGCTCGCCGCTTGTTGTAGAGGTTCGCAGTTTGAGCTCGGTGGTCACTCTGGTTATTAGAGCGGTGGTATTAATCGTACAAACACGACATGCAGTCTGCTTCTCATGGTGGACGTTAAAAAGATTTCCTGATGTCATTCGCAACGAGCAGGCCAGTGTGCCAGCGTCATGCTCCTATTTAGGGAAATGTGAAAGATTACCCACCAATTACTCAATTGGCATGACACAGCAGCGATCAGCAGCAACCATCACCCCCTACCAGCAGACCAATTCCTTCTTTCAGGCCAGGTGCCGAGTCACCCTGTACGACACGGGGACGGCTGTCACGGTAGAGGCGGGGGCTTTATATGTACGCCAAACTTCTTTCCCACCGTACGTAGCCAACCGTTCTAATCGGAGACGAGATGCGACGCAAAAGTCGCTCGTCGCCTCGTAAAGGAGGGGGCGGCTCTACCAAACGCACCGAATCGCTGCGGTCAAAAACACAGCGGCGTGCTGCTGCCGGCGCGGTCCAAACTCACGGCCGTGTTGCGGCTCTGCAGCAGCGGCTTGGTGTTCCTGAGCAGCAGCCGGTGGTCGGGGTCCATCATGTAGGGCTTGCTCTTGGGCAGGGGGGAGTCGCTCGCTTTCTCTTCAGCTGCTTCGTCGTCCGAGCCGTAGAACGCCTTCTCGCTGTTCTCTTCCAGCAGGGACTCCTGCAGGGGGAGCAGGAGTTAGTAGATACAACTACAGAGTCAATATATACGAATATAAAATCAGTAGATACTCCTGTAGCGACAGATACTACTGTAGAATCACTAGATACTGCTCACTCTGTTGTATGTAGGGTGTGTAGGTATATATACCTACGCGGGGGTAAAGATATTCTTTGAGGGGTGTGTCGACAATTTTCGGAAACCTTTTATATCAAAATTTGCCCGCCACTTTCTATAACTTTTTGGACTTCTGCAAGCCTCTTATCATTTTTGGGTGGAGAAATGGACAAATGGCCCACCGGGCCTTCCCAATATCTTAGTATTTACGTATGTATATGTTATGTTTTTAAGAGACGTTTTGAAATAAATGTTTCGCCTGGGCAACGCCGGGTACTTCCTAATAGTTATATATAATGAAGGGTACAGCACAGTCCGCAATAAGGCATGAGATGCGTACGCAGGCTGAACAAAGATGGAGGCGCGTGGGTAGCATCTCGAAGCATCCAGCAGCATCCCCCTGCCTTGTGTTATACTACGCCAAGGCAGACACGCAACTGCTTATTCCGACTCGCGTGACGTAGTTCTGTTCACTCAATCGCATTATATCGAATTCGCATCTAAAAAAAATGTATGCTTCTTTAAAGATTCAGCGCTATATCCAATTTGCGTTTTGAAAACACGCGGCGTTACAGAACAGACTGTACCACACCGTGTGCTATGATGAAGGGCCCTTGCCCGAAATGTCACCTATTAAACATTTAATTCAAACTAATATTGGTCTGCAAAGCCAAGCGGGTGTTAGACTATAACATATTTTGTTTAAATATGGACACGCAATGGAGTTTTTCTTACATGTGTTTTTATCCATAATGCTCCACAACGCATAATGAGTTTGTGTACCATATTGATTTCTGCGTGATATGGAGTGCTCTTGCCAACATGACTATTCTGCTCAGGAGACCCAGAAGATCGAAATGGGTCCCGTGTACGCTTGCGTAAACAAATGCTCTTCGACAATATCGGTTTGTAAAGCCGAGAGCCTTGTGGACGAAACTATTTATTCATTTATTAATAGAGACAGAACAGAGTTTTGCTCATTTGTTTTTTTACATTCAAAATTAAGACTTTTAGACAGCTTTATATATGTTAACTCTATGTACAGCGATATAATAATAAAACTTCAGACACACAATGGCCGACTCGTTTCGAGTGACAGCACGGGATCTTGAACGTCCACCGAGAAGCGGACGGCGGGTGGTCATCTACCGTCAATGCGCCCCGAGTATGAACCAGGGCGGCCCACCGGATTGGAACCGCAAAGCCCTGCAGCAAGCGGCGAACGCGGACCGCTCGGCCACTTCACCCCCCGAAAATGAAATGGCGGTCACGCGACCCTTGGCAGCGTCGCCTGTCGGAGGGATGGAGGGACTCACGTTTTGATTGGGGTTGAGGAACTGCGTGCGAGCGTAGCGGGTCAGCATGTTGATGATGACCACCTGGCCCCACTCCTCCACGTCCACCAGCAGGTTGCACAGCTTGCGGTAGTTCTTGTGGATCAGGTCAATGCGCTCGGGGCAAACCTCCTCAAAGGCCATCACCACACTCCCTGCCACCAACTACACGACAAAGATCACCCGCATAGCCTTTAACAGCGCTGTTAACGGGCACCTTTTAAGGCCGGCATGGCACACAATGGGGTGGGTGGCCACCACGACGCCCGGCTGCCTTCGTCTCAATGCTGATGTTTAAACACAACACCAGGCACATATCTGAGGCTGAGCCGACCTAGGGGAGGGCCCAGGACCGGTTTAAATATTCATCAATGGTGCCGGCCACGAGCGGGAATTAAACTTTGGTCGCTAGCTCCATAGCGCAGTGCTCTGACCACGACACTACCGCTCCCAACCAACTACGAGAAGCACACACACACACAAAACACATGCAATCTAACTAGAAAAAGATGTTTGGCTTGTGGCATTGGTCGTGAAAACGTGTGTTAAATCCACAGGCACGCAGTAATGGAAACATAACACGCACACATACACACGGTGAAACGTGCACAGAACAATCACCAGAGGAAACATTCTATTATTTCTTCACCCTTGTCCATCATCCCTTGCAGTGGCGGCACGTCTTGCCCAAGCCCACTTTCCTTCACAGTTTTGGATGCTGTCAACAAGCTGCATTAAGGAAATTATTCCTGCATAAAATTGTTAAATGGTCCGAGGCAGATAATATGAGATAAAAAAATGATAAACTGGACTTCCCTCCACTGGAATAAACTTCCCCTGTACATTAAGTCCCCCTCCTTAACCTCCCTCCATTCCTCCCTTAAAGCCTCACCTATCGCTCATTCTCTTCATCTTCCATCCCCTCACCCCTTCACTCCTTCCCATCCCTCCCCTACCCTTTCGTGAACCATAAGTACCCCTCGATCGCGGTCACCCATGCACACCCCCCGCCATCTAAACCATTCCATTCCGTCACCGTTTCTTCAAACTACGCCAAGCGCCTTGACTAAAGGCGCTATATTGATACAGAATTAGATTCGATTTCTGAAGAACAAGAGTTACATTGCTATGCAGTTTAAGGAAATGTCGTTTGTCTTGGAAACAAAGAGGGTCCCCCCCACCTCCCCACTTGGGTCATTGGCCAGGACTGTTTGTTTCGGTTTGAACGAGTGAGATAAAACATTCAGCACAGCCACATACCGTCGTTTTATCCGCCAACAACCTCTCGATGACTTCTATCAGCTGATCCTTCTGATCTGGATCGAGACTGCAGGCACAATAACAAAAAACGCATTCAAACATTCCACCACCTTCCAGCTTTCTGCAGACATGCCATGGTTACAAAACATAAAAAATATACACCGGTTACATACTCCAGAGTATTGGTTTGGAACTTGAGGTTGCATAGAGAGATGATTTCAAATTAATTTTTTAGATTAAGTTACATAATGATACGGTCAAAACTGTGTCTGTAAAAACGCTCCACCACTCGGCAACCAAACGGATGAAACTGTCACGAGCACAAGCAGTGGTGGCTCGTGACATTTCCACAAGGTGGGGCTGTTGTGAGTGACCTCTGAAAATTTGATGTTCTAAGAAAGAAAAACCTTGTCATGTTATTGGCCTTCCCGTGCAAGTGATATAACGGTCTTATCTACCAACGCTATGCATTTATAAACAAAACAACAAAGCACTCAAATGCTGCCCCCGTGACCATCAAGGCCACACTACACAACCCCTTTGACACTGCCAAAAGCCTACAGGGTGTAGGCCGTGATCTGCTATATTTGCACAGTGCAACCTCGCGTTGCGACATCGTCATTACAGCAATGGGCGCTTTTTTCACCCCCCTGAATGGGTCTCGAACGGCGTGGCTAAAATGCGAAGCTAATCGCAATGAATGAAGGGAAATCTCTCACTCGGACGCCTTCACAGCTGCCCCGAGACCTCTCTGAGGCACAAATCACACTGTGTTGCAGCAGTTTCTAATATAAGCTTAAAATGTATGCGCCTCCATGTGCTGCAAATTGCCCAGTGTTTGTGTGCGATGCAGCTGCATAAATGACACTACGATATAAAACCTTATTGTCATTAATATTATTGCCGGTAATACTGCCACTGCTATTCTTACCTGTAGAGTTTGGGGATGGCGTGTGCCGCTGTTTTTCGCACGTACGGCGACATGTCAGAGGCCGCCTCCTTGATGGAGAGCATCATGATTGGCACAATGATGGGCACTCGGATGCTGGACAGCACGCGCAGCGCGCTCGCTCGGATCAACTGGTTTGGGTCCTGCGAGCAATAGCACGGCAACAACGTAGGACACTTTAAATGAATAAATAAACGATTGTAAGAAAACGTATATCTTGATTCATGAGAGATTGTGGTGTTAGGCCACGTAAGGGTCTGGCCAACTGTGTGTCGTCCTGGATTTTGTTCTATCCCGGATCTTGTCCTGATGCCGTTTGAAACGAAACATCGTCGCCAATCGGCGGCTATAAAAAATAATTATCCAGGTCACCGGTGAGTGAGCGGAATTTTTTTTTTATCACAATTGGCGGAGCTGTTAAATGCTTGTACACCTGATGATTGAATTTGTTTGGCCGTGTCGGGTGGTAGAGGGTCTTAACGACCCAAATTTGGCGAGATCATTACATGGCCAAACCCAACAATCATTTATGGACGCGAGCAGATTGTAACGCCTCCCCAGTCGTAACCGACACTGATTTATAATCAGTTGGATGACGTTTACACAATGGCCACTTCTTTAGAGCGCAGAGAGAGGGCAGCTGTAATGTTTGACTGGTCTTAGCTGGTCATTGCATTTTCAGAATGCTTGAGTCGTTGAGTGAAGACAACTCTTGTTACTCGTGACTATTCACATATTTAAGAGATAATTCAGGAAGAGTTTTGGTGACAGAAATGCGTACGTGTCTTGGTCCGAGTCTGTGTGTCTATCTCCGTGTCTCTCCGTGCCGAGCTTCAACTGTAAAAACCAGCGTTGTGAAACGACAACCCGTAACCGTTTTCGATTCTGAAAGTCAGGAACTGGTGACGGTCTCCAGTGGAATGTTCTTAATGAATGCACTGATTGGCCCGTGAGAACGTACAAACCACGTGTTACATTGGCCCTCGTTCCTCAGTCAAAAGATAAAGGTGCAGCTCTGCAATTGCTTGCCTTTTTACTGACACCACTGCTGGCAGAAGGGCCTCCACTAGAGGGAGCTCTAGAGGGTATTTGATCTGCTCTTCCACACTGACCAGACATATTGGAAGGGGTAGGTCATGCCCACACTTTACCCCACAACGTGACCTGCCGTTTGATGAAATGTGGTGTACCCATTTACACTGATGGGTGGGACAGAGGTGGGGGGAGGGGGATGTGATTTAAGAAACGTTCCACGTTGTTGTGCGTCTCTGCAGATGGAACCGAAGTTGCAATCCTCTTGCCTGCTCACTCCTATGCCACTCGTGGGGGGGGGGAAGGGCCTCCATTAGAGGGACCTGTGGAGAATACTTGGCCTACTCTTCTACGTTGGACCACAAGTCCAGTGTGCAAACCATGCTCCGCCATACTAATGCGGCAACTCCCTCAGTTTTTCGGTTAAAAAGATAGAAACTTTGTTTATTTCCAGACATGTCTGTGCGCGGGAAACCAGTTATTTTCATGCGGTCACCGGTAACACAAAAAAATAAGTTTATCAATCCAAGTGAAGACGAACAAACTCACATCTTTAAATAACTCCGTGGTCTTAAAATAAAATAATATATAGTCGGCGATGTTTCTCACAACGCCTTTCTACAGACCACACGAAGAAGGGCCAACGCGTGAAGCGTCACATGTTCATTCTTTTCCTTCAGGGCCACGGTGTTACCGACGAACGTGTTCGAGTTGTTAGTTGTGCTTGTGCACCACTGGCAAGGCAGCAGCATCGTCGCCAATCAACGTATCCAGTTTAGACTGAAACACGGTCCGGCCCCGTGTACACGCTTCCTACATTATTAACGGGGTGGGACGAATAAACGTCACCAGACAGATGGGGTTCCAGTAATATTCTGCGATGAAAAGCACCAAAGTCCATATCACGATTACCTTTAATGCCCTTTGGAATGTGCTGATGGACAGAAGGGCCAAGTCCTGCTGCTCCTCGGCGTAACGCACGAGGTATACGTAGACCAGCTTCTTCACCTGAGAAACACAGCGAGAGAGGTTCTCGATCACCAATGTTATTACTCCCAGATTAACTCGTCCTCCCCCCGCTCCGCGTGATACAAAGTGTAGACACGTGGAAGGAAAACGACGTGAACGAATTTGGCGCCACGTCCCCGCTTGGCTGCCACCTTCCCTCTCATCTGCGGTTCCTCGCGCCTCCGAGTTGTTCTCTTTCTTTGGCAGCGAGCGAATATTGCATCGCGACGTGTTACAAGTTAAGATTATTAAGGCAAATGCCGCGCCCAGGTGCAGAGAACGCCACACGCAGGTGCATCCGTATCGCATTCCGGGTTGCAGCGAAAGCAACACAATACTCGTTCCCATTCAGTCCTCGGCAGGACTGCGTAACGCTCACACGCTCACTCTCACCGGGCCGCTCAAGTTTCAGAGTTCGAGACTATTTGTCTCATTGTGAAAAGAAAGACACTCAAGGAAATTAAGCGCATCAACAAATTCAACTGAAAGTGATTAAACAATGACTCGTGTAGATGATGCATAGGGCCTGATTGATTGCAATGGGCAAGTTAAATTATATTAGGCCTTGCATTAATTATGATGGATGTGAGCTTTAACCAAATATCAAATGAGAAGCCCAAACGGACACATCCTTTAAGCCGTGGCCTGATTTTGAAAATTCCAAACAACATTCACTCAGTGGCAGATCCAATGAGGGAAATCACCCCCCCCCCCGCCCCCCCCTGAGACCCCAAAAAGTGGTATTTTATTAAAATATAGAGAAAATGTATTGCATTTTTTGAACACATGAATGCCAGGCCATATTTTTTAAGTTCGAGATTTCAGGACCACTCTCCCCTTGGGAAGGTTCAAGAACCAGCTCTGTATGCACGACAGCAACCTTCAGACAGGCAACATGTGTTTACTGAAAATACACCGAGGCTCACAAATCAAATCATCCGGGCCCCCCCCCTCCCATTTCACCTACAATGCAGACAAAACAAATGTACAGCAGATGCACTTCACATGAAATATCGCTAACGTGAAGCACGCCAAGGCCCGTTTGGGCGCAATGGCAAACAAGGCTGTGTGATCAGTGGAAGCTTAAATGTGGAACACAACATGTCTCAGAGGGACAGTTTTTCACACACCGTGGGCCGGTGAGTGTGCTGCAATGGGCTTTGCGGGAATCTTACATTTTTGATCACAGTTGCGGAGTACAGCCTGATAAGTATGAACAAAAAATCCAAACACATTCGTGAATAACATTGCCTTAAAAGAAAACAATGATTTTTACGTGCTGTTCCCGAAACGTCACCTATTACATATTTTTCCTTTTTAAGGTCACAGTGTTATTGACGAATGTATTGAGATTGTTTTAGTTGTGCTTGAGCACCAGTGCTAATGCAGCAACATTACGTTTGGACAGTACCCAACAGTCAGATGAAACAACTAAGGTTAAACTAAGCTTTCATCAGCTAAGATTATCAGAGCATGCAATATGAATCTTAGTTGTTCTATCCGACTGTTAGAAGGCATCGTTCTAGGTAACGTTTTATTTTTGTCAGTGAAAATTTACTGCAAAATATGAGCCTAAGAGAGGCTGGCCTTGTCTTTTGTGCCAAGAATTACGGAACCAGATTCATCAGTAATTGGTGGAAATTACATTTAGCAGAAAACTGTTTGCAAAGGCTCTGGCAATTGACCAGAAAGAACGAGAGCCAATGGGACAGGATGCCAGTATAATCCATTTGCGATTTGATCGTGAAGTGGAACAGGTTGGGGACTCGTGTTTCCCTACACTGGAGAGGGCAAAACCCAGGAGAAGATTCCCAGCGGAATACACGGGGGCACAGAAGGCAAAGCACGTCAAAGGACAAAGTTCAAACTATTTCCTGCGAAGACAATAACTTCAATCTTTCGTGTTCATTTAAGCGGTGTTTATTTTTTTACATACACAGATACAATTCCCTTTTGATTTACAACCCACCCAGGTCGTCCGTAAAAAAATTCATTAAATGTCAAGCATGAAATGTACACAAGAACTCACCTCTAAGTTCTTACAAGCCACGTTCTTTACAACAGCTGGGAAGAGTTCCGATGCATTTTTTCCTCTGGCCACCATCTGGTCGATACGATAAAACCACTTGTAATGAGATTAAACATTGACAGGTTGATAAAATTACAGCCTTTATAATGCATCCCATGTTTGAGTTTAATCGCATCTTTGGTTGGGTTCGAATTGTTTTCGTTATTTCCGTCATTTATCAAACTGCAGCACATTCTACAGAGCAGAAAGCTCCCGTGAAGGGTAATTAATCATGCCTGAGAATGACGAAAATAACCGCATAAATGGATAATATAATAGGCCTAAAAACCATGAGTTTCAAACAACATCACACAGAAGTTTGTAAAAAGCAGACAGCCTTTGTGCATTATGCAAAAAATCATAATAATTTCCTGAAGAAATGCATTGTGGTTCTCTTGCCTGGGGCCAGCATCACAATAAATGTGAGCAAATGTGACTAACTGCTAGGAGCAGCGATGCAGTGATGGACAATTGTTGACCGGTTTTGTCCAATACCCTGCTGATGAGTCGTCATGACGTCACAGGCTGTGTGCTTTTTTACGTGTCTGTGTTGAAGCGTCATTGCCTGAAATGTCATCCCACCATATCTGTTGCAATGTGGTGTCAGTCATCAATGTAGTGAGTTGTACCGATTCTTGCTTGTGTACCACTGGCAATGCAGTTATTTAGTTTGCTTTGAACAGTATTTCAAATCATACACATTGCAAATTCACATGATGACTTATTTACAAAGCAGGATCCAGTAAATCAGTTCATCGTACCGCGACAATCCTCTTCATGGCCTCCAGCTTCAACGAGTCTTTGTTGCTGTCCAGCATTTCCTTCAAGTCATCGTGTCTGAAAAAAACGATGAACATTACATAACATCGCAATCAGCACACAACACAAACGAGACAGTGCAGTAATGATCTTGTGTTCAGGGTACTCATACATAATAACTGGTAATTATGTTGCACATTTGGCACTCTCACCATTCTCATATGGCAGGGCAATCACAAAGGCGCTATTTTTGACAGCCTGATATAGTCTGCCAATGGGCAGTAAAGTTGATGGATGTTATCCCAAATGAGTAATCTCCGGGAAATTTTTCAAACTTGCCAATTTGGACCATGGTGCCGACACACAACAACGTCCTAGCGTTTTCAGACGACGACAGAATATTGTACATCCTCAATGAAGCAGAAGACACGCATAATAATAACAACCAGGGCAGGCTGCCAGATTTGATATCACCAAACAGGGAGATGTTAACAACTACAGTGTATTTTATAATTAGGTTGATCAGTCACACCCATCCAATACCTACTGCTGCTTCCAGGCGCTGAACACGGATGGCTCTTCCTGCTGCGATACCGATTCGAGACCCCGACCCCAAGTTCAAGACTCCACAACACGGATCCTTAGACCCCGACTCCCAGCCTGTAGCCTTGGCCCCAAGACCTCGACTCCAACCCTGGCCTCAAAACAGTGACCCCAACGCTAACCCACGAACCCCGACTCCCAAGTACAAAACACCAATAACACCAGATCCTAATCCTCGCCCCAAAACGCTTACTCCAAGAACCAAACCATGGTCTCGAGACCAGCCTCCCCGGCTCCCCCCCGAGACTCACTTCTTGTAGTCGGCAGTGAAGATGCCCCCGCTGGCCGGGTCGTGCCCATACTCGGGCTCCCCTGTGGACGAGGAGCTCTTGTCCTCGTTGTACGGAGTGGTGCTCATGGTGCGGCCGCCTCGCGGGACCTGCGTGAGGAGGTGACGTGCGGGATTGACAGCGGAGGCCCTCTGTTTAGCGTGCGCTCTGCCACAAATGCTTGTTACGTGCACTAGAACACGTCACGTGGCTGTTACAGTGTGTACTATAACATGTTACGTAGCTGTTACATTATAACACGTGATGCGGCTATTGTTACGTGTTATAACACGTTACATGGCTGTTGAAACGCGTTACAATACGTGGTTGTTATACCATTCATGATAGCACATTCCATGGATGGTATAACACGTTACAATACCCGTCTCGCTGCAACAGATGCAAGTCAATACATGTTAACATAGCTATATGTGTTATTACAGCTGTTGTAACAGATGTGTCACGGTTACTGTAGCTGTTACATTGTAATTATATCCGTCACCATAGCTAAAATGTTAAACATACAGTGTAATATTATAACAGCTACTACGTTGTAATTGATATTACAATAGCAGTTGTTATGCGTGTTACATCACAATGTTATAACATGCTGCAACACACGACACACGAGTTGGTACGCTGTAGAGGAGCTGTAATGTTACAATAGATATAGTCTACAGCGCTGTGTATTGTTACACAGCTGCCGAACAGAGTCTCAAAACGCCAAACGGCCAGCAACACGACCGCTGGATGTTAAACTAAACGCTGCAGCGTGTGTTACAGTCGGCGTTGCTGTAATGGGGCTATCAGTCGACTGCAGGTCGGCTTGCTACCGACGTCAGCTGTCAACAAAGTGATTTCCTGCTTGGAGCATTCCCCAACCAGCAGCCCCGGGCCAGAGGCCGACATTTGTCCCGGAGACTCTCTCCACAGAACACAGCCGGCTGCTGACTTCCCCAACAAAGTGGGTACTCGATTTATCCACCCCGGAGGTGATGGTGATGATGATGTGGGGTCCCAGAAGTCGACCACCGCCGCCGCCGTCACCCAACCCGGGACCTCGACTCGCGGCACCTTCCCGGAATAAACAACACAACGGCTCTGACAGTGCCCGCAGGTCACGGCTACACTGATCTGTCATCGCATTCGTAATAACGAAGTGGCAACAACAACAATCACAACAATATCAACAACAACAACGACGACGAGGAGGAGGAGGAGGAGCAGCATTACCTTGTACAGTGCGAGAGTGGAGTGGGGACGCCGCGCCTCTCAATGGAACATGGCGAAGTGCGGCGCGGTCACGTGGGCGCCACGCGCCACTGGCGGAGGGCAGGGGGCGGGGATTGGGGATTTGAGGCGGGGCAAGGGGCGGGCTAGGGGCGGGGCTGGGGGCGGGGCTAAGGGCGGGGCTAGGGGGCTGGGCGGGGCTAGGGGCGGGGCTAGGGGCGGGGCTATTTTCAGAACCAGAATATTTATAGTGCAGGAGGAATCCGATGAGCTATGAAGCTCTTTTTCACAGATGTCCAGTAGGGGGAGGTTAGAACGTTACAACAACAATACAAAACAAACTCGAAGTGCAAATCACTTATTTTTATTGTTATTATACTGTACCAGGTCAAGTCCACTGAGCTGTAGCTTCTTTTTCAGAAGCGACCTGTCCCCAAATGACATCCCAACGAAGTGGCCCAGCATGTGGAAATTATTAGCATTGAAATAATCGGAATACTAGATAATATTATATGCTTGCGTATGGCAGCTATACGTTCAGAAGCTAAATGGCAATGGTCGAGGTCTGCTCGCCACGAGAGGGATTCGGGGGGAGACAGTTTCTGTGGAGTGTTGATTTCTACCCCTCCATTGAAGGAACGCAGAGCACAGTAGTTTGCTATCTGGTCCATAGTTTGTGTTGCATGGCCACAGTCGCACTGCGGTGCCTTGTGTCTTTACTCTTCCATTTGTGAAGGGGATGTGAGCAGCGCCATGTTGATGTCCTGATGCGGTTGATGATTCCACCACCAGCCTCTTCGAGGAATGTCGAGGCCAGGGTGCGATGTTTGGATCTCGAATGAGATGTTTATTCTGAACGTCCGCGTTGTTCCACTCCGTTCGGCAGCGTTTTTCCGGATCTGTGCGAGGTTCTAGGATAGTGACACGATAATCCCAGGAGGAGGATCAGGACTTGAGCCGGCAGCAGCGAAGCACATTGATGAGGTCTTGGTTGATCATGGGCAGATCGTCATTGGCAAGAAAACGTACAAACTCCCTTGTAGTTTGCGTGTCTCTGCAGATATTTTGTGTCAAATTGTTCACCAGAATAGGGAGCCAGGGGATTTATATCGGTTTCAGCGTTCCAGTTATTATTCGCATTTTCGTTATTTAATTGTACATCTTGGCAATGTTGTGTACGACTCTGCCACTGAGTAGATCAGCTGAGGTGCCCCAGCTTGTCCCTGCAAGTTTCTGGACCAGGCGATTCTTCCGAAAGAACCAAGAAGACAGGCGATTCTTGATTAGTTTATTGTTACAGATCTATTTAATACGGGGCTTGAAGGTCAGACTTCTTGCCCGTGATAACCACGAGATGTCTTGGAGTGGTGCCATAGGCCACGAGGCTGCCACAAACGGACACCTGAAGGGTGGCATCTGTCGCATGATTGTTCAGGTGGAAATCATTTGAGGTGGTTTTGGAAGGATTTGGTCGGAGTCTAAAAATATGCCTCCAATAAACGGGGAGGTTAGGGGGCGGTGCTAGGGGCCCCGACAGCCAAAGAGGTGGGGGAGGGGAGGGGCCATTTCATTGTGGACGCGATGACGTCGCGACATCTGTCGCCATCTCCCGCACGGCGAATGACACCATGACGTCATGACAACTGTGCCGTCTCCCTCACAGCTAATGACGCCATGACAACTTTTGCCGTCTCCCCGCACGGCGAATGACGCCATGACGTCGTGACCACTTTCGCCGTCCCCCGCACGACGAATGACGCCATGACGTCATGACAACTTTCTCCGTCCCCTGCACGGCGAATGACGCCATGACGTCATGACAACTGTCGCCGTCTCACACACGGCGAATGACGCCATGACGTTAGCCGGTGACGTCACGCGCTCAGCTGCCCCGAGCAGCAGCAGCAGCAAGTCGCTCGGCGCGCGGGGATTCATTTGTGCGGGATGGAGCGGGCGGGCCGCGCACCACGACGCCTCCCCGCTGCGGCCTCCGCTACCGCGCTCCTGCCTCAGCCTCAGCAGCAGCCACAGCAGCAGCAGCCACCATCGCGCGGCGCGCCCACGGCCCCGAGGCGCCGCGACGAGGCGGGCCCCGGTGAGAGACGCGGGGACGGCAGCGCGGGCTGAGTGGCGCGAGCGAGGGAATCGACTCCTCGATTCGTCGGTGGTTTGATGTCGAGATCGATTCTTGCTGCCGCGTCGCAGTTCGGGTTGTTACAATAATGTTTCGTATTAACGGTCACCGAAAGGGCAAGACCCATTACCGAATTGTCGCACACAGAGAAATGTATCTCAACAAACGTGGCATTTAGTTTTTGAAGTGAATAATGAATGGAGCTGCCGTGGTCGTTTTTAGCGGATTGGAATCGATTGGTAATCGAATCGGTCTACCGGCGCTGCAGTGAAATAAAATAATGGCAAAAGGTGGCTAAAGTATGAAGAATGTAAATTGTGAGGCGCACAATGTTCCACGGACAAAGCGTGACCGTGACCGAGGCGACGCGGAGCCAAGGTCAAGTGCCGTTCGAGAGCCAAGTTCAAGTTGAGCGAAACGTGTCGACAAAGTCTGTCGCCTTTGAGTGATGATGAGTCTCCGACTTTGAGTGATGATGAGTCTCTGACGTTGGGTGATGCTGAGTTTGCGTCGTTGGGTGTCCTCACCCGCGGGTCTTCGTTTGTGCGCCACCGACAGAGCGGCGTCACTTGCAGAGAAGCAGAGACGCTGCTGCTACTGCTGCGAGAGGGGGGTAACGTGGGCCGTGAGCTGGGCGCTGAGAGCTCCCCCTGTCCACCCAGATGTTCACATGGCTACGTCACTGTCGGATTACCGATTATATTTAATGGCTATAAACTGCGCCAACCATTCTTCCACTGCGGTGGTGGGTGCCCATCGAGGACCCTATTCAAACCCACCGTGGTCTCGTCTCGTCCATCCGATGAAAGTTGCATCGCTTGCAGCTGGGGTTGTTGGCATTATCCACCCTCCCCCCTCCTGATGTCGAGGGGACATTGGTGAGGTTCAGGACTGTGGCTCACGCAGCTGCACAGATTAGCAGGGTTGGCTATGTACGATGCGAAAGAAGTTCAACAGACATGCTGACCCTATGACATTTATAATTGTCATTATCAACTTGTATACCCAGGCAAGCCTTGCGCCTCATTTTTCTGGAGGGTCCTGCAAAGATGTCTCGAGAGAGGGCGATGTTGCAACGTGTCATCCCAATTGAGTAATTTGTCGGTACGGGCAACCATCGATATACGGAATACTTTACCGAAAACGCGTCCCTCAAGCAAAATTCCGTTTATCAAGCCCTATGTTATCATTTGCTTCCATTCTATCATCCAAAAATAAAATCACGCTTTAGAATGCAGTAAACCTTTTTAAAGCACATATTTAATAGAAAATCGATAATTTTATGATAAAATATTAATAAAAAATACTCGAAATAAGTCGTGAATAAAAATATAGACAGTTCTTATGGCCTATTGTTGTAGTTCTACTAACACTTGCACTTCATGGCCTCTTTCCAGACATCTCGACTTTTACTGAAGTAAGAACGTTGACAAATGGTGAATTCCTGTACAGTGATCAGCACAACGGATTGAACTAAAACCAGCCAAGCTTGGGTGGCATGAAGAGTGCGGCAAACCAACACAGTCTGAAATGCATTGCGTGAAAACCACCCGGATTAGTGTTGTGAAATGCATGCTCGGACAAACGTTAGACTATTTTTTATAATTTAAAGATTCAAAAATCAGTAAATGTATATTTAATATGGCGTATATAAAATTCGTTCCCTAATTTCTTGGTTACGTTTTAGCCGAATTCTAAATATTGAGTTTGCATTTAATGAGGGATGGCTGCATTGGGAAGTTTGGCCAATACCAGTTACATTTTATTTTTAGCTATCAGAGGAAACTGGAGAAACTGGATGAAATCCATGCAGGACTGGGGGAGAACATACAAACTCTACACAGTCGGAAATGGAACCCAGGCCCTTCTTGCTGCGAGACACAGGTGCCTCTATTGCACCCCCGTGCCGCCACTCGGCTGTTGACCACTGTTCTCTGCGCATTGTTGTGGCAGGGCTGGAAGTGGAGGGCAACATGCGCGCTGCCCAGCGGTCATCGAGCTCCCTGGCGCCAGCCTGGGCACGGCGCGTGTCCGAGGTGGAGGCCAGGAGCCCTGGCCTCGGAGCTTCCCACTCGCAGGCCCAGGCGGCCTTGATGCTGGCGCAGGGCGCGAGACGGAAGGAAAAGAGAGGCGGCGCAACGAGCGGAGCGACGGCAGCAACAGTGCCACGTGTGAGTGCAGGCACGCGCAATGCCACGCGCGCAACGCAACAAAAGTATCCGCTGATTCATGATTTATTTGTGGTCAGATCTCGTGAGTAATATGCCAATGTGTGTGGTACACCCTCCTCCAGACGAAAAAGGTGGATAAATGTCACGTGAACAAATGTGCCAATTTATTACTGATTCGGCACAGCAGTGTGAAGAGCAATAATCCACAATATTCAACAATTTGATACGACGTTTTACTGGTAGTTGCAACCAGCATAATCAGGCGATTTCCAGAATTGTAAAAATCATTAGCATATTACTCAAACGATGTGACCCAAAAATCCGTTATCAATCAAGAATTGGTCACGAAAGCCTGCATGTTAAATGTATCTGCTGCGAATGTCAGTATTGCATTCAGTGTACTGGTGTACATACATTGGATGAGAAAACACACCCAACATTCGTTTTAAATTACAGGGGGAAAAGTGCGTCTTCTAATCCGGTGAATATCTCAGTATCACACCATGCGTAGGCTGTTGTGAGTTGTAGGCCTTCGCCATGAACACGTGTGTTTTTGCATCCTAAGTCATCATAATCAGAGGATATATTATATGTAATTGCATCTTCACCTAATCCTTGATTTTTTTTCCACGATTATATTTTCTGTTTTGTACTAGGGTTGAAAAAACGACAACCCGTAAACCGGTAACCGTTTTTACAATCAATTCCTGGTTCTGAAAGTCAGGAAGTGGTGAGCATCTGCAGTGGAATGTTCGTAATGAATGCACTGATGGGCCCGTGAGAACGTACAAACCACGTGAAAAGGTAAAGGTGCAGCGCTGCAGTTGTCTTCTTACTGATACCACTGCTGGCGGAAGGGCCTCCACTAGAGTGAGCTCTAGAGGGTACAGTATTTGGTCTACTCTTCGATGTTGGATTACAAGTCCAATATGCTGATCATTACACCATGCCAGTTCCCTTCATCTCTCAGTCGTTAAGGTAAAAATGCTACGTTCTATACATTTCTATATGTGCGCAATTCGGTAATCGTTATTTTTCACTCGGTTGCAGGTAATGAAAAAAAAAATCTATTTTAACAACACTAACAGGAAATGCGTTTTATTTTCTCATTCACTCGCGCGCACGGGCTGTATTGTGTCTACTGCAGAGTGCAAGACACGGAGCGAAGCTCGAGTCAGGCGCAGACTGCGAGGAGGCGTCAGAGGCAGTTGGGGCGGAGCGGAGACCCGCAGAGAGGGCGGGTGCCAGCAGCGGAGCGGTGGGCACGAGGAGTGGGGCGGCCTGCTTGAAAGACTTGTGTCCCGAAGATAAGCGTCGTGTCGCCAATCTCGTTCGAGAGCTAGCCAGGTCGGCAAACAACAACGGCAACTTACATTTATATTGCGTCGGTAATATAACGAATGTCTTTATGGGTGTGAACGTTGTGTGTGTGTGTTTTTGTCTCTGTATGGGAAAATTTGGTGTGAATTTTGTGCGTGTACATCGGTGTGAGCGTTATGTGTGTGTGTGTGTGCACGTGTGGCTGCAGGTTGAGTGAGGAGAAGGAGCTATGTGAGGACCGTCTCTCAGCGGAGACACTTTCGTATCAGCAGAAGCTCCAGCAGGTGGAGGAGAGGCAGGAACTCATTCTGAAGGAGAGGGAGGATATCCTTTCTGCAATGCTGCTCAGTTGACAACTGCCAAACTGTGCTGTCCACACCCATGAGAGGGCTAGACTAGCGCATGGATCTGGTAAAACTAACATCTTACAAGCTGCAGTTAACACGATCTCGGCCTATTTCCCAATGGTGAAAAAATATGATTTAGGTCTTTTTGGCAGGCATATCAAAATACCCATAATATAGTTTCATCTAGATAAGATAGATCCTTCGAGGATAACCACCGAAGTCCTAAGATGTCCCGTTTGGGCATGCCACAGTGTCATATTATCTGTTCCCTATTGGCATCTCTCAAGAAACATTCCCATTGGGCAGTGACATGGCCGAGCGGTAGTGCATTTGCTGCTTGTTGCAGGAGTTGGCGGTTCGAGCCCCCCAACCGTCCTAGTTAATACCGTGGGCGTATTAACAACATTTACACTCCAAATCTACCTTTACAGTGGACGTTAAAGATCTCGTGACATGATTTGAAAAAGAGTAGGCCATGTCTGCCTTTGTCACGGTTGAAATTAGAAAAATGACATGCAAATTTGTTCATTGGGAAAAAACACAATGATATTGCATCTTGCAGGTGAACTGTACCCATTTGCAGGCAGTTGCTGCGTACACTTTGTGCCACGTAGGAACAATTTCCACCAGAGATCTCATAGGCTAGACCGCCACAGGGAAGTGGATTGGTTAAGGTGAAATGTGATGTGAAGCGCTTTGAGATATCGAAGCATTTATCGCACCATAAATGAATATCCTTCGGCTGTACTTTAAAGCCAGATGCGCATTGCCATATAACCCTATTGTGAAAATGTATATGAATATATGAATGTCGTATTCACGTGGTGCTAAAGATTCCGTGAGATGACACCACAGTCATTTGGGCGAAGGTTGTTCGGTTTTGTGGAAGTGTCTTCTCCTTGACAGCCATCCCACCCTTGCGATTGCAGTACTCGGAGTGCCAGCAGCTGCTGCTTGCGTACCAGGAAGAGCTTTCTACGCGCACACACTTGATCGGCATGCAGGCCCGTGCAGAAAATCACGCGGTCAGTATTCACGCGCGGCAAATGGCATTGTCATTTGTCATTTGCCGAGCTGAAGTGGCTTACGCCTGTTGTTCGGAGTTGGGGAGGCAGTGAGGCTCGGGAATAACCAGGGCGACCTGCAAGAATCAAACCTGGACAAGTGACAAACACGTTACTACTGGGCCATGTCACTGCCACGTGAGATGAGGTTGCTATGGAGCAAGAGTTTTGTGCTTGAGAATTAGATCTAAATGTAATTTTAAATAAGCAAGTGGAAAAAACCGAAATCGAATTCATACGTACAACCGTACATGCACCAACACATTTGTTTATATAGTAAAATTATTGCATATTATAGATAACGATAAATGTAAAAAATAGAGTTTGAACATTAATCTAGGTTCCTGATAAACTTGATTTTAAAAGAGCTGTTTAAATGAACTCCATCCTTTTGCCGATCACATCCGGCAGTTCACTGGCATTGGTTTCAACAAGCCTGAAACCAGTCTCAGCGTTTGTTCTGTTCTCTTCCAGACAACTCCAGGGGCCCAGCCCTTTCTTGGTGCTGCTGATTTTGGCAACCCTTCCTCGGGCAGGCCACGTATTGCGCTTCACCCGGCTCGAGACACAGACAGGCAAACTGAGACGTCGATGGGAAGTCAGGCAGCAATGGCACGTGGCTTTTACTCCCCGAGGGAATATGGAGTTGCCTATGAGAACCGCACAGGTGCTCCAGCTGTAATGAATCCGGTAGTTCCTGCTGGAATGCGGTCTGGGAATGCACAGGGAATCGCATCACAGTTGTGCCCCCCTCATCATGTGTCTTTATCAGTGGGACAGGGGCAGGCAAACAGTTCTCACCATGAGGCACCATCAGCACAGGGTGGTGAGATCGAGAGCAGGATGCTTGCCAGACACCCACCAAATGGGTTCACACTGCCGCTTTCTTTATCTCCCTCGCAGAGTTCCCACCACCACGTAGCACGACCCAACTCCCAACAGCTGTCGGCGCACACCGTCCATAATGCACCCCAATGTAATTCAGCAGCACATAGCCCCCTGCAGAGACCGACACGCAGCCATGCACGAAACGGGGGGATTGGACAAGATGGCAATCCGAGGTTTGGCCCCGAGGCAGGTCCTGTCAGAACGGAGACACAAAAGGGGGGCTTCCAACTGCCGGGGTCGGTGAGTGTTGTTTCTTCCCCAGTGCCAAGACAAGGGACTACAGAAGCGGGACTGGTACCAGAAGTAGGAAAGAAAGGAACCCTTGTAAGAAGTGACGCTGGGATGTTAAACAGCGACAGCAGGAATCATGCTAGAGATGAAGGGATGATGAGGCAGAGTAGAGGTAGGAGGAGCGACACAGACTCAGGGTGGCAGTGTGAGGAGGTTGGAGTTAACGGACAGAATGAGGAGCAGGGGGAGTGTGTTCCTGCTGAGCACTCTGCCATGCCAACAGCAACCGTTCGGAGAAATGTTCATGAGCAGGGAGAGATGGCGAGGGTCCCTGAAGACATGCATGAGAGCAGATCGCGACGAGAATACGAGCGATTAGCGGACGTCAGTCAGGGAAGGGGCGGCATTGAGAGGAATGGCAGGATGAAGGTGCTGCAGGAATGTGAGAGAAATGCCGGGAGAGAAAATGTGAGCGAACTCGAAGAGGCAAGACCTGCAGTGCAAAGACAACGGCTGGAGTTGGATGAGAGGAGGCAAGTTGAGGTGGGAGGTGAAGGTGGTACAAGTGACGGGGTGCGGAATCGTGCGAGGGAGGTGCAAGAGGGGTGCGATGGTCGTCGTGGAGCCGTTGGGTCCGCACGCGCAACCACGGCGGACGTGGAGAAGCAGCGGCGGGAGCTTGAGTGGGAGAGGGAGCGGCTGAGCCAGCTGCTGGCCCAGCAGGAGGCGCGATTGGCAGCTGCACGAAAGCGACACGGAGCACCCCCTCACTCGCGGTGAGTGCTCGCGCGTACCATGTGGGCTCCTCCTTCCGTACGGCTGATGTAGATGCAGAGCAAGAACTACAATTTCACATTCAGGTGGTCAAGCCAGATAACCGCAGCAGGAGCAGCGGAGTTGTATTGCTGTGATGTCTCCTTCGTATTTGTGAATCGGGCATTGCGTCGGTCTATGTTGTATGGTCTGTTCTGGATGACCAGTCGCACACTACTGGAGAGTTTTTAGTTTTACATTTGTGCATCAGGTATCTGCATCCACCATGGTTTGTGCAGATGTGGGTTAGGGTGGACCCTGGGCTTCGTGGAAGATGAAACTCGGGGGTCTTCTGTGTTGGGTCTTTCACAACAAGGTGTTTGTGAGTTCTTTTGAACTCCATTTCAGCTCTCCAAGCTTCATCGGGGTTGAACTCGCATTATTGGAGGTTAAGCACCATGTGGTGACGTGGCGGGATTTACTTTGTCCATCTCTTTTGTTGCCAGTGTTATCCGTTTACAAAACATGACATTTTACACTTCATTACGATAACTACATCTTCATTTTGTAGGTGGTCGGTAAGTTACATTTAACAGTTAGGCCACTGTGTGCTGGCATCATTGTCCACATTTGTCAAATGTGTTTACATAGCAATATCGTCCCCGACTGTGAAGCCTCTGCAGAATATGTGAAACGTATCACCTTTCTTCATGGTAGTCTTGTTCTATATAAATAGTACACATACCAAATGTTCTACGTTATTATTGTCTTCATAATCTATAAGCAGACTATAGAAGGCTATTAGCACCTACCCCATGGCCACCCTCCCATGAATGCTCACTTGTTGCCCTGCCTCCATGTCCCAATCATCATCGTCTGTGCTGCTTCATATTTACCAACAGTCAAGAGGCGGCTGGAAGTTCCCACGTTCCCAGTTTCCTGCCAGTGTTAACGAGTTCTCCATCACCCCAACGGTACACTTGTGAGCCTTTTCACTGTCTGGCTTTTACGATTCGCATAACATATCAAGTGGCCAACTGTCCGATATACTGACAGGCATCAAAGCTATACATTTTAAAAAATAAATAAAAAAAATGTATTACGTAAAAATATCCCCCATCAATAGTAATTTTAGTACATTTGGTATTGGCAACTGGTTCAAGTTATAGGGTTTCTTAAATACTAAAGAGTGGTAGTACGTGATTATTGTTGCACAAGATTGTGTCTAGTCTACGTTGTGGCTGATTTGTTTTTCCATTGCTGCGTGACAGGTACGAGGGGTCGGTGTACTCGCTGGGCGAGTCGCTGACTACCTCTCCGAGTCGTGTCATCAGTGAGTGCTTCTTCAAGCCAACCAGACGACGCGGACCTGCGCCGGAGCCCTTCCATCCAAGTGCAGTGCCGGGGATCTCAGGGGACAACTATGAGGAAACGCGGCTGCTGGAGGATGTCTTCTTTATTTGCTGACTCTGTTTGGTGTGCGATTGGCTACGCTGGTTCAAGACCAGTGGGTGTGAGTCTGGGATGTCTACCTCCTGTCATTTTGCTCTGAAAGCCCAAGTAATTTCCAGCTCAAGTTAGCAATGAAGCATTGCTCATCACCTGCTTCAACCCCGAGCCATGGTGGAAATGTCACATTCACCTGGTGGGGCCGAGTTTCTCCATTAGACAACCACTGTTGACTTCCCCACAAAGTGGATCCTCTTTTAAAGACCCAGGAAGGATGTTGAGTTGAGTCGACCTCTGACCTAGAATTGACCTCGGGGCCTTCCGATTGCGAGCCACTCACTCTCCATCTGAATTACCTGGCTGATAATGAGAATAAAAGCCTTTGCTGTTCTAGTCAGATTTTTGTATTATAACAAAAAACGATTGCTTCATATTTTGCATACTCTGATATTTTCATCACAATTGGATGATGTTAACATCAATAATAAGTTTGTGCTCGTTGCATTTACAGTTTTATTATCTTCAAGATTTTGATGCAATATTTTCATGATTTTTGTACATAACACTGTCGTATTTTTGTAAATTGTGTTAAATTGACCTATGAAGAATAACATTTTGTATATTATGGATGTATAATTCTAATTGTTTGGAAATGTTTTTTTTAAGAGTAAAATATTGCTAACTTAAGCTACTTTTGTTTTTTAAACGTTTTTTGAAAAAGTCAGTCATACTTGAGAGTGTAACGAAAGAAAAATATATTGCACAATCATAACCGTTACTCCGCGGCAAGGGAAGGCAACCAAACTAACGAGAAGAGACATTGTTTTCCAATTCGGTAAAAGACTCCATATATTTCAAGAGTTGTGAATACGAGAAGGTGGCCCTGAATATCGTCACGAAGGTGGCCCTTGAGCTGCATACGGCTCCAGAGCCGTCTGTTCCCGACCCCTGCCCCCCAGGGACTCGCACAGTATTTATTATTGTGAAGTTGACGCTTCAAGTTGACACCCTTGAACGTGAACAATTTGTTCTGGTCACCATTCTAAGTGTGTTGATGGGCCTGGAGATAAGTCTGCCAACCGCTTGCTCCACCCACGATATCAACAGCCACGGTTGTGATATCACTGCAAAGTTGATTGACACTACATTTATTATTGAGCCGTAAAAATAATTGTATTCTGTCCTGTCAAGGACGAGATATGAACTTTGGAGTCAACTTTGTAAAAATGCAAAATGGTGGAACTAATACCAAAAAAAAATTGCCCACTCGATTCACTGTGTTAAGGTTTGAGCATGGGGCAACTTGGACCATCGAAATGACTGGAGACACGGCGGTGGTCACCCCACTCCAGATTGGTATGCAACTGCTGCTCTTGTGTCGATGAGTCATTGAAGACGCGAGGATGGAAACAAGCGAGTTGCGTTCACGACCAACATTGCTCGCGGTCGCTTGGATGGTCTTTGCCGCGCGAGTGCACAACTCAAAGTGTCCACACGGTGGCGCTTTGTAGTCGCGGAGCGATCCAGTGTTGCCACCGTGCTGCAGCCGGGGATGCGTTTCAGGTTCAAACATTTAGAATTGTGTTTTTTATCGTCTTCAGATGTATGTATTTGCATACTGTAATGTGCCTTCGTGATTTTCAAAGTGACGTCACCTGATGACATCACTTTTGGAGGGAAGAGAATGAAAGTGAAGTACCTTGGGTCGAATGTCTGCGTTGCTATGAATCTGAGAGCTGGGGAAGATTCCGATCCTTGAGTGGCATCTTAAACGTCCACTTTTACTGTCTGCAGGATTCCAACTGCGATATATTGGGTCAGCAGGGGGCATTTATCAATCTCCCATTGAGCAAAGGTTTACTGCGCACACAGATGAGAAAACTACATCAGAGACCTCGACACACAAAACTGCAGTATTCTAATAAAGTTCAACACAAAACCATCACATATCGGTAGAAATCCGTTCCTTGGTCAGCACAGATGTCAATTCCCAGACGGGTTGGGTTCTTAAAATCTGAAATTGTTCTTTAAAATCTTGTGGGTGTTATAATACGTAACGCAATAGTCATGTTTGTCGTGGGGAATCGAAAATAGATCGGCAGACAATGTCATATCTGTCTCGACATGAAATATATTTTATACAACCCATTGGCCCCACATCCTTCTGTGAGTGCATCATTTTAGCAGTCTTTGAAGGACACGTTTTGTATGCTTACCAATTATGTGGGCAGTATATTAGGGTTGTCACCTGTCCCGTTTGATCTGGACAGGTACCCATAGGGCAGTGCATGAATCAGGGCGGCCTTCCGGTTTCGAACTGCGAATCTCCAATAAGCAGAGAACGCGCTACCGCTGGGCCCCCAAATGGGCCAGCATCACCATTCACCAGTGCTGCTGTCCAACCACCACTCTGCAGGTCACCCAGACGACTTGCCCAGTCGCCACAGTGCAGGTCACAACAGCACTCACCCACCACACTCATTCACCACGCTGAAGGTCACAGCACTTCTCTTTCTGCAATTCACTCCCTCTTATCTTCGTCTTATTCTTTTTCAAAGCTCAAATACTGTTGTCTTGCTCAATTCAACACAAAAACGTGTTGCCTCGTCAACTATTATGATGATAAAAGTGCTGTGTGTGCTGGCCGTTAGACGTGCCCTTTTGGGTACAGTGTGTGCTCAGCAGTTGTGTAAACAAGCCAAAGATTGAGTGGAATTCCACTCGAGCTGGAGGAGTAGTGACCGCGTGCGTGGGTTTGAGTTTTTTTTTAAACCCACGGTGGCGAGATATTAACTCCGTGATATTTGTAGTTTACACGGATCTCCCCGTGGTCGTGTGGACCCTTCTCCGGGTCCGATGGTGTTTCCCTCCACATTTAGCATTAAGACATGCGTTGAAAGTATTGAGCTGCAAATACATTTTTCCACATGGTAATCCACTTCGCTGAACTATTATTTGTGGCCAAGTCGCTTATTAAAACGAGCTACATAGCTCAGCGGGCTTTATCTGGTAAAATAAAAATAGTATTTCTTCTTCCTAAATAAAATTCGTTTCGGGTTAGATCGCGTAAATATGAATGTGTCATTCAACCCGTTTGTCACGTAAACAGAACGTGCCAATTAGGACGTTCATCACACCCGTGTTTTGGAGAGTAAACCCACATTTACAATTCGTTGGTGATCACAACCAGCTTCATCGGACGACAGCCAGAATTGTGATTTAACCCCAAAAGAGAAAAACACCACGCGCCTTTATTGTGGATGATAATTGGCCGTGAAAGCCCCGCTACGCCTTACACCACCAACTCGTTTTTGGTGAATGTTTTTGACCGAGGGCCCTCCCCCCATGCCATGACGCCCCTCCCCCCCATGCCATGACCCCCCTCCCCCCCC
>CM025638.2:579165-613207 GCA_014621495.2 Entosphenus tridentatus
GCCATGACGCCCCTCCCCCATGCCATGACGCCCTCCCCCCCATGCAGTGACGCCCCTCCCCCCCATGCCGTGACGCCCACACGGCGCGTCCCCTGTTGCCTAGGAGACGACGGCCCGGCCCGCAGCGAAGAAGCCCGCTCCACCCTCGCCACCACCACCATCCACCCTCGTCAGCGCTGTTGTGGGAATGTTTTATTGTCGTTAGAGTTTACCTGTGAAGTCATCGCCATTCTCCCCGGGGAATTCGCGCGACTTTCTCTTCGAGGAAGGAGGAGGAGGAGGAGACCTCGGGCCAGAGCCGCATCGTCGCCGCCACGGCGGCTTCGCGTCCTCGGGCAGGTGAAGCGACTTTGCGAGTTTAATGGCGCCCACAGCTGCGTGTGTGCGTGCTGCGGCTAGGTCGACTCAGCCTTAAGTGAATAGCTGCCGCGCTGTGTAGTAAAACAAAAACCCCATCAGCACTTGGGGAGACAAAGGCGGCCGGGCCTTCGTGAGGTGCGACCTCGCGGACAGCGCTCGCCCCCACAGGTTGCGCAAAGCGCCACACAACGGGGCAGGGACCCCTCGTGCTTGCAGTGGCCTCGAGGGGTTAAACAACAACAACGACGACAACGACGCTCTTTGAGGTAATGAGTTCATTCAGCACAGGGGGCCGAGCGAGCTTGGCGTGGTGGAGAAGCGAGGAGGAGGAGGTGGGGAGTGATGGCGAGAAGACTCTAAACACTAAAAGCTCCGTCAGCAATGAGTTGGAGGAACTTTTAGTGACTTTGTGGCTCCCGCCGTGACGCGTTGAGACTCTTTCTAAGCTGAGGGGTGCTTCTGTTGTCTCCCGCGTCGGGGAAGAGTGTTCGAAGTCGCCGTAATGGTCGCCGCGATGTATCGATATGTCGCACTGCGATATATCGCGATATATCGCAGTACGATATCGGATACACGATACTCGTATCGATCCGTTTTTCATAACATCGTGATTTAAGTGCCTCCTTCACCTTTTCTATCCCTCCTATATTACATTTCCCTGACAGAATAGTGCGTTTGTGAAGATAACGATAATTGCAGTTCACAATCATAGTTAACGTCCAAACGTTGTTGCATAAGCCATAAGCTTCAAATCTAGAATTAAGCCATTAGAGTTGGTGCTGTTTTGTTATAGCCCCGATTACAAGACGCGCATTGTTCCCTGTGCGCCTTGTCGACGTGGGGCCACTTCGTCTCACGATACTGACGAGCGGGAGGAGGACCACGGCTTTGGGTGCCTCTTCCTTCCCGGTGGCGAGGAGAAGCCGTGGGTGGGTTCCATCCCAGACCCTGACGACGACGATGCCTGCTGTGATTTTTGGAGTCCGCGTGATTGCTGCCCTAGGGTGTAGCGTGGATTTTTCTCGGGGTTCGCATGTATAATCGTCATGCTTTTAGATAGTTCGACTATAAAACCCCACGTGTGACGATATCAACCACTTGGATGAGTCGCCACGTGTGGCCAGGTCGCCTCTGCAAAAGAGCCGAAAGCTCCGTAGCCTTTACCTTGTAAATAAAATGCAGTCGTTTTGTCTTTTAGAGAAATAAAGATACCTGCTCTGGAAGTTGGTAACAGACCCGGACAACTCCTCCTGTCTGTCTCTCTGAAATGTCGAGATGAGACTGAAGAATATGGATATAACTTTCATTCTTAACACATAACATGTAAGGGATGTACTCAGAGAGGCTCATGCCCCCTTCAGCACAGAGCAAAAAAGATTGACTTATAGTTGTGTTGTTCAAACGGATTTGATTTATAAAAATAAAAATAAACTATCTTTTTATTTTACCAGGTAAGGCCCACTGAGCTATATAGCTATTTTTCAGAAACGACCTGGCCACAAATGATAGCTCAACGAAGTGGCTTGTCATGTGGAAATTTATTGAAGCCAAATACTCAACGCATGTTTGTTCTAAATGTGGAGGGAAAAACTGGAGGACCTGGAGAAAAATCCACGCAACCGCGTGATGTACATACAAACTCCAAAATGCAGGTGTCAGGGTTGGGATCCCACGACCTGCATACGAGGTCGAGGGAGTTAACATCTCGCCTAGGCCAACGGGACGTGGTTGGAACAACGTTGGCGTAACGTTCCACGTTTACTGGGTAGCCATTTCACTTCGCCCTTCCTCGACATCCACGTTCCCACTCGATGCAAAGCTTCGCTCCACATCCATCTCATTACCCCTGTTCCCTTGAAAAAAAAGAGACCAGTAGCACACACTTCACATAGCCCACACGTCATGTAGCACACACTTCAAATGCCAAGGTTGGAGGAGAAATGGTCAGGGCTTCGCTTGCATCTGCTTATTTTGGTTCTAATTTAATATTAGTTTTTTTTATGTGGCGTTTTGAGCAACCTGTAAAAAAAAACTGAACACGTTTATCGATAAAACAGTTTTATTGATGATGTGTGCCTGTACCACTACGATTACAGCAGCATCATCAAATTATTATCCTCTAATAGTGTATGGTTTTCCCTGGGCACTGCAAAAACACAAGTGTTGGAAAATTATTTTACGCTTCATGGTATTTGGAACTCTGCTGAGAGAAACACTTGAAGGCTCATTGAGCTGAGGTTCTTGTGGCTAAATATATAACATTGTAAGTCCAGTACAGTGTTATTAAACTTGGTCATTGTAGTTACATTTTATCAGGCTCTAAGGCCTTCCCCAGTGAACATTTAACATTGGGCAAACGATGGTGTGTGGTTGAAAACTTTGGCCCAATTCGGATTCAACGTTCAATGTGTACTGGTTTTTGCCTCTTTAGTAGTAAACTGAACATTCATTTATATTCCGCTTTGTTTTAAGGGTACATTGTTATAGCGATGGCAAAAAAAAAGTCATGATAACCCATTCGGTTAGTGCCCTTCCTGATGTGTCCACTTTGTGTAATTGGATAAAAAATTTAATTGAAGTCAAATGCCTTAAATGTTTCTTTAAATTATTATTGTTACGCTTGCTTACTCAGAAAAACCTCATTGCATCTCACGATTCCTTTTTCAGAAGAGTCCAGCTTTCTGAAAGCAGGACCGTAGGAGAAGCCGTGGACTCGATCCCCGACCCTGACGACGATGTCTGCTGTGATATTTGGAGTCCGCGTGATCGCTGCCCAAAGGGGTAGCGTGGATTTTTCTCGGGGTTCACATTTATAATCGACATGTTTGGCTGCGACTATAAAATCCCAACCACTTGGATGAGCCGCCACGTGTGGCCAGGTCGCCTCTGCAAAAGAGCCAATAGCTCGGTAGCCTTTACCTGGTAAATAAAGTGCAGTACTAAGGGGGAATGACAAGATCTGTATTTCCCAATTAAGTAATTTGCAATAAGTATCTTATATTTTGCTAATTCGGACCTGACGCTGGCACACAATGGTCTACTCTTCCTCCAATTAAATGGCAGGACCTTTAACTTCTACTTGTGTACAGTGCATATTTTATGGTGAATACACCTGCAGAATTAACCAGGGTGGCTTGCCTGATTCAAACTGCAACCTCTACCACGAGTGACAGACACGCTATGTCTGTGCCATGTCAACGCATTTCAAGTGTTTAAAACTTATATTCCACACTTTCTAAGTATTAGGGCATCTATGTACATACAGAATGATGATGTTGAAAGGAACGGTCACTTGACCTGCCTATTATTTATACCTTTGTCATGCTCACATGGGTTCCATGAGAGAAGCCGATCAAGAGTTTGCTTGTCTTAAAACATTGTTGATATTATTCACTCCCAGAAGGCACTGGCTGAAGGGTTCTGTCAAAAATGTGTAGTATTTATATGTGTAGACGTATTATCGGCTAATTTTGTTATTTTAATATTTCTGGCATCGTCTTTCAGAGCCATGAGCCGGCAAGCGCAGGGAGTGCAAGAAACTGCCTTCTGGAGCAACAACGGTGCGTTTGAGGCCGACCCGCGGGAACCGCATGGCTCCGAGGCAGCTGGCGGGGGGCTCAGCCAGCCGGGCTCCGGCAGCTCGAGCTACGGGAGCGCGGAGAGCGACAGCACGAGCCAGAGTGATGGCAGCAGTGAGCCGGCGGGCCTCTGGAGGGGCAAGGTCTGCTGGGGCAAGGTCGTGGGGCTCGTCCGACGTAAGTGCCCGAGTGCGACTCCCATGGCCCCCCACGGACTGAAAAGTGTGGGTGCTATTATTGTCACTCTTGCTTACCCAGGAAAGCCCCACCGAGCCTCAACATTCTCTTTTTTAGGAGGGTCCTGCACATATTTTACAGCGGGTGGGGGAGGGGGATGATGTTGCCACACATTGAGGCGCCCGAGTCTGGAACCCAGGCCCCCCTTCTACTGCGAGACACGAGCCTTACCACTGCACCACCCTGCCGCCCAACATCACACCACATACACATTAATAAGTGGTGGGGTGCGCTTGCTTGTGCATGCTGCGTGTGCATGCTGCGTGTGCAGGCCTGTGGGCGACACGCTGGACAGAGAGCCCCGTGCTGAACCGCGAGCGCTACGTGAAGCTGGCGATTCGCGAGGCTGTCACCTTCTCCGTGTTTCTTGCACTGCTCTGTGTGGGTGAGGTCTTCGCATGCATGTATATGTATGCTGTACACTTGAGGATCCGCTTCCTATTTAAACATGTTGTATATTGTATATTTAAGGACAATTCCTGATGTTTTTCAGATTCTTCTGATAATTGACACGATGGAAACTAATTAGCGTGCCTTTCGTGGATGTCACTTTTGTATCTAAACCCGATTTTTAAATTTTTTCCCATTAACCCAAATATTGGGATCGTATCCCCACCACGCACATTAACACGATCATGCATTTCTGAAAAATCACATTTCGATCAACACTTTCATATTGACACAAAGCACTCGTTCAGTGATATGAGGGTGTGCGAGGGAAAGTGCTTCGCAGCCGGTGTTCCGCCGTTCAGGGGCCATTCCAGCTCCCACCCCCCGCCCTCCCCTCTCCATTGGTCGTGATTTCGTAGCGTGGCAGACGGCCGTCAGCCCCCACCACCGGCCCTCTCAACTCCCTCGGCTATGCCACATGTGCGACGATCGAGCAGGTTCAAAAGTGAGGGCCGTGGAATAAAAAAGGTTGAGAATCTTTACGCTAAGGAAATTCCTGATGGCAGCCTCTGATCAATATGATTACACAGAGGGGCGGGCACACGCAGGATGGAGTCCTTTTGGAAAAATACATTTGATGATGAAAGTCACCGTACTAAAGTGCCTAAAGAAGAGCATTTTCAATCAATGCATCTTACCTGCTGTTACATATGGTTCAGAAACATTGACGGGAAAAAACATGAACTACAACGCAAGCCTTTCCTGGACCACTGAGCCTGTTAGCCCCCAGCGCCGTGGAGATGAAGCACGGAGGGCTTTGCGCTCGTCGCTAGCTTCAGCTTGCGTCTCAACGCTTACAGCTGCACACTCGCCTCTTGTCGATTCAGTGATTACTGAGGGCAGAGCTGCCTTCTGTGAATTGTTATTCCATCTCCATTTTCTATTCCATTATCCTGTCACTCGTTCACCCCCGGGAAAGCCTCCCTGAGTCTCCTGATTATTTTTCAAGAGGGTCCTGCCTTGCCTTTTTACTGTCATATGCCATCAGCATCTTATCCTGTGGCGTAAAAAAATTCCAAAAAACTATAAACATTCAATATTCGGAATTAGAATATTAAGTGACTTGGAGCATTAAACTTAACATTAAAAACACATTCGTGCGGAGGGAGCTGGTAGGAACGTTGGGTTGCTCGGTCAATGGCCTGCAGGGTCAACGGCGGCGTGGTGTATTCCGCAAATATGCCCGACTGTGAGGGCGGGCACAAGCCGGCGTGAGTAGGTTAAACGTTGAGTTTTATAAGGGCACCACGGGGTGACCAGCCCCTCCCCACCCAGCCCCTCCCCACCCAGCCCCTCTCCACCCAGCCCCACCCTCCCCACCCAGCCCCAACCTCCCCACCCTCCCCACCCTCCCCACCCAGCCCCTCCCTCCCTCCCCACCCAGCCCCTCCCTCCCTCCCCACCCAGCCCCTCCCTGCACGACGGACACAATCCCCTGTGGGCTGGTGTAACCAGGAGGTTCCTACTAGTAAAATTTTAAGGCTTGTAATGATCCTTTAATTCATCGCTTGATTGACAGTGATTTGCATGTATCGGATAGTGCAAGAACTGTTTGATGGTTTCCTGGTTTCACAGAAATGTGTGCATTCTTGAATTGGTGCCCGGTTGACGTGAGAATAGTCGAGGTGTGCCTGCACTTCCACATTCCTCACCCCTCCTGAGCTCGAAGTATGTGATAAAGACGCTCCTGTGTGTGTCTGTGCTGTGTGTACAGTGGCCTATAGTAGTCGCGTTCCATTGGCTTACGAATACACGCATGCTGTGTCGGAGATATTCACGTCATCGCCGCTTTCCAACGCTGACCCAACAACGTTCCACAACCTTGCGACAATAGAACAAGTCTGGCAGGTATTCCACCTGCGTACACACGTGGGTGTCTTTGTCTAGTGGTCTGGAGAGCAGTAATCTCGTGGTTAGTGCACTGGGCTACACGCCTGACCAGCTGAGTTAGATTCCCGTACACGGCCAACATTAGTGATGAATATATCTCAACAGGTACTGGGCCTCCCCGAGGTCTACTCAACCTTAAATGAGTACCTGCTGTGGTGCATAAACATCAGCACTGGGGAGATGAAGGGTGGTGGTGTTGGCCACCCAACCACCCGCTTGTGTGCCTTGCACTTTCATAGGTGCTCGCTAACAGCCCTTGTGCCAACAGTCTGTAAAAGGCGCTAAGGGGAATTTTTATCTTTGTCACGTGATGTGTGGGATTTGGTGCTTGTATTGGGTGTGTAAGGACTATGCAAAATGAAAATAATTTATCTTAGGACCATTCTGGTATTTAAAGAATTACCTTGCAAGTGCGTAAATGTGTCAAGATAAATAGGCTAATAGATACGTGAGTGGGTGGGTTCAAATGTGAATGGTTACATTGGGAGGTGAGCGTAAGTTAATAAGCAATCCGCTAGGTGAGTGTGTAAATATATTAGGTAAGCAGTGAGTATCAGCTGTTATTTATGAATAGTTTTTTTAAATTATGAAACTATGCAACTGATAATTTGGTAGTGATTGATAATCTATGTGCATGTGCTTTGGTCAGTAACGATGCAATGTGTCTCTCCCCAGTACCTTACCGGCCCATTGCTATGGGCTCTGTATAACTCCGGCTCCAGAAACCTAACCAATGCAATGGTTAGTGGGGAAAATCTGGTTGTGGAGCCTGTGATCATCTGGTAAGAGCCTGCATGTAGCACGAGACCTACGCTCAATCCACTCGTTAGGGCAGCACGACAGTGCAGCGGTCACGCTCGTGCCTTGTAGGAAGAAGTTCCTGGGTTCGATTCCTGACCTGGGCGTCTTCTCGTGTGGAGTTTGTATGTTCTTACCCCTGTTCTGCACAGGTTTTCTCTGCAATTTTTTCCAGTAAAAAAATCAATGGAAATGGTTTTGGCCAAACATTCAAATGTTGGAAAATGACCAGCAACTTAATTAGCATTACACAAAGCAACATCCCCTCCCCCACCCCCCCTCCCTACTGAGAAAACTTGGCAGGCCCCTCCTTCACAAGAGTCTTGAGACTCGCTGGGGCTATTCTTGGGTAAACATTATACATGCTTATAATACGTAAGGTTTTGCATGGAATGAAACAATGTATGGAGAGTGCTCTGCATTATGACCCTGGTGAGACCTGGGTTTGTGTCCCCGCCATGGCTAATAACATAGAGCGAGTTGTGCGCACTATGTGCTGTGTGGAAATGATGTTTCTTAGTGGACATGAGCGTTCGTGCAACAATCGCGCAAATCCACGCCGACTTTTCTGCAACTTAATTTTGTTATGAATATTTTTTTTAAGTTATTTGTCCAAGCCAATTATCCACTGCAAGAAATTTATTTGAATTAATTTTTATTTATGTTTGTCCACTGTTTTCAATATCTTGTATTTTCTTGTTTTTGCCCTGGTATGTATTTGGTTATTTTAGCTCTGATATTTATTTGACATCAGCAGAGTCAGGCTTGTTTGAACTAATGTAGGTGAAGATTTCAGTAGTAATTGGTCATCGATAATTATCGACTCTTCTCCCCTGCCTGTACTGAAGTCGAGCTTCAATACAGACAATGCTGGAGCATAGTGCTGGCGGTAAATTTCACCACAAGCTCTGTGGTACTATTAAGGTATTATCGGCCAATTAATTAGCGGTGTTTTTACACGTGGGAGTAAACTAGAACAAGTGCAAGGAAACTGGAGCATGCGATGGGGCAGCGCTGTTTCATACAGATGGAACAAGCGGTGTCCACATTTTGCTGTCACATTATATATGACTCCTCGAAGCCCATGGGAAGGAAGTTTCACAACATTTGTGTGATCCACCAACCCTGGCCTCAACAGTGCTGGATTACAGGCATGCTCCATAACCGCCTGGACAAGTCTACTGTGAAACACGTTTCTATCGATGCATTAAGGATTTGTCGCAGCCTGCTCTGCATACACGTTTGTTGTAAACCACCGTTAAACGAGTTCTTTCAGCAAGACTTTAAGTTTAGAAATGTGTAATTATTTGCTGATGTGTGCACGCACATGCATGTGTGTTTTCAAGGCAAGCACGTGTTCACAACAACTCCTGTTGGTCTTTGTCCACCAATTTGGGGACTGGAACGACAGAGTGTTATGGGCCGTACTCATCGGCAAACGAAAACAAGGATCCGTTTGGGCCTGCAAACAGCACTGTGTAAGCCGCACGCATTTCAAGTATCGCTGTTAAAATCTCACTTTTTTAAATTTACTGGTAACAGAAATAATAAAAACAGTTAATACCGGTTCGTTGCACATATTGTCTAAGAGCAATAACGACAGAATGTTCAGCTTTTAATTGAGAGATGCAGGGAGCTGCTGCCATAGTGCTGTAATGGTTGGTGCACTGGACTTGCCGTTCAGAGGTCGTCGGTTAAATTTAACCTCTTGGCGCGACAGTTGAAACGACGGTGCAAGTTTTCGTGTTGGTGAATTCATTTATTATATGCTGCTGGAGACTGGTTCCTGACTTTCAAAACCGGGAATTGATTCAGATAATGGTTACCGGTTTACCGGTTGTCGTTTATCAACCCTAATCTTAAGTGTACACAGAATTACAGCTGCACACATCTAAAAGAAAATCACTGTGTTTGCACACGTGAGTGTAAAGCCCTGGTCCTACACTATAAGCATCGCGTGAACAACAAATGGACATTTTTTGTCCCAAAACAATTATTATTGTTAAGCGTTTGTTGTACGTGGCACGCGCTGGCACTGTGGTGTGCAGATGGCGGTTTGATTCGGAGGCGGGCGTTCCGTGGCAAGGAGCGCTGGGCTGGTACGGCCCAGGCGGGTACGCCGTTAGGCTGCCGGCCGACTCGAGGGCCGCTGCGTGGCGGGAGCTGGCCGCGCTGCGCGACGCGAGCTGGTTGGACAGGGCCACGCGCCTCCTCTCGGTCGACGTCGCGCTCCTCAACCCAAACCTTCGCCTCTACATGGTCGTACGGTACGGGGAGCAGATTTGCTTGCAGCCCTTCCTCCCCCCTACAGCTACGTGCCATTTTGTGATGAATCACGGATCTGATTAAGAAAATCGATGTTTTTTTTTGTTGGCGCTGGATAATATTTTCATATAATTTCCATAAGTTACAAATAGTTCTTGAACGTGATTCAATGCATGTATGCATCATGGGCGTTAGATTAAATTATGATCGATGTTTAAACGATGTCTCAATGAATCATTACGTGTGTGCTCGCTGAACTCCGTGACAACTACAATGTCTTTGTCTCTCTACTCGGTGTTATAATTACCATCCTTGCCAGAACCTTTCCATCGTTTGCCGAAAATTCTATCACGTTTTGACACCGCACGGTCTAGTCTTCACATTGACACATGCACACGGTGCCTATCGTGTGCCCTGCTGTTTTGACAGCGCCGGTTCTAATCTTGCCGATGCACATCCAGTGCCCACCTGTGCCCACTGTGCTCTGGCGTGATACTTTTCCCCAATACTTCCGTCAATGTCCGTAGGCTGTCCATGGAGTTTCCCCCGACTGGAGGAATCCTCACGGCTTTGTCCTTGACTCCCGGCCGCCCACTTGGCACCCCCCTGTGGGATGCACGCACCGTGTGTGGCCTCCTGGCTGCGTTGCTCACCATCTACTATCTGGTGGAGGAGGTGCTGGAGCTCAGAAACCTGGGTCCCGCTGGCTTTCTCTCCTCGCCGTGGACCTTCCTCGACATTTCCATCATTGCCGTGAGGAACACAGACCGCCGTTGCCACCATCGCTGTTAGCATCACCACCATAAAGGGGCGGCAGGGTGGCGCAGTGGTAACCCTCGCGCATCACAGCATGAACCGCCTGGGTTAGATTCCAGGCTCAGTCGCCTTTGTGTGTGGAATTATTCTCATCCTGTTCTGCGTGGGTGTCCTCTGAGTTCTCCGTTTTCTTCCCATAGCAAAAAAAAACACATAATGTAACTGGTATTTGCTTTATTTGGTATTTGCCCTGCTCTTATACCACAGGGCTATCACAAAGAAAGGTGCGACTCAGTTTCCCCGACACAGTCTGGAGTAGTTTCACAGTAGCGAGTGATGTTGCAGTGTACCATCACAAATAAGTCATTGGCGATGTAATATCTCAAATTTGGACCACGACGCTGGCATGCAATGGCCTTCTCGTTTGTAATGATGTTGCGGGACCTTTGATGTCCACTGTGAAGCAGACAGCACGTGGTACATTAATGTGAACACACCCGCAGTAATAACCAGGGCAGCCTACTGAAGTCTATAGTGGAATCTTTGTCTTTTGTTTGTGACGTGTGTGTGCAGCTGTGCGTGGTGGGCACGGCTTTTGGTGTACACCACGGAATCCTTTCGAGCTCATTACTCGGAGAAGCATCTTCCAGTCGAGCCATGAGCTTCTCCACCGTGAGCACCGTTGCCGAGTGGGAGCAGAATTTCATCATCATCACAGGGGTCATCGTGTTTGTGGCCTGGATCAAGGTAAGGTTCCCGCACACACACTCATTTCCCTGTATAATCTCAAACAAGAAAAGATGGAGCTGTTAGCTCTCGCTAACAGCACTTGCCCCAGCAGTCTGCTAAGGCGATGCGGGGGGGGGCTCTTTGTCTTTGCGCTTGCTTCCAGGTGGTGCGGTTTGGATCCATGTGCCGCACACTGACGATGTGCGGGTGTGCCCTCACCCGCTGCGCCTGGGACTTACTCGGCTACACGTTGGTGTTCGCTACGGTGTTCCTGGCGTTCGCACAGCTGGCGTTTCTCATCTTTGGTGGCGCACTTCCCGACTTCAGCTCGTTCAGCTCCTGCATGTGAGCACAATGGCACCAGCACCAACATTGCCAGGCACCTGCGGCCTCATGTGCACCCACCACGGTCATTTCAGGACATTTAAAAATAAACATGTCGGCGGACAACCCTGTAAAATCCCAAACAATTAGCCTCTAAATTAGGACACACGTACAACCTGCAACGCCGAGCAATGTGTTTTATGTTTGGAATGCACCATGCGTTGGAAACATGAAACAAGAAAATATTTAATGTATAAAAAAAAATATCCTTCTGGACACTCGCGCCACCGTGGTACCCCATGGTAGTGAGATGTTCTAGAGGAAAAGTATTACAGACAGCAGAAGCAGAGAAGGAGTCACCTCACATTTATATATACTCACCTCTGGTGTGCATCCTGAGCAATGTGTGTACTGATTATCCCTCGCTTAAGGAGGAAGATGCGTTCCAAGAAAAGGGCACAAAGTGAAACCGCACGAGACAGCTGCCTGCAGAGGAGCGCATACCACACACAGACAACGTTCTCCCACGGCCGACCACATAGCCACACACAGACAACGTTCTCCCACGGCCGACCACATAGCCACACATTAGTGAATTCAAAGAGCATATAGTGAAATTTTGATAGAAATAACTTCACAGCATATACACAAAATCGCATCAACCCAATCCACATAAATCAATGGAAAACTGAATGCGATTTTATGATTATTATTTTTTTTACCCAAGAGAGCCTTGCCAAGTTCCACGACTCTTTAGGAGGGTACTGCTAAGTTTTTGCAGAAAGGGCCAATTAATTAATTTTTTAGGTCATTTTTTTAGAGCACTACACCGGCACACAATGACCTTCCCTTCTTCGAACGCAGTCACGGGATCCTTAATGTCCATTGTGAAGCGGACACCGGTAGCCCTGGCTAATACTGCAAGGTGTAAGAACCGCATCCGAACTAGCACGCACCCAGAATGACGACGATGTCCTTGATTCTGCCCCCAGCCTGACACAGGTGCGTATTTTGCTGGGAGATTTTGACTTCTCATCTCTGGAGGCTGCAAGTCGGATCATGGGGCCAATCTACTTTGTTTCCTACGTGTTTTGCGTGGGGCTCATCATGATGGTAAGGGCCTGTTTACAGTCAATCTGTACCTGACGAGACGAAACTATCATAACAGATTCATCGCGTAGACCTGAAATCCACATGTTTAAACCAAAACAACAGCAGTGAGCATTGGTGACTATACTCTGCTGATGAATGCAAATAAGAACGAACCTGGTGCACAGTTGTCTATCACTGCATCACTGCTGCCTGCCTGTCGGTCGGTCATAGTTGCACACATTTATTTTGATGGTGACCAAAGATAACAGCACCGTAATGCACTTCTTCAGGAACTGCTTTTGATTTTTTGACAATGCACAGAGGCTGTGTGCTGTTTACCTGTGTTGTTTGAAACGTAAGGACTTGCTTCATACACACACTCGGTATTAATCATGTTTTATCAATTGCAGGGTTTAGATTTTGTTTTAAAGGACACCCCCTTCTGCGCCGGTTGAAACCAAGAGAGCAGAGCAGCACAGCTTGAGACGTTTCTCTCGCAGCGCGTTGTGTTTTCGATTCGTTTGCTTCAGTTTGGATGGGCTAAGATGAACGGTTCTCTCTCCACTTGAGAGAATTGTGCAGTCGTGGCTCGACACGTGGCCTGTAATCCAGCACTGGAGGCAGCGAGGGTTGGTGGATCACACAAATGTTGTGAAACTCCCTTCCCGTGGGCATCGAAGAGGGAGTCAAAACCCTAGCTTGCCAGGAGAAGGCGGGACAGCAAGAATGTGCTCTCTACCTCTTCCGCCTTTATGGGATGGGGGGGTTTTCCCCTTGCACACATGGGTTTCCTCCAGGTGCTCCGGATTTAACACTCATCAATTGGCTGATTCCACCTTAATATGTGGAGAACCACAGAGCTCGGGCAATTGTTAGCACCGGTTCATCGCGTGGCTGCCTTCCCGCTTGTCTGTGGTTCCTCTCGCCTCTGTCTTTCTCTCTCTTCAAGAGTGAGTGAGGACTGTACAACGAGATGACACCACTGTACCCCAGTGGTGTCATCTCAGAACTGTGTCCAGGACTTTTCTCCCCGAGTTCCTCAGCCAACTCTCAGTGTCGTTTTCTGTATTTAAGCGGTCCTGGTAGATCTGCCGTCCGTGAGTTGATTTTCATTTGGTGCCGATGACCAGGGTCGAGTCAGGATATCGCTCGGATGGCCGACCGAGTGCAGACAGCATGCTGTGTATGCAGCTGCTGCTCTGGCGCTACATCTTTGCCAGCAGAAGACCGTGCAAAATTAATAAAAAATTAATTACATACGGTACTATTTTTCCACAGCTATGCTCCTCTTCTTCATAAACCTGCACTCACCAGCACAGTGAAGTATGATAAAATAACCCCATATGGCTTTGGAGTGGGAGGCCTTCATCCAGCGGTGGATTGAACAGAGGCGTCCACGCACGCTTGCTTTTGTATGTGGGGTGCGCATGGCAAATTATCTGGGTCAACGCTTACAGGTTTTCCCACCTCCTACCCTGCACTGGACGTTAACTACCCCCCCCCCCACATCTAGGTGATGTTCCTGGCTATAGTGAGCGAAGCGTACTCTGAAGAAAAGAGCGAACAAGCCCACAGCCAGCCTCAGTTTCAGCTCTCCAGCGTGATCAAGCAGGTGCGTGCGTGTGTGTGGGGAGCGGTCGTGTAACGGGTAATGCACCGTACTAAGGATCCGGCGACCCGAGTTCGATTCTCGCTCATGGCCAACACCAATGACAATTATCTGGACCAATTCCTGGGCCTTGCCAGGTCGATTTCGTCTCAAATAAGTACCTGTTGCGGTGTGTAAACATCACCGCTGAGGAGGCAAAGGCGGCCGCTCGTGGTGCTGGCCACCCACCCCTCATGTGCCGTGCCAGCCTTCATTGGTGCTCGTTAATAACACTTGCCCCAACAGTCTGTTAAAGGCTACACGGGGATCGATGTCTTTGTGCACAGGGCTGGATGAAGGTGGTGGACAGACTGAGCTGTAAGAAGCCACGTGTTGCAGGAATACAGAAGACTCTGCCCCCCTCTGGTCAAATTAACTTTGCCACATGGAGACAGAATCTGAAAGGGTAAAACAAAATCTGCTTTATGTTTGTTGAACTTCTTTTGCACCATAGCTAACCGTGCTAACCTGCTTTTAAACATTTGACAAATAGTATTCTTACTATGATGCATGCTTACCCAGGAGAAGCCTCACCGAGTCCCATGATGCTTTTTAAGGAGAGACCTGTGAAGTTTTCACAGTAGGGGGCAGCAATCGCTATGCTTTTTCCAATTAAGTATCATTTTTCTAAATTTGGCAAATTAGGACCATGATGCCAGTACATAACGGACTACTCTTCTTGGAATGATGTTACGGGATCTCTAAAACGGCCACTGTATACCAATATGCTATTTTTTTAAAGGGTAAACACGCGCAGTATTAACCTGCCGGTGTATTCACCTGCCTGCCGGATTAGAATCTCGAATGTAACAAACAAACTGTCTTCTGTGGTGGTGCTATTGTGGTGTGAACTGGTGGTGACGTGGTAAAGTGTTATGGTGATATGGTGGCGAGATCTTAACTACCTCGCTTGGTATACAGCAGGTCGTGGGTTCGATCCTGACCCTGACACCTGTATATTTGGAGTTTGTTTGTCTCTCTCCCTGTTTAGAGTATTTGGTTGCTATACATTTCAACGTGAAAATCCACTGCGTTGAGCTGTCACTTACAGTCAGGTCGCTTCTAAAGAAGAGCTACGTAGCTCAGTGGACCTTACCTTGGAAAATAAAAATAGTTTCGTCATAGTTTAAAATAAAATAGTTTAGTTTGATGTGGTGTGACGTGGTTTGGTGAAGTGGTCAATGGTGACGTGGTGTGACGTGGCGCTGTGACATTGCATCGCTGTGGGTGCAGACAGGGGTTTGCCGATGCTGAGATCGAGGCGGTGTTTGCGCGGTATGATGGCGATGGAGCCCTCACTCGTGCTGAACAGCTCCAGATGAGGCGGGACCTCCGTCTGGAGAAGGTGACCTGGATGTGATTGATACCAGAACATTTAAATAACTCGCCAATTGGCATAATCGTGCTTATTAGGAAATGTAAACTCATCATAGATGTGGTGTGGATGTGCGGCTGATATGTCTGATGCACCATCTTCAAATTCCATGCTGTGTGTCCTCTCTGGAACTCCAGCCTTGGTCCTGTTGATCTTGAGAAGACACTCTTCGTAGACATTTAAAAAATCTAAATCATCTCGAGCCTCCCGTAAATCCCGTGACTTCGGTGTGGTCACCCCCGCTCTGAGTCCCTCCCTCTCCCCGCCACCCCCTGCGAAAACACATGCCGCTCCTCCATGCTGCAACGTCGAGGCCCTGATGATGCAACCCCCCCCCCATCCTCATCTCTGCTGACCCATTTGCTTGCGTTTTTATCTGTTCCTCTTCCAACCATTTCCTCGAATCTCCAATTGCTTTGCTGCTTTCGTCCCTCTCCTGTTGCTTTGTCTTTTTTGCAGACATTCTATCCTTGACTCCTCTCCCCATGGTGTGCCATGGGCACAAAGTTGTATGTATGTAGAACTTCTTTCACACTGTACATAGCCAACCGTGCTCATCAGAGGTTCAAAGTTACTTGTATCCATCATTCAGGCTCTATTTATACAATCCACTTTACATCAATATTAGCATGGTTGGCTACGTACGGTGTGAAAGAAGTTCAACATACATAAAATGCACCCAAGGTAATATAATTTTAAAATCATGTTGAAGAGATGAATGCCGCACAATGCCTTGCTTGAGATAAAGAGACACGATGGATTTTACTTCATGGAGAGCGCTATCCTGCGGATGAAAGGGCGTTACTGGAGGGTGAGATGCCCCCCAAGTCTATCGACCAGCAGAAAATACATCTCCTTCACATTTCCATCTCTCCACATGAAAAAGAAATCTAGAATTTCGTACGCAACCCATCGGCCGCACAGCCTTCTGGGAGTGCATCATTTCAGCAGCTTTGGTTCAATACAAGTAAACTCTGGAACGGTTTCGACATTACAGTCTCTCATCAGCAGAGCCAGGCTTCGTATGTGTTCATGTATCTTGAACTTTTTTCGTACCATACGTAGGCAACTATGTTAATAGGAGGTGCTAATAGGAGGCTTCCTTGTATCAGTGCTGGTGCGCTGCTGATCTTACAGACAAGGACCCTGTTTTTACGATATGGGTCTGAGTTTGGCGCAAAAGTATATAATACCAATCTCAAAATAATAATTGGCGTTGCGGAGAATATACTTCACGAATAAATACGTACATAGACTCTTAACTTTAAAAGAATCGGAGAATCTGGTGACGACGCGACGGCCGTTTGAGTTTCGGTCGTTTTTCCAGGAGGCTCTGGGAGGCTCCGCGGACGAAGTGGGGGACGATGTGGACACCTCCACCTCGCGCTCCCGTCACTCGCTGCCCAGCCAAGTGACGAGCCGCGACGACGACGAAGACGACGATGACGACGGAGACTCGGATGAGGACGATGACATAACCGTCGTCCGTCGTGGAAATCACCATCAAGGCGGTGGCGGCGGCGTCTCGCGGGAGGAGTTCCGAGTGTGAGCCCCTACGAAAGCACGGATGTCGTCGCCTGTCTCGTCGCTGTGTGCGGTGTCTGTTGGTCATGGCTCGGTTGGAGCGATCAGTTTGCGCGTGCAGGAGTGAGGTGCATTCCTTCAAGTTTTTGTCTTAACCAGGCGAGAACTCTGGATAAGTTTAATTGGCAAGAGTGACCTGGGTGACCAAAATTGAAGTTGGAAAAAAAAATCCGTGTTACAGAACCAATAGAAAGTGGTGCACAAACAAATCAATATTAAGTAAAACGAGCAAACCACACGTGACCATCAGTCCATCCCACCCAGCTAACCAGCCTGCAAAATTGTTCTTGTTATACTGTACAGAGCCCGGTCTCCACCTTGCTCTTGCCTTCTCTGTACTGGATATTGCGATTTATTTCAGTGTCTCACTTTGTCTCTGTTTCTCATTCCCCTGTCCCCTATTCTGCCTCTTCCTCCCTCTATACTCCTCTTCTCCCTCCACTGTCTCTCATCCACTTCCCTGCCGATATCTTATCCCTGTTTCTCTCACCTTCACTCTACTTATTCCCACCTCTCCCTATCGTGTCTCAATATCTTTTACCTCTCCATAATCCTCTCTCTCACTGCTTATCACAATCTCTAGCTGTCCTCTTTCCGTTTTACTCTCTCTCTCTCTTCCCCTCTCCACTCTGTCTCACCTCCCTCTTCCATCCCTCCCTCGCTCCCTTGCTCGCTCGCTCGCTCCCATTCCTCTTTAGTATGAATATGATACTGTGAGTATAATTGTATGATACACATCCAGGATGGAGGGTGGGGGGGGAGAGGCATGATATTGGTGCGACGCAGGAACCCGGCTTGATGCTGTGGGTGCGGGCGACGTGACGGCACCCAGACAGACAGGAATCCACCCAGGTTATCACGCCATCAAACTTTTTTCCTGATAAAGTATGATACGTGGATTATAATTAATTGAGCTGGACAAGTTACTTTTATTGTTGCACCTCCAGACCACGGGAGACGGTGACGGCTTTGGGGGAGGCCTTTATCCAGCACTGGATAGACAATGACTGATGATGATGGTGGTTCATCGTAGCATGCTCTGTCATGGTGATAGCACGTTGCGTGTTGCCCGTAGGTTGGTGCGTCGTGTCAACCAGATGGAGCACTCCATCGGAAGCGTGGTCTCCAAAATGGACGCGGTGATGGTGAAGCTGGAGGCGATGGAGCGGCAGAGGCTGCGGCGGAGGGATGTGCTCTCCCGGCTAATCAGTGGGATGGGCGAGGTGACGCGCGCCACACCGCGAGCACACGCCGTCACACGCGCGTCGCACGCCCTCGCAATAAGCTGGCGGCTCTCGAGCTGCGCCAGGCTGACTTGGCGTGGCTCTTTTGTACGGTGGAAAATATCTGTGCTGGGCCGGGGGCGGTGCAGGTGTGACACGGGATAGGGGGTCTATGGCTAAAAGACGGTGCCTTTAGTGAATCGGACCACATCAGCGCAGGGTCACGGGGATGGGCTGTTTTGGTAACCCCTCCTCTCCCCCTTCCCAGTTGAGCCCCCCTAAGTGTGCAGATTCACAAGGGAGCCCTTACGTCCTCAGCATCGGTGCAGTTCTGCTGCCGGTACACCCCGTTCACCAAACTTGCGCTTTGTTGCACAGGAGGAGAGAGGCTCCTGGCCCGGACAGGAAGTGAGGCGCGACCACATGGAGCGGCTGGTCCGCGACGAGCTCAAGCGATGGGACTCGGACTGCTCCATCCGCCCGCTCGGCGTGGGGGTGGTGGGGGGCTCGATCCCTTCCTCGCAGGTCGTGTCCACCGGTGGGGCGCTCCGCCCGTCCTCTGGGGGATCGGCAGTTGAGGGCTGAGTGCACGCACACCCAGGACGCTACACCCTACTGCACGCACTACCACCGCACCACACTGTGCCCGCACCCCCTGTTTGAGCCGCTCGGTCGCATTTCGAGAGGCATGAGTGAGCGGCCGCTCAGCCACGGTTCAGATCAGTTTTCTGGGAAATCCTGAGCATGGCTTAGGGCCTTTCATCAGAGCTGGCTCAAGTTAAGCACGTGGTTCACGGCTGGCTCTAGGGCCAAGCCTGAGCTGAGCCGTAGCTAAGAATACGGGCCTTGGTTATGTTGCGCAGTCGGCATCTGGAGTTGGGGCCAACGTGTGAATGATCCCACCTCGAGCCACCCAACTTAGCGTTGCATTTGCAGGACCGCTGCAGTAAGTTTTTGTATCAAATTTTTGTTACATTTACGTTTCACACGTGAATAGGAACCACAGTACTGCAATGGCACGTATTATCACGTGTGCTGTTTACACAAATGATGACCATGTGCCAACTGACCCTGCGTAACGTTAACACAAAACAATCATGAGCATCGCTGTGGAGAATACTCGTAGCAGACAGACCACCTCTATATATATCTATGTCCACAAGGGCTTTTTGGAGTGTAGAATGTCAGCAGCATTGGTTAAATCCAAGCAACACTGCTACTACTTGTGGAGGGACGGCTGTATACGGAGGAGATTTATTGTCTGCTTAGTTATTTAGTTTTATAATTGCATAAGGATTCTCGAGTTAAAACCACATGCATATCTGCCTCGTATGGTTGTTTAGTGGAGTCTGCCCTTGTGGAATAGAACCATTCTGTTGAAGATTGTGGTGGTGGGGTGGTTTTCAGCGAACCGGGGGAGGGGGAGCGGTGGCGCAGTGGTTAGTGCTCCACGTTTCGAACCCGGCGACCCGAGTTCAAATCCCACTCACAACCAACGTCTGTGGCGAATATCTGAACTGGTCCTGGGCCTCCCCTAGGTCAACTCTGCCTCAAATGAGTACCTGGTGCGATGTGTAAACATCGGCACTGGGGAGACAAAGGCGATCGGGCATGGTGCTGGCCACCCACCACCCCATCGTGTGCCATGCCGGCCTTCATCGGTGCTACTTGCGAACAGCACTTGCCTGAAAAGTCTCTTCAGGTTATACGGGGGATCTTTGTCTTTGTAGTGAACCGGTGTTCTTGATTTGTCAGCAGTTGTCTCGTGTATGTTGTGGAGTATTGCCATGGTTCAGTATTGCCATGGCCATGGTTCAGTAGTGACTCAAGTGATGTGGCCAGAGTTCATTGCCAATTCCACAGGTGGTGTTTGCTTTAGATAATGATGTAAATATGTAGGGCAGGTTCGCTGGTTTTAAAACTATTTCGAGAAAAAAACAGATCTGTACTTGTATTCATGCCACACGATTATAATCTTGATACATTTTTCAGGAATAAAACATTCACGTAACAGTCTGAAACGTAACAAATATAAAATGGCAGTTGGCAAAATATAACATTTTAAATTAATGTGCAGTTGGTGTTACGTTCGTATTGTTACGCGTAATTAGAATTTTAATACAGTATAGTTTTCAATTTGGTGGTGATGGCTATGCATGTGGCCTGTAATCCAGCACTGGAGGCAGCGAGGGATGGTGGATCTCACAAATGATGTGAAACTCCCTTCCCTGTGGGCATCAAGGAGGTGCCATACCCTGGCTCGCCAGGAGAAGGCGGTACAGAAAAGTGAGGACTGAATCTCAATCTGTTCCATCTGTATGGGATATTGATGCCCCCTCACACACATGGATTTTCTCTGGGTACTCCGGTTTCTTCCCACATGTAAACACATGATTTGGCCGATAACACCTGAATGCGTAGAGGACCACTCACCGGCGGTTCCTCCTCGCGCCAAGGAGTCGTTCTGTCTCTTCGAGAGCGAGGAGGGATTCCATTCGGCACGTTACCAGTATCAATTATTATATTAATCACGCGTTCTTAGGCTCGATCGATGACAGAAAGTGTCACAGAGGCTACTCTTAATTGCCTTTGTCATGAAGGGGCGATCTCTGGCATGGGCAATGAATTCCTTTCATCGTCTGCGTTTGCCATGCGCTGGGTTTTTGCACTCCATCCTCGCTTCTCACGTCAGAGCACCACCTCCAGTGGCCCTCTCTGCCCTGACAGATGCACGGCACGACACCAAACACGCGGACACAGCCAACGGCACAACCGCACGACATGCAGACACACATCGTGAACACCACACCTGCGTTTATATTATAATCTATGTTGCATAGATTTGTTTTAAACAAACTCCTTTTTTGGAGTGCCTTGTAGCCTAATGTGAAGTAGGTACATCATTTGTACTCTGTGTGTACTCGAGGCTTGCAAGTATAAATATGCAGGCTATCTCAAAATGATTTCCCAACCCATTTTTAGGTAGTGAACAATTTAAGTTGCGTTGACTTCTTTACTCGGTGGTATAATACATTTAAAGACACGTGATTTATGTTATTATTGAGACAGCAGCTCCTGGTATTACCGTCCAGTATCGCTCGTATTTTTCTGTGTGGGTAAATGCCTGGTTGGTCTTAGCATACCACTCTTTCCCCGTGGCACACCACGGAGAGGGGAGTAGAGTCACATTGATTAATGCATGGAAAACAGAAAATTAAATGGGAGAGACAAAGAGGGCATGGCTCTAGATGAGCAGCAGGGCAAGAGGGGGAGAATGAATGACGGGGGGCCGAGATGTCGGGGAAGAGACAGGAGGGAAGGAGCAAGCAGGAGTGATTTGAAAGGAGCAGCATCTGTGTTTGTGTGCGTTCCGTTTGTTGTCTTTCCCCCGCACTTCCGATGAGCACGGTTGGCTACGTACGGTGCGAAAAAAGTTCCCCGTAGATACTTGCAAGCAGGACGTGTCTTGCCATGGTTCACAGGCCTCGGCTCGGTGGATAATTTGCCAATTGTGTGTTGTGGATTTGTATGATATGTTGGCGCTGGTAGGGAAGTTATTTTCATCTGCGCGGTCACGGACAAATTGTCTCTGTTTCATGACATCGCACAGCTCACTCGTAGAGAAGGCAATATGCCAATGTCTCTGTGATTTCAAAGGTTAATGACATTTGCTCGAATATGTTCAAGTTCAAGTTTATTTATTAGGTGTAGCCCTGTGAGCTATTCGGCTCTTGAATCGGGTGCAACCGCAACAAACAAAAAACATGAACAAGAAAACATCTTAAAGTGAATATTTGACTAAGTGCAAACAGACAATCCAAGAAAAGACAGCAAAATATTGCAGAAAAAACACCGTACACTAACGCTGTGTGCAAAAATCCCAGTGGGATGCAAGTCAAACAACAACAACAACCATAAGACAACTTAGATTAAGGCTATCAGTCTTATTCCGTACTACAACAAACAAACATGGCCAAACCAGTAAACTTTCCGAAATAACCAAAATAAAGCAATGAAACAGTGATCGTAGGAACTGATGGAATTTTCACAATAAACGATAAACAACATGTACTACCAAAACCCTGCAGCCATAATTGGCTGCATGAGTCACTCCACAACAGCAGGAGCATCAATCGGATTATTATAAGTTTTCAATGCACCTTTAAGATCAGCACACTAAATCAAAACACAGGTCATACTTTGCAGCGATCATCCGGAGCGAAACATTTAATTTTAGGCCACTGAATAGCACTGGCAGCTAGGGGTGTACAACTCCTCTAGAGCAGTTTTGAGTGAAGATCTCATAGGTAGTGACTCAAGTTGCAATTTATTGGCAATAGCATTCCAGACCCTGGGGGCATCAATAGCAAAGGCTCTTCCTCCAGTATATGTACGGCAATAGTGAATATGAAGCTGGTAAAATTTGTTCTTTGAAACAGAGAGGAGATCCAGCATGTAATCTGCGGATTTTTTTGTAAGTACATCATGAATAAATAAAATCTGGTGCACAAGCCGTCGAACATTCAGAGATGTTAACTTTGACCCAATGTAGAGATCACAGTGGTGAGTCCTATATGGGCAGTTCAATGCAAATCTTAAGGCCGAGTGATACATTGAGTCAAGCTTCTTCAGTACAGTACTTGGGACTGATTTATACACGATGTCACAGTAATCAAGTAGAGGCAGTATGGTAGCTTTTATCAATTCCAAACGGAACATAGGGGGGAAGCAGTGCTTGTGTCGATACAGAAAACCAATTTTAATTTTGTCTTTTTCCCAATATAATCAGTGATCTTCAAAATTCAATTTTGAATCCAGGATGACCCCAAGATACTTATAGATCTTGACTTGCTCTATTTGATCATTATTTAAGGAATGTAATTGGGGGAAAATAACTTCCCGCTTTAGTCCTGGTGAGAAGCATAGCACCTTGGTTTTGGCAGGATTTAGGACTAGTTTAAGAGCAACGAGCTGATGTTGTAGTTTGTTGAAATCACTTTGGAGCTTAGCAATCACGTCATCCGGAGAGCGGCCAGCAGTAATCAGTACCGTGTCATCTGCAAAAAGATTTACCCTGGAATGATCCAGTTCAGTGCCCAAGTCATTTACATAAAGAGAGAACAAGAGGGGGCCGAGAATGGAACCCTGTAGAACCCCTTTTGTTATCTTAACACTGTTTGACTTCTAACCATCTGTGAATACAGTTTGGGTGCGAGAAAAGAGGTAATTTTTAAACCATTTTACTGTGTTTTCGGAAAAATCGAGGCAACTTATTTTACTAAGCAGGATGTTGTCTACTGCATCAAAAGTTTTTTGACAAGTCAAGAAAAAGACAGGCGCAGTACTGCTTATTATCAAGGCTACTGTAAATGTGATTCAGAGAGTCTAATGCAGCAGATGTGGTGCTGTATTTTTTCCGGAACCCAGATTGTTTTAGATGTAATAGATTGTTGGCGGACAGGAAACTGATAATTTGGTAGTTAAATAATTTTTCAAAAATTTTAATCGGGAACAAAATTGAGATAGGTCTGTAGTTATTTGGGTAATTTTTAGGGCCCCCTTTGTGAAGTGGACGAACATAGGAATGTTTCCATTCTAGGTGAACTGATGCTTCTTTGATAGACAGGTTGAAAATATGGGCTATAGGTTTGTATATTAGGTGATCAACAGTTAGTAGAGCAAAGACGGGAATACTATCTGCTCTGGTAGAAGGACCCTTTGAGGTAGGACAGTTGTTTCAGAAACATTACTTTCGTGGATTGGCTGAAAACTAAATTCGTTTAATGTTTGGATAGGGGTGTAGGAATTTGCATGAGCAGGGGTGACTCCCAATACATTATCAAATAGGGTACCAGCTTCAGAAAAATGAAGGGTAAAATTGTCAATTATTTTTTGGGGATCTGAAAAATATTCCCCATTTCGGTTAAGCACAACGGGCAGATTATCTGTTTTGGATGCCTTTTAGATATATTTGATTGTTTTCCAGAAAATCCTGGCATTTCCATGTGATTCCAGGAGAGTGGAAGAAAAGTAGTAATTTTTTGTATGCCGTATTTTTTTGACGCATCTATTCCTTAAAATGCTATATTCTAGTCAGTCATTGACCAAATTACTTTTCTGAGCACATGCCCAAGCCTTGTCCCTAGTTTTCATGAGCTTTGTAATCAAAGGATCAAACCATGGTGGACGGTTGCCTTTAGTTTAAAATTTAACCAACGGAGCATGTTTGTTAAGAATTTGGAGAAACGTGTGCCTGAAGGTCTCCCAAGCCATAGTCAGGTTTGGAATATCACAGACCTTGTCAATATCCGAGTGAAGCACATTATTAGTAAATACCTGAGTGCTGAAGTGTCTCATGGAGTGCTTCTCAACCAATTTGGGGGGGGCTTTGGGTCTGGCTGATGATCTCACCCCAAAAATGAAAGAGTGATCACTAAGGTTATTACCCAGAACACCAGTCAGTGCGAAATTGTGAGGGGCATTTGTCAATAGGATGTCAAGCAGAGATGACTGTCCCGGATTTTTTAGGTTGGGTCTTGTGGGGACATTTATTAATTGAAACAGGTTAAGTTCATCTGCAAAATTTGTGGCCACGGCCGGCGGGTTTAGCCAATTCCAATTTAGTTCACCCACTAAAACTATTTCACCTTTAGGGAGGCCCCCAAGAAGCTCTCTCAGTGCAGATGCAGCTTCAACGTCTTTCCCACTAGGCGGTCTATAGCAGCACACTACCAATATCTGTTGATTATTAGGGAGAGTTATTCTGAGAGCCAGACCTTCAAAGCAACATTTTTTTAGACAAGGAGTGAGCTGGTGAACATGCAATAGTATTACGAACTTAGATGGCAATTCCACCTCCTTTAGATCCTCGGTCAAGCCGAAAAAGGTTGTAGTTGTCAATCGTAATCTGCAAGTCATTGATGGCAGGAGTGAGAAACGTTTCTGTTAGGCAACAAAATGTCCGGATCAAGATTTGCCACTTCTAGTTTTAGTTGACTTAATTTAATCACAAGCCCTCTGATGTTGACATGCAGAACACCAACACTTTTTCTGCCAGAAAAATCTACAGAATTAAACGAGTTATTTACATTTGGGCCAGGATGAAGCTCTCAATACCACCCAGAAATAAGAGAAGTAGAATTAATAGTTTGCACAGGTATTTTCTGTGAAAGGATGAAGAGCGACGAACCTTGGACGAATAGCAGCAGCTCGCAGATGGTGATATTTTTAAGAGCAGAATGAAGTTTGGAAGGAGTGCTGGTGAAGTAATGTGACAAAGATAGGGTTTAAGAGGATCCAATGATGGAGTATAGAAGTGTCTATAAGCTGTTTCATTAGCAGGTGTAATGGCAAATTGAGCAACAAATATGGACGCAAAGTAACGCGGGTAGCTGTTTGTAGAGTTGAGTGTGGCACTAGATATGGCCGGGAGGGACAGCAGTAGGATACACAGCAGGAGAATTGCCGTCTTTAAAATATCCGGGGTACACACAGTTTAACACACAAACGGGGAAAAAAATACATACACATGTAGTCCGAGTGCGAGAAAAAACGTCTTGCCGCACTCGTCACCACATGCACGGCTTCTCGCCAGTGTGCTCGGGTTGAACAGCCCCCCCGAACTATAAAATTGGCGCCCCCCCCCCCCCCCCCCGTTTAATCACATACCAAAATGTAATTACATGACATGTAGGCTGTGTGTGGCGGGATATATAAACTTTTAGGTTGAGGTGTAGATTTGTGCAGTAGTTTCAGGCTGCCGCGCCCGCCGCAATAAGTTATAATGTAACGTTGTAAGCCTAATTTTGGCGCCCCTTTACCTTGGCGCCCGAGGACATATGTACCCCCCTGCCCCCCCCTACCTACGCCTCTGCCCCCCTCCCCCAGACAGGGACAGCAGATTCTTGGCTGCTGTGGGCTCGGCTGTACCGCTTGCACCACCTGCTTTCCCTGCCGCAGGATGGTGCTCGAGCTAGTCCTCCTTGAGCTCAGCCCACTGGTGGAAAGTCGTTGCTTGGCCTCTCGTGACTCTGTTGCCCGACCAGACGGCCCCACTGAAGCCCACACAGGGGACTCTTCATTCACGACCATTGCCCACGGCCGTGCCCACCTTGAGGATCGATGAGGGTAGATCATTTATGTTGGCCGTTTCCGTGGGAACCGTTGCCGCGGCGACGTGGTCATCACTGGCCGGTTCCTCCTCATCGCCGGGGGCCGGGCTGAGGCAGGGCAACTTTGTGGAGGGCAGCGAGCCAGGGTCATCCCCACCGTCGGTGTTGCTGCAGGACTTTTGTTTGTCGCCCGCCAGCGGCATGTCATGGTTGCCATGTTGCTTTGTCCATTTTGTATATGAGTTTATATGTTCAAATATATTTCTGAATAAACAGATGATGATGAAAAAAACCCCCAACATGCGTGTTTCTCTGCTGATATGGGTTAAGCTTAGGGGCAAGCTCTTGATTTTTCATGATGTTGAGGCAATAAGGACTTTTATTTAAAGTCCCAAAAAAAGACAAAGATCTATCGTGTAGCCTTTAACAGACTTGGGGCAAGTGCTGTTCACGAGCATCTATGAAGGTCAGCTAGATACGTCACACTGGGTGATATTGACAGCACCACGCCCGACTAACTTTGTCTCCTCAGTGGCGATGTTTACACACCGCACCAGGTTCTCACTTGAGGTTGAGTCGACCTAGGGGTAGCCCAGAACCGGTTCAGATGATCGTGTTGGCCGTGAGCGAGAATCAAACTCGGGTCGTTGGGTTCCAAGCGCAGTGCGCTAACTGCTGCACTACCGCTCTCCACAAAGGTGCTCGCGAACAGCACTTGCCCCTAATGTCTGTTAAGACTATACGGGGGATCTTAGTCTTTGTTGTGGACCTGCTGCAAGCGAAGTCAAATTTAATATTGACGACAAATACTGGGACACAAGCGACACGGTGTTAATGTAGTGCGCATGTATTATGTTAATGACGGAGTGAAATCCACAGAATAAGCCGTCGTTATGTATAATCTCACAATAGGTTGTCGCCAGCGAGACGAACACGTGGTGGCGAGATGTTAACGACCTCGCCTGGTACGCAGGATGTCGTAGGTTCGATCCCGATCCGGACGCCTGAATATTTGGAGTGTGCGTGTCTCTCTGTCCCCGTGGTCGCGTGGATTTTTCTCCGGGTCCTCCGGTTTTCCCCTCCACATTTAGAATCATGCGTTTAGAGTATTTGGTTGCTTTCAATTTCCATGCGATAAGCCACTTCGTTCAGCTCTCATTTGTCGCCAGGCCACTGTGAAAAAGAGCTACATAGCTCAGTGGACCTTACATCGTCAAATCTAAAATATTATTTTTTACTGAAAACTTTCGTGACTGCAGGAATTCTTATTCTTGGTTCTTTCGGTAAAGTCACGTAGATAAAAAAAATGTTTTAATAATACATTTTAAATAATTAAAGCAAAAAACCCACTGACGGTTTCGATCGCAACACAAGCGGTCTTAATCAGGCGGAGAGATTTATAAAAAAAATATTTTACTTTTATTTTCTATCTACGTGACTTTACCGAAAGAACCAAGAATATGAATTAAAAACGAGTTTAGTTTTTTTTTAAACTACAAAAATAGTTTAGTTCGGGCAGATGTGTGGGTCTCTGTGTGAGCTCGACTCTCAAAGAGAGCCATCTACTCTGGGAGAAACGCGCGTCGATGATTGCCATGGAAAGCCGCAGACGAATACGGTGGTGGCTTCAAGCGTGGTCTGTGATCCAGCACTCTGGAGGCGAGCGTTGGTGGATCACGCACGCAGCGAATCTCCCTTCCCGTGGGAGTCGCGGTGCAATCCCCTGGCTTCACAGAACAACGCGGTAACAATACAAACATCGACTCCACCTGTTCCCTCTGTACGGGATCGAGTGTTTCTCCCACGCACGCGCGGATTTTCTCCGGGTGCTCCGTTTTCTCCCACTTGTAAACAAACACTCATTAATTGACCGATAACATCTTAATATATAGAGGACCGCAGAGCTTCTGTAATTTATTGTCGCTGTGGTTCATCCTCGCGCCTCTTGAGTCGTTTTTTGTGTAGAGAACGAGCGAACACTGGCGACGCGCTACAAGTTGACATCATAATCATGATTGTCATTGGTCTGTGGGAATCCATGGATTTCTCTCAGAGTGCATGGGTCTCTTAGAGAGTCTATGGGTCTCTCCGAGAATATGGGTCTCTGTGAGTCGATGGGTCACTGTGAGTCTATGGGGCTCTGTGCGGAGTATGTGGCTGTCTGTGTGAGTCTTAGATCAGACGGTGGCGTGACATTGCCAGGCGAGTTCATGGAGGTGGGTGCGTGTCGACTAAAGGAGGGGAGAAAGCGTTGGCACCGAGGCGGTGGTGGTGACAGCGACGCCTTTGGGCACATCCGAATCTCGATGTTGAAAGCAAACACCAAAGCGCTGACTGGGGGGTTCAGCCTGGCTCCGGTACACGACGGTTCACGCTTCACCTTGACAATATACTGCCGAGATAACGTGCGCGCGTGTCATCACATGCTATCTCACGATTCTATTTATTCAGCCCTTATCGCTGAAATACACTGCAATATCAACAGCGACAACGATGGAGGGGGGGGGGGCCCCCGGGGGGGGTGAGGAGGGGGCAGCAATGGGAGCGGTTGTCCCCTCCCCATTCTCCCATACCACGGGTGTCTACGTACGGTGCGAGAGAAGATCAACATTCTTACAGAATTACAATTCTTATATATTGTGACTTTTTTACATGATGATACCTCGGCTGCCTCTCTCGATACGGTGGTCCGGGTGTCTTGTGGCCCCCAAGTAATGGACCCCGAATACTGTCTTCCTTTGCAGAGAATAAAATGGGGCTCAGAAGACGTCAGGGTCACCCTGCACATCCAGTGGCTTGCAAGGCACTGCACGAAGTCACTTTGCCTGCTGCACGCACGGACGCTGCCACAGACATTCAATCCACGTACGGCTGTGCGTCGCTGTGTTGTGAACGTTACAAAGTGAACATTTACAAAGGTTTTCTTTAACGACGTGGCCATCACGTGCTTGCTACACCCTGGGCCACCCTGGCAAACAACGAGACGCTCCATCTCCAGGGATGCAACCAGGCGTCATCGTCACCATTGGCCGCAGCGGCAGCAGCAGCCATGCTCAGTCCACTGCTGAATGAAGACCTCCCCAAGCCTCCCTGCCACCTCTCACGTCCCTGCGACCCAACGATACAATCAACCTTGGATGCCCTTTCATTGTATTTAATGAATTAAATCAGCGTGAGCCTGGCACTCACTGCACACCACTGTCATGTTACAATTGTCAAGCTGATGCGAATGTAAAATTATATTTCCGTGATGTAACCCAAAAACCTCCATTATGAATAATATTGGTTGAGAAAACGTGAAAGAGTGCATTCGCGAATGCACGATGTTGCGCACGTACCTTTGAACACCCGTGAACGTTATCACCGAGCAAGCTGATATTACAACATTTAATTTGAAACACGGGTTTATGTGGCTTTTATTATCCTTCTGCACATTTGTCATGCGGCTTGAGCCAAACGCACAGGCAGCTCTGTCTATATTGCAGGTGCTGCCGATGTTTGCCAAGGTTCAATGCCTACCTCGACTTTGATACGTGTGACACGTGGGAGATACACAAACGCCGCAGCCCCCCACTGAAGCAGCCCAGTCATGTGGCCTTCTTTAAATGGGGGGCAGCCGACAGCTAAGTGGGGGTCACGACAAATGCTTACTTATTTACTTACCAGGTATGGCCCACTGACCTATATAGATCTTATTCAGAAGCGACCTGGATATCACAAATGATGGCTCAACGAAGTGGCTTATCATCATGGTGTGGAACTTGATAGCAGCAGCAACATTCTCTAAACACGGGACGTTGATTTTGAACGGGGAGGGAAAACCCCGGGGGAAAAAATGCGGAGAGAAATCCACGCGATCACGGGGAGAAGGAGAGAGGGAGAGAGAGAGAGGCATCAGGGTCGGGATCGAACCCATCGCCTGCACACCTTGACAGACGAACAGTGTGATCTGCTTTTGACTCGTGCAATGTTGGCACTAACAGAATCAGAGATGTGCAGTAGGATATTTACTTGTAGCTAGAAACAAAGTGACCAGGCACCTCACTCATTAGCTCACGCTGTGCCTCGGATACAGTCAATCAATCAAACACAACAAGACAATTAGCTTCGGTGAAATGAATCTCTGCCATACACAGCGATGTCTGGCCAGCCACACAATGCCCAGAGTGGTGCACGCAATCTCCCTCGACTCATGTAGGCGGGGGGGGGGGTGGAGGAACCTTCCGCCAGCAGCGACGTGAGCCAGCAACTGCATGTCCGCGCCTTTGTATTCTTCGCTCGAGTCTAATTCTTGTTCTTTGGGGAGTGCCGCCAGCAATCTCTGCGACTGACTCACGATCTCGTGGCTGCTGACGCTGCACGACTCGCCTCGCCTGCCGCTATAAATGCCGCGGGTCGCGCAGCCAGGAGCTCACCTGACACTTTGCTTCCTCTCCCACCACCTCGTCCCCGCCGCAGCCGCCGACGCCTCTCCGCCTTCGCCCAGCCATGTCATTCGTGGGGAAATGGAAGATGTACAAAAGCGAGAACTTTGAAGAGTTCATGAGAGCATGCAGTAAGTGTCGGGCGCATTCCGAGAGCGCCTCGCTTTGACGGGGCGGTTTTTGTTTCAATATACAAACAACTTTTCAGCTCGCGCAGCGCACGTGGGTGGCGTGGCCACTTCGTGTCGGTCCTGATCATCCTCCTGTCTCTGCGAGTCGAGGCTGTGGTCGTTGGCTGCGTGGACGCCCGCTCTGCCAGCAGTCGCGTGAGCGAGCGGCGGCACTGCTGCACCCTTGAACCATTACGGTGGTGGCGATGCAGCGGCGAGGGTTGGTGGATCACACAGAGATGTGGTGAAACTCCCTCACCGCGGTGGACGTCGAGAAGGAGCCGTAGCGTGGCGCTGCAGCAGAATGTGGACCCCACCTGGTCCGGTCCGTACGGGATAGAGTTTCACACGCAGGAGGCTTTCGCCACCAATACTATTCATGATAAAAGTTTTTTTGGGTTAGATCGCGTAAGTATAAATGTGTCGTTAACTCTCCAACACACCGGTGGGCTGAAGTAGCAACTAATTGGCGCGATGTTTACGTGGCAAACCTTACTAATTGGCTGTGTCGAGTGGTGGCGGGCTAACGACACATTTATACTTACGCGAACTAACCCAAAAAAACCTCTATCACGAACGGGACAGAGTTGCCTCCTCGCATGTGCGGCGGTGGTGGCTGAGGGCTGTGAGTTGACATCACACTGCTGATGATTGAGAGTTGTGAGTTGTGAGTTGACATCACCCTGCTGATGATTGTTACGAGAGAATTTGCCGATTACATTGTCGCGTGTGACGTGGGGGGTGTTTGCTCTGTTGTGGTGTGGGGAGCGCTAATGGAGTGGTTAGCGTGCTTACTTGCTAACCCAGCTACACGACGATGATCCGAACCGGCATTGGGCCTCCCCTAGGTCGACTCAGCCTCAAGTGAGTACCCGGAGCTGTCGGGCGTGGTGCTGGCCAACCCCCACCCCCTCGTGTGTCGTTCCGGCCTTCGTAGGTGCCCGCTTGCAGCACTTGCGCCGACAGCCTGCTGACGGCTATACGGGGGATCTTTGTTTCCTTCTGTCGCGTCCGCAGAGTACGATGAGGATGTCATCGCCAAGGGAAAGACGGCCGAGATCGAGGTGGTGTACGAGCGGCAGGGCGACGACTTCACCATGCACCTCTTCGTGAACGGCAAGGAGACGGTGAACCACTTCACGCTGGGCAAGGAGGCGGAACTCACGGGGCCCCTCGGCACCAAGGTCAAGGTGAGCCACCAAGGTCAAAGTGAGCCACCGAGGTCAAGGTGTGTCGCCAAGGGCAAGGTGAGCCACCAAGGTCAAGGTGTGCCACCAAGGTCAAGGTGGGCCACCAAGGTCAGGGTGAGCCACCAAGGTCAAGGTGAGCCGCGGGACCGCCTCGGGGCTCCCCCCGCGGCTTCCCGGGGGCTCGGGGGTCGTCGGCCGCACCGTCGATTCCGGGGCGGGCTTCTTCCAGCGCAGTGTCGAGGGTTGGTGGCCCCAACTCGCTCGCTCACGACTCGCAGACGTGAGATGCACGATTTAGCGCGTGGATTTTCATTCCGTTTGGATCATTCCAGGTCTGGGAGTTAAACTTTTACGGTTGAATTTCGATTTAAAGCTTTCGTGACTGCAGGAATTCATCTTCTTGGTTTTTTCGGTAAAGTCACGTAGAAGGGAAGTAATAAAATAATAAAAATAATAAAACATAATAAAATAATATAATAATATAATATAATAATATAATAAAATATTTTATTATGTTTTAAAATATTTTATTATGTTTTATAATTTATTATTATTTTATTACTTCCCTTCTACGTGACTTTACCGAAAAAACCAAGAAGATTTTACGGTTGATTCCAGCTCAATTCCTGCGTATGGCAGCAATACGTTCAGACGCTCAATGCCAATGCCGAGGTCGGCTTGCCATGTACGTACTGTATGTTGAACTTCTTTCGTACCGTGCGTAGCCACCCGTGCTAACCGGAGGTGCGGGTGAAGGACAACAAACTAAACACAAAACGCAGTTCTCAACAAATAAGCGTTCAATCTGGATCAATGAGCTCCAGTGGCTTACGGAGATCGGAAGGAAGAGCGTTCCAGACGGCTCCAGAAGCGCACCTGAAGGTGCAGCGCGACGCAGTGACTTGCTTCGCTTTCCTCCACTCTGCACTCCTCTCTGTGTTTGTGTTGTTGTTGTTGTACCTTTCTCACCCGCCTCGTCTGGACATCTGCGAAAAAGAGCTTCATAGCTCATCGGATTCTTCCGGTCTAAACGCATCGCCTCCACCTACCCAGTCAATCGCTTTGATTGACGTCGTCTCGATATCCGTCGTTGTTACACTTTTCAGGAACGCATCCCCGACGTAAACCGGGGTATTACAACAACAACTCTATGTTCTTTTTGTTGTTGTCATTATTATTGTGCGTTACGTTGTTGTTGTTGTTGTTATTATATAAGTGCATTGCCAATCGGTCCCAGTACCAACGAAATCCTCACCTCTCTTTTCACCCAGAGTGTCGCTGATTAAACTAAAACGCAACAATTATTTTTACGTTAAACTATTTAACCAGGTGTAAGGCCCCACTGAGCTCTGTAGCTCAGAAGCGACCTGGCCACAAATGATAGCTCAACGAAGTTGGCTTATCTCGTGGACATTTATTGCGGACAAATAATCTAAACGCCGTGATGTTGATTCTGAACGTGGAGAGAAAAAAAGACGGAGGATCCGGAGAAAAATCCACGCGACCACGGTGAGAGTGGCCATGCAAACTCCAAATATACAGCAGCAGCAGCAGCAGGCATCGCCAGGCTCGGGATCTGAAGCCCACGACCTCCTGCACACCAGGCGAAGTAGTTAACATCTCCCTCGCCACCGCGGCGCCTCTGCACTGCAGCCATCGAAGCGAGTTGCTCTGTCCGCCCCCCACGCAGAGCACCACGGTGCTGGAGGGGACCAAGTTGGTGTCCAAGCTGGAGAAGATCTCTCACATGCAGGAGCTGATGGGTGACGAGCTCGTCGAGGTGCGTTGTTGACAAACAAAGACAAAGACCCCCTATAGCGTTGTTGACAAACAAAGAC
>CM025638.2:618432-631720 GCA_014621495.2 Entosphenus tridentatus
TGCTGGTGGTGGTGCTGGTGGTGGTGCTGGTGGTGGGTAGCGGTGGTGTAGCGGTTAGCGCGCTGCGCTACGAACCCGGCGACCCAACTTCGACTGCCGCTCACGGCCAACACCGGTGATGATTATATTAAGTCATGGGCTTCCCCTAAGTTGGCTCAGCCTCAAATGAGTACCTGGTGTGGTGTGTAATCAACACCACGAGAGAGACAAAGGCGGCCTGGCGTGGTGCTGGCCACCGACCCCTTCGTGTGCCGTGCCAGCCTTCATAGGTGCTACTCGCTAACAGCACTTGCCCCAACAGTCTGTTAAGGCTATATGGGGGAGCTTTGTCTTTGGTCGTGGTGGAAGTAGTGCTGGTGGTGGGAGCATTCATGGTGGTGGTGGCGGTGTTGGGCGTCTAAAACGCAGAGAGTTGGTGTGGTGAGGAGCATCAGCCAGGCATCTCAGTCAGTCAACCCACGGCACCTGGGTCTGCCCGTGACCTCCTGCCACAACGAGCCTTCGACACTTCACGTGGCCTCAAATTGCACCTAGCCTGGCACGAGCGCCGTGGTCACGTCACCGCCACGTCGTGGTGAAGGGCGGTTGTTGAACTTGCTTGGAAGTGTCCCGTCGAAAACTAATTTCATGAGAACTTCCTGTTCGTGTTTCGTTTGGTCTCCTTCCTCCGATTAGCGCGGTTGGCTTCGTACGTTGCGAAAGAAGTCCAACGCCGACTTCGAGCAAACCGTGGCGGTGGTAGAGGAGGGGTAGAGGAGGGGTGGGGGGGGCAGGCAGGGAGGGAGGCAGGGAGGCTTTTATGAAGCAACACAAACATCATCACGCACGGGGGAGACAAAGATGCGAATCCCGCGTCCAGATGTCCCCTGACAAAGGTGGCGCCCGGCTCACCCGGCCGCGCGTCCCCGCACCGCGTTTTGTCCTCGGCAGTTGAATTAGTGGGCAGCGCGGCGTCCCGACGGGTAACGGCGATCACTCAACACGGTGGGATGTTTGCTCATCCCCATGTGCCCGGTGTCCGACGGCTCGAGTCCCTCCCCCTAGAGCAGTAAACACGACTTAATTCTCAAGTTTGGCTCGGGTCGGAGCTTCTTCCCGACAGCTGCCGCCACGGACGGATTCATCCCGAGTCGGGAAGCGCTCACAACAACAACAACAACAACGACGACAACAACCACAACGACAATAACAACAACAACGCGCACATTCTCGGCTTGTCTCACCATACTTCACCACGCTGCTCCACAGTCTCATATTTACTCAAACTCCATCGCCATATCCTACAACTGGTGTACACAAATAGCGTACACATCTAGCGTACACAACTTACTAGTGTACACAACTCACAACTACAGTGTACACAAACTTTTTTTTTTATAAGTGTACACATCCAACTGGTCCATCTCCTAACACATGTACACATCGAAGTCACGTGAACATCAAAGACAAAGGTCCCCCGTATAGCCTTTGCCAGACTGGTGAGGCAAGTGCCGGCACGGCACACGAGAGATTGGTGTGGCCAACACCACGCCCGGCCGCCTTTGTCTCCCCAATGCTGATGTTTACACACCGCACCAGGTACTCATTTCATCTGAGACGACCCAGGGGAGACCCAAGCCCGGTTCAAATAATCGTCACCGGTGTTGGCCGTGAGCGTGAATCGAACCCGGATTCGCCGGGTTCGTAGCGCGGCGCACTCACCACTACACTTACACGTGTACACACACACACTCCACACACACACACCACACACACACACTACACACACCACACACACCGCATACACTACACACCCCCACACACACACTACACACCCCCACACACATACTACACACCCCCCCCCCACACACACACACCACTCCACACACCACACACACTCCACACACACCCCCCACACACACTACTACACACACCACACACACCCCCACACACCACTCCACACACACCACACACACTACACACACTCCACACACACACACCGCTCCACACACACCACTCCACACACACCACACAAACTACACACACACACCACACACACCCCACACACACCACATGCACCACACACACACACCACTCAACACACACCACACGCACTACACACCCTACACACCACACACACACTACACACCCCCACACACACACCACTCCACACACACCACACACCCACACACCACACATACTCCACACACACACACCCCACACACACAGACCACACACCACTCCACACACACCACACACACTACACACACCACACACACACACCACACACACCACACAAACACCACACACACTACACACACCACACACACAGCACACACACACTACACAACACACACACACCCCACACACGTCTGCTAACTCGTGCACACGAGGCGAGGCGCAGTCTTTAAACAAACCCCGCAGAGAAAGCGGGAGACTTGGAGCTGCTTCCCGGGGGTCTCCATGGAGCGGGCGACGTCGCCTGGTTAAGTCGCGTGGAGCCATCAGCGATGAAAGGGTCACAAAGGGAGCGCGCGCGCGTCAATGGGAGGCGCTTCCCCCCCCTCCCTGGCCAGGGGCGGGGCTGCTGGGCGATGGGGGAGAAAGGAGGGAGGAGGCGGTGGTGCAGAAGGAACCATTGAATAATTGTCGTGAGATTTCACGCGCCATATGTTGCGGAAATTCGCGCGTTCAGAACGTGCGGGGGCAGTGGGGGGAGGATGGAGGAGGAGAGGGGAGGGACGGGGGGTCACGAGAGGCGGTTCGGTGCAGCCGAGCGCATAGCCATGCATACAACGCCGCGTAACTCGTGGGGTCTGTGTGCTAGGGCGGGGGGCTGTGGAGGGAGGAGGGGGGGACACGCAATCTGGCGCTGCTCGGAGCACGGCGATGGATGCGAGTTTAAGAGCGCAGCGCAATCTGTGAGCGCGATGGAGCCAGGGGGCAGCCCCCCCCCTCACGCCCCCCTCCCTTCATCCCCTCCCTCGCTAACGCCAAGCAAATGGTCCACGTCGCGCACTCAGCTCCCTCAGTGTCGCCCCTCGCTCTCCCTCACTCTCCACCACTCTCTCTTTCTCTCACTCTCTCTTTCTCTCTCCACCACTCTTCCTCGCTCTCTCTTTCTCTCACTCTCTCTTTCTCTCTCCACCACTCTCCCTCGCTCTCTCTTTCTATGGAGAGACCATTGCTCTCCCCTCACTGCGGCCGCCCCTCAGTGGAAACAAATGTACAAGTCTCCCATACTCTTCGGTTCTCTCGGTAAAGTCACGTCGGTGAAAAAATAATAATAATACAAAATAAATAAAATCAATTATTTATTAAAATACAAATTAATACTTTAAATCATTGATAAAAAAAAAATCCATACACCTACGTGACTTTACCGAAAGAACCAAAGGTTACGGATCCTTGCAGTCACGAAAACTTCAAATCTAGAATGAAGCCTCCCGGAGCCAGACGCTGCGGTGACCTCCAGTGGAGGTTGGCACACTGCAGCGTCGCCCAACACGTGGTTTGTATTTGCACGGATGTTACACTTCTTTCGCACCGTACGTAAACAACCGTGGTACCTATACTACTGCTACTACCGTATTCTCCGGATGATAAAAGCACTTTCCACCTTCGTTTTGGGGTTACCTAATAATACCGTTCCATCCGGTAGGGTTTTGTGTGATACCAGATGTGTACGACTTTATTGAGATCGGGCACAGGCTTAGTGCGCGTCTTGCCGGAGCTTCTTATACCCTGGAGACTGCAGGCATTGCCAGCCTAAGCAGTGCTCCCGGGAAAAGAATAAAACCCCCAACTCGTGTCCCCTACCCCGGCACGCCACGTCCAGTATACCCCTCCATGGCTGGTTCTGCGAGTCACGTGCCTCCTCTTGGTCCTCCCAGCGTCACCTAAAAAGTCTTCAGTGAGGAGTGAAGCCCCGAGTGGAAGATGTGGGGAGGGTGACTGGAGTTGAGGGAGCAAGGAGGATCACAGACTGTGTGAGAGTGGGGGCATGGACGCAGGGATCTGATGGCAGCAGCTGTAAGAACGCCTCCTCTTGCTGCGAAATGTCTTGTCCACAGCGGCGGGGTCAGCCCAAGCTGGGGTCGCATTTGGTGGGAAACGACAAAGGTGGTTAAACAATCGCACGTAAACTTCATCTCAATCACACGTAAATTATCTCATACGTATGAACTCAATAATACGCAAACTCAATCATACACAAAGTCGAACAAAACAAACGTAGAAAATGAATAACAGCAGCAGATAAAAAATATAAATTAAAACTTCAGATGCAGGCTAAAGCTGCATGCGGCCTCGAGGCGAGTATCGGTGGCTCGCCTGTTGACCGTCGTCACCACCGTGGGGATGTGGAACTTCCACCGTTGGCACGGCGGCTTGGTCTGTGAGCGTGCACGCCGTGACGTGACGCCGTGACGTGGCGCCGTGACCCACGTGACCTAGAGGGGGATGCGCGCTCCCGTGGAGGGAGGGAGGGAGGACGACTCAGAGGCGCGCGGAGGAGGAGGAGGAACCGCAGGCGGAGCATGAAGGCAGCAGCCACATTCCCCTTCCCCCCAAGCTCTGCGGTCCTCTCTATGTGGAGGTGTTATCGGGCAATGAATGAGGGAGGAAATCGGAGCACCCAGAGAAAACCCAAACTACATCCGATACAGATGGAGTGACACTACATCCGATACAGATGGGCTGACACTACGTCCTATACAGATGGAACGGGTGGAGTCCACGTTTGCTGTACCGCCTCCTGTCTCTTCCTCGACGTTTCCCAGCATCTGTGTGGTGATCCACCAACCCTCGCTGCTGCTGCCTCCACGGTGCTGGACTCCAGGACACGTGCGCGGTGCACGGGGGCTTACGCAAACGCACGTGTGCAGGGACACACCACGTGGGCATGTGTGCGCGCGTGTTCATTATTATTGTTGTCGCTACGACTACGCCTGCTAACCCATGAAGGCCTCGCTGAGTCTCGTGACTCTTTTGTTCAGGAGGGTCCTGCCAGGTTTTCGCTGAAGGGTGAGAATGTTTGAGATGCTTAAACACATTTTTTTCAAATTTATGAATTAAACTGTTGAAACTAAACCTAAACAATTTGTTTTTATTTTACTAGGTAAAGCCCATTGAGCTAAATCGCTCTTTTCTGAAGTGACCTTCTGAACGAAGTGGCTTATGTGGACATTTATAGCAACCAAATACTCTAAACGCACGTTGATTCTAAAAGAGGCGTCAGGGTCGGGATCGAACCCACGCCCTCCTGTATACCAGGCGAGGGAGTTAACATCTCCTAGCCACCGCGGCGCCCCCAAATTTGAAACGTCACACCGACACGCAAACTGCCGACTCTGGCGAATGACGTCATGGGATCTACAACGTCCACCGCGAAGCAAACGGCGCGGATTGTTACCGCGAATATACCCGCAGTCATGACCAGGGCGGCCGCTAGATTCAAACCGTGAACCTCCGGCCCCCGGAATGACGCAGCGGCACCGCCACCACACCACGAACCCGGCGACGCGGGTTGGAATCCCGCTCACGGCCAAAATCAGCGACGAATATTTGGACCGGTTTTGGGCCTCCCCTAGGTTGACTCAGCCTTCAATGAGTAAGCGCCTGCTGCTGCCGTGTATGAAACACGAACACGGGGAGGCGGGGCGAGGTCGCTGGCCACACCACCCCGTCGCGCGCCGCTCCGCACTAGATCGGAGCTCGCGAACGGCGTTGGCCCCGACCCTCCTGTCCGCGCTACCGGGGGGACCTTTACCTTTGTTGTGTGCGCAGGGCCCAAGTATGCGTCCTCGTAGGGGACAGATTGAGCGAGGAGGGAGCGAGCGAGGAGCGCGCGAGGCGATGGAGCGAGGCCGGGCGCGGGTTAAACCGCCGCTAATCGGATCCCCGCCCGCCTTTGTCTCTCGAAATCCTCCGCTTAGGCGCGAACAAAAGCGCGAGGGGGGGTCAGTGAGGGTGAGGGGAGGGTTGAGGGGGGGGGGTCGGGGTGAGTGGGGGGGGGTGGTCCCCCGCGTGTGAATGCGCGGTCGTGGGGGGCTCTGCGCGAGAGTGGGAACGCGTGCGCGCGGGCCCTGAGAGGGGATTTGTGGTGGTGAGAAGGGGGACGAGGGGGGGTGGTTCGGCCCCCCCCCCCCCCCCCCCCCCCCCCCCCGCCCGCCCCCGCCCCGCTCGGCGCGTCTGTGTGGCCGAGTCGCGCGCTTTGTCCGGCGTCGTCTCGTGCCTGCGGAGTTCGTGCGGCGTTTCGTTCCCGCCATTTAAAATCACATTACCACACGGGAGACATGAATGCAGGGCGGAGATACAAAGGCGGCTCGCCTCCCTCCTCCACCGCGTTGGGTAATCCTCTCTATACGTATATAATATATACATAATGTATGTAAAATAATGCTTTCGTCAAAGAAACTGTGCGACCTCAAAGAGGGAGGCAAATATAAAATAGGAAACATTTCGGACAATGGGCCTTCTTCACGGCACGTGAATAGGCCAGAGAGGTAGCGCGGACGAGGGGTTGGGGAATCCACGTGACACCTCGGGGCGCCGTGCTCGCGGGGCTAAAGACCCCCCGACAGCCCCGGCGTTGCCGAGTGGCGAGCTGGGGGTGCGTCTTACATTCCGGTGCACCCGCGCGTGTTCGCGTGATTCTCTCTCTCTCTCTGCGCTTTGTTACATTTATTTGCACTGAATGCGTCAAATACTCTGGGGACAGGGCACGGGGTGAGTCGCGAAGCGCTCTGAGTTGGTCTCGTGCGCTCGGCTCTGCTCACGGTTAATCGCTGGTGCCTCTTCCTCTGTGAGCATCAACTAACAAGTAACTTACTTTCATTTTATCAGGTCAGGCACATAGCTCTTTTTCACAAGGAAATGTAGAAGAGACAAATATACTCTAAACGCACGTTGAATCACGCGACCACGGGGAGAGGAGACACACAAACTCCAAATGTACAGCAGGGTCGGGATCGCGACCTCCTGTAGACCAGGCGAGGTAGTAAACATCTCGCCAAAATTGTGCGTATTGCCTACAGCTGCATAGAACCCCAGAGCGAACATCGCGAGTTTGCAGAGGGCCTGAGAAGTTCAAGTTTATTTTCTAGTAGCCAGCTGACAACTCAAGAGACCACAACGAGCAAAGTGCCCGGGGACATTCGTCTGGCAGTCGGGGTGACGGTCGGGGTGACGTTGCTATGTACAGCAATCGTCGGTGTCACTTGTGGAACAATTTGGACCCTGGCGCGGGCACACAATGGCCCCACTCTTGCGCATTACGTCACGGGATCTTTAACGTCCACTGCAAAGCAGACGGCGCGTTCTACCCGGGTTAACACACCCGCAGGAATAACCAGGGTGGCCGCGAGATTCGAACCGCGAACCTTTGCAACAAGTGGCGAGCGCACTACCGCTGGGCCACGTCACCTCCCAAAGGGGATCCGGACTCTGGTCGGATAGATCTCGACTGTGACCATGAGCACGCTTCGTCTCCCTCTCCGCGCGCGTCACAAAGAGTCGCTCCAGCTTGCTGCCACGGGCACCTGCAGGCACGCGGCCTCGGTGGGTGGCGCTGCCAGTGGCCGAGCGAGCGCGTGGGGGGCGCTGGCGCAGCTCGTCTCGCGATAGCAGAAGCCTCGCCACGAGGCCGCGGCGAGTGACACTTTCGTCTAAATCTCATTGTTAGATTAAAGAAAACGCGCGCAAAATAAATGCAGTCCTTCCCAAAAGCAGAAAAACGTCACAGTTATTTTGTCGCCACGAACCAACGTCAAACCTCCGGTCATCATTCCCATAGTAGATGATGGAATATAAAGTCTACGTGACTTTATTAATCTCAACTAATGACATTAAATGTATCACTTTCCATTACGACACCACGGCTTTTTCCCCCTCCCTCGACATACGTCGAACTTCTTTCGCACCGTACGTCGCCGACCGTGCTGATCGCAGGTGCGCGGCTACAGACCCCGTCACGTTGTGGGTTTCTTAGCTTTTTCCCGTCTCAAGGCGGCGGCCCCCTCGTCCTGCTTCTCCCGCGGAGCGACCGCGACACCCGAACAGCCACGCGGCTGCGGCTCGCGAGCCCGCGGCATCCGAGGACGCGCGCCACGCGGAGGCGTCGGCCACTCCGCTCCGCCAGAGCCGCCGGGGAGTCAGCGGCGCTCGTTCCGACGTCCTCGGGCTCGTCCGTAAAGGCCTGAAACTGCCCCCGTCGATCCACTGCTGGATGAAGGCCTCCCACGCCGCGTCGGGGCAGTTGTTTGTTTTGATCATTCCGAACCACGATGTGGGTGGGCGTGCAAAGACAAAGATCACCCGTGTAGCCTTAACAGACTGTTGGGGCAAGTGCTGTTAGCGAGCACCTATGGAAGATGGCACGACACACGAGGGGGTGGGTGGTCAACATCACGCCCGGCCGTCTTTGTCTCCCTAGTTGCGATGTTCACGCACCGCACCAGGTATTCATTGGAGGCTGAGTCGACCTAGGAGAAGCCCAGGACCGGTTCAAATAATCGTCACTGGTCTTGGCCGTGAGCGGGAATCAAAGTATGATATGTGTTTTGATTTAGTGTGCTGATCTTAAAGGTGCATTGACATTTTTTGATACTCCGACTGATGCTCCTGCTGTTGTGGAGTGACTCATGCAGCCAGCTATGGCTGCAGGGTTTGGTGGTACATGTTGTTTATGTCGTTTATTGTGAAAATTCGGTCACAGTTCCTATGACCACTGTTTCATTGCTTTTATGGCTTTATTTTGGTGACTTCGAAACGTTTTTTGGTTTGGCCATGTTTGTTTGCTGTAGTACGGAGTTAGACTGATGGCCTTAATCTAAGTTGTCTTGTGGTTGTTGTTGTTTGACTTGCATCCCACTGGGATTTTTGCACACAGCGTTGGTGTACGGTGCTTTTCTGCAATATTTTGCTGTCTTTTCTTGGATTTTCTGTTTGCACTTAGTCACATAGTCACTTTAAGATGTTTTTTTGTTCATGTTTTTGTTTTTTGTTTGTTGCGGTTGCACCCGATTCAAGAGCCGAATGGCTCACAGGGCTACACCAAATAAATGAAGCTGAAACTGAACTCGGGTGGCCGGGTTCATGGCGCAGCGCGCGCTCACCGCTCCACTGGCGGCTACGCCAGTGGAGCGTTCCCCCCTGGTGGCAGCCGTGGCCGAGGATCGAACTCGGGTCCGCCGAGTCGACAGCGCCGCGCGCCAACCCACCGCGCCACCTCTCCGTGGCCCTCGCCTTGAGCTGCTTTGAATGACAAACCGAGGGAACATTCCACGAAGGATTTCTGAAAGCGGCGACAGCGGCGGCAGGGGGGTAGGGAGGGAGGCGTTCGGGGTGGGGGGGGGGTTCAAGGGGGGGGGCTGGAGGGGGTCCCCAGGGCCCCTCCCGCCGCTTCACGCGCGAGCGCTCTGAGACGCACGCGCAGCGCGCGCGCGCGAGCGGTGACGACGACGACTTCAAAGCGCGGTGGCGCGAGACAACTGTCGCGAACTCCACATTCCCGTGCCGGGACCTGTGCCGTCGACGCAAAAACAGAGCGCCGGTTGACTCACACAAAATGGTATGCATTTTACTCACCCCCGGAGATGTCATGGGTTGGATCGACCCCCCCCCCCTTCACGCCCTCCTTTCCCGCCTCCCTCCCCCCGCCCCCCCCGCCCCCCGCCGTGATGTGAACTCGCGACTCTGAGATTCGCGCGCTGCCTCGGAGCTCCCAGACCGGAGAGCGCCCCCCCCACGGCCCCCAATCCTACAGGACGTTTCCCGCTTGCAGCAGAGATGTTCGCGGTCAAGCACAGCGGCCGCCCTGGTTAATACTGTGGCCCTTTTTATTGAAATCGAAACAGTCGGGGCTGTCTGCTTCACAGGGGAAGGTTAAAGATCCTGTGGCGTCATTCGAAATACAGACGCACGGCTGTGTTCTCGGCAAGTTTGTGCCAGCGCCTCCGTCTATAATTTGGAAAATGAGTCGCAAAGCAACTTCGCCACCCTACTAATGCGCTCTTGCTGGTCGGTGCTGCATTCACTTTGCACAGGGACAGCTGCCACTGGGGGTCCCCTGCAGCAGGGCGCCGTGAGCCGTACTGCATCGTGCGGGTCGCGGTATCTAACATTCATAGCCCATGGGCCGAGACCAGATATACTTCACCTGGGGTGGCATCAATTTCGCGGTCACAAAATCTTTTACGTGGCCAATAACGGCGAATTACGTGATAATCGTTTGAAATGTGTGTGGTTATCAAGTGATTGGCTCTGATTGGCCGTGTAAATAAATACGGTACGGCTAAGCATCTGAAAGTTTAGGTCACGGGTCGGCAACCAAAATAAGAAGATATTTTTTTTTCCAATTCGGTAAAAATATTTCAAGAGCCGCAATGCGCTGTGTGGTGAATACGAGACGGCGGTGGTCCTTAATAAATGACGAGTCACGAAGCAGTCCTTACAGAGACGCATTCTGACGACCCCTGCCTTAAGTGTTAGCGATGTGTGTACTGGCCCATGGACTCTATGTGCTGATGAGACGTGACTGTTATTCAAGCGCCTCCACGTGGCAAGACTCGCCTGGGCCATCTCAGCGGCAGAGCGAGTGGCTCACAAGGAGATGTCCCAGAGTTCAATTCCTGGTTGGGAGTCGGGGTGGGGAAGGGGGGGGGGGTAACTCAACCCATCATCTCTCTGGGGTCGATAAATATGTCCTTTGGAGAGAATAACCCCCTCCCCCCCAAGCTCAGGACTCTTAACGGAACTCAGCCATTGCCGAGGTTGGTTTGGGCGGTGAGCGGGACGCTGTCGGTGGTTACTGTGGTCGTTGTGGGGGTTTTATTGGTGGAGGTGGGTGCTGTGCAGCTATTGATGTGGTGGTAGTGGTGGTGCGGTTATTGGGAGTTGTGCTGGTGTATGTATGTACTTATTTTGCGCCGTACGTAGCCAACCGTGCTAATCATAGATTTGCTGCACGAGTTCAAATCTGTGTGGGTTTGTGCGGCACGGAGGTCTTTGTGCCAGTGTGCAGGGCGTGTGTGTAGCACGGGTGTGTGTGCCAATGTGTAGGGGGGCATGGTGGGGCGATGTCTGTGCACGCACACACGTGGAGTTGTGTCGACAGATGTGCTCATTGGCCGCCAAACAATCCGAGCCCAATACCTCCCGCAGCTTTGCGGCGTAACGCGTCGCTCCACTCAACCCCCCCACCCGTCCCCCCCTTACCCCCCCCCCCCTTGCGCCCTCTCAGCCCCTAATCCACGAGCCACTGACCCCGTGAAGCCGCGGCACGGAGAGGCGAGGAGATGAGCGATGGGGGCGAGGGGGGAGCTACGCCGCTTCTGGGAAACTTCAAAGGGGCCGCTCCCCGGCCACGCGACGGCCCCCAAACAGCGGCTCAACACAGCGGCACAACCGGTCACGGCGATTATCATCATCATGATGATGATGATAGCAATAATTATAATGTCAACTTGCCACACGCACGCAGCCTCCCTCCGCACACGATTCGCTCTCGCAGAGAGAGAGAGAAAGAGAGGACGACTCGGAGGAAGCACAGACGAGGAGCGGGAAGGCAGCAGCAGAAGCCGGCGCCCAATTCCAACCGCCCTCCCCCACCCCAAGCTCTGCGGTCCTCTATGTGTGAAGGTGTTATCGGCCAATTCATGTGTTTACGTGTGGGAGGAAACCCACGCGTGTGACCCACGCGCGTGACGGGGAAATACTCTGTCTCGGTACAGAGGAGACACGACATCAGTCTGTGTACACAATCTGGCAGTGCTGCACAAGCACAAACAACTAGAAATAACGCGACACATTCGTCAGTAACACCGTAGTCTTACAAACAAATATATAGGCGACGTTTCGGGCAATGGCGCTTCTTCATAGCACATAAGCAGAGAGGCTAGTCTTATAATTCGATAGTGCTATGGAGAAGGGCCATTGCCTGAAACGTCGCCTATACAGGGTGGCCCAAAACTCAGGACACATGCGGTTTTTATTAATTTATTTTACCACTGCCATTACTTGTCAATTCGCATCGAGTAACCTGCGTGGCTTCTCACTGGATGTATTTGATGGATTGGAGAGAGCGGCAGAGGTCACTCCTCTCCACGCCGCACGACTCTCGAGTCTGTCCCTCGAGGAGGGCCCGAGGCCGCGTGCTCGCACCCACCGCTGGGACCACGTGACGCACGCAGCGCACGCATTCTCTGCAGTGTACCAAGACATAAATAAATGTCTGAATATTTTTTTTTAAACATCTCATCGCGACCCACGAATCTAGAAAATGTCTTAAATCGAGAGCGGGGGTGTTCGTACGGAAGGTGGTGGTGAATATTGTGTGTGTGTGTTGGGGGGGGGGTTGAATAGTGAACTCCTAATCTTCACCCTGTGTGCGGGGGGGGGGGTGTGAGGGGGCTGGGGGGGACAGGAGCGAGGGTGAATGGTGACACCCCCCCAACCCCCCCAATATTCATGGCGCTGCGCGAGAGGGGGCGCCGTGGAGCCGCGATGTTTACTCCCTCGCCTGGTACACCGGAGGTCGTGGGTTCGATCCATACCGTGACACCTGGATATTTGGAGTTTGCAAGTTCTATCTCTCTACCCGCGGCCGCATGGATTTTTCTCCGGGTCCTCCGGTTTTTCACTGCACATATAGAAACAACATCACGCGTTTAGAGTGTTTGGCTGCTATAAATTTCCACTTGACAAGCCACTTCGTTGAGCTATCGTTTGTGGCCAGGTCACTTCTGAAAAAAGAGCTCGATAGCTCAGTGCGCCTTGCGTCGTAAAAGAAAAGAGTGGAGTTCTACTCTGCCAGCCTTAATAGGTGCTCGCTAACACCACCGGTCCGTGCCAGCCCATGCCGTAAAACACGCGGGTAGCGAGTGAATGCCCCCCCCCCTCTCTCTCCCGCTCTCTCCCGTGGCCCCACGCATGCGCCTCCCTGCGCAGTGTTATTATTACAATGATGACGGTGGTGGTGATGGCTATAATGGTCGTTATTCTTGTCGTGATTCACGCGGCCTGTCCGTGCCACTGAATGGGGCCTGGCGAGCCCAGGGGCGCGATACCCCCCCCCCCTCTTTCCCAGCTCGCCATTGACGGCACCGTTTAGATGACAATCACAATCACCACACAATCACCACACAATTACCACTCCACTCCGCGCCGCGCCGCGACGCTAAGCGGAGTGGAATGGGGCCCCGGGCGCGATGCGGCCTCCCCTTTGTGCCCGCGGGCACAAAGGGGAGGGCCCCTCCTCACCCCCCCCCACGGCGCACGGGCCACTGCGGGGGGGGGGCGCAACGTAGGT
>CM025638.2:638674-686802 GCA_014621495.2 Entosphenus tridentatus
CACTCTTGGGTGAGTGGAGAAAATTCCACATTCCTCTGACGGGAATCGATCACCCGCTTATTTGTTTCGGCCTCACCGTCCAATCAAGTGGAGCAACCAATGACACAGCGCCACCTACAGAGGGCCATTGCCCGAAACGTCTGTATAGGCGTACGGGGTTGAAGCTATCGCGGCCTCACCGCCTGCGCAGACCCCCGTGAGCGACGAGATGGTGGTCACGGCCCCTCTTCAAGGAGGGATTCTTGGAGCAAAACCCGCAGCGCGAAAGGCGACGAGCACTGCGGAGATCCGCGCGGGAGAGTTCACGAACCCGCTTGCTCAGCTGCCATCTCTTGCCCAACGGAGGTTGGGAGTTTCACAAATCTCTGCGTGATCTGACAACCCTTTGCCTCGAAAGCGCCGAGTTACAGGCGCGCGCGCCACCACTCTCTGTGCCGCGCGATGCAAATCGCCCTCGTCACCCTCGTTACCCTCGTCACCCTCGTCACCCTCGTCACCGTGCGGGTTGTCTTGCCGCAGGAGTTTGCCCACGGAGCCCGACCAGCTGAGCTCGCGGGACAGCGCGCGCGGCGACAGCGACACGGGCGGCAGCGGCTCCGAGGGTCGCGCCTCGCCCTGCGCACTCGGTGAGTCCACGCGGTGCACGGCGACCCCACCCCACCCCACCCCTCCCCTCCCCTCCTTCCCACCACCACCTCACCCACTCACCCCCTCACCAGCTGACCTCCTCACCACTCCCACCCCCTAGCACCGAAGCCCCTCACCCCACCCCTTCCTCCCGTCGCAACCCTTTCCCCACATCACCATCTCGCCACCAACCCCTCACCACTTCACGCCTTCATCACCGCCTTCACCGCCCTCCTCTCCGTGGCCGTGCAGGAGGAACGTGCACGGCCGAGTGCAGGGTGCTGGGCCACTCGGACTCGTGCTGGCTGCCCGCCACGGACGCGCCCTCCCCGCGCGGAGGATCTCCTCCGCTCGCCGACGCCGCGACGCCGCCGCCGCCGCCGCTGGCCCTCAACAACCTGCGGGGCGGCCCCCCGCCGCACGCGGCCTGCAGCACCCTGCCACCCCGCTGCGAGCGGTGGCTCGCGGCGGGGCCTCGGGGCGGCGGGGCCGCGAGCGGCGCCGAGCTCCGTGGCCTCGACGCGCCGCCGAGGAAGCTCTTTCCCCGCGGGCCCGACGAGGCGGCGAACGCGCCGCGCCTGCCGTGAGAGCGCGGGGCGCCGTGCCGCCCGACGTCCCGTCGCGACGCTCGCGCCGCGGCGAGCGGAGAGACCGAGAGACGACAGCGGCGTCGACCTTCGCGAGGGTCGAGGGTCGCCCCCGGTGACGCCGAAGCCAGCAGCCGCGCTGTGGCACCGCGCGGGCCGCACGGGGCTACGGCGCGAGGCGCTTTGTCTTGAGCAGAGGTCCTCGTCCATTCCCGTTGCGCGGCGCACTTCAGAACTTCAGAACTTTAGAACTCACTCGAGTTTCGCGGCTCACCGGATCACAAACTCTTTGCCCAACTGCGCTCGCGCGACCGAGGGAGTTGAGAGGGCCGGAGGTGGGGGCTGACGGCTGTCGGTCACCTTCCTGAGCCGTGATCAATGGAGAGGGGAGGACGGGAGATGGGGGTGGGGCCTGGATCGGCCACTGAACGGCACGGCGAGGAAGACGTCGTCTGTCCTAGCTTGCAAACAGCGAGCTTCTTTCCCATCATTGCGAAAACCTCGCGGCACACGTGGCACTTCGCCACGGCGCAACGAGTTGCCGCTGCGGCTGTGCAGCACTTTGTCTCGAGGAAGTCGTCAGCGACCTGGTGAGCGAGTGACGCTGGCTCACTGCACCCGGGAACCCCCCACGTGGTGGGGGGCGGTGAACACGCGACTTTATTCGCGCGGTGCCGCGGACTTGTACATGAGAAGCACAAATATTTATTTTTCTATCCACTTGTTTATGATTTATGAGCGAAAACTGACTTTATTCAGCGTGAAGCGGAACATGCAGAGTGCATTGGGGCAACGCAGATGCACTCGCCGGCACTCTCAGTGTTCACGTGTCCATTGCCAAGTTGACAGCAGCTCACCACTACGAGCTGCCGCTGCACGTTGAAAGTTATGGGGACAGATTCTGATGATCCTCTGACAAGTTGTGTTGTATACATCTGGCCAGGGTGGATGAAGAGTAGACCAAGTACCCTTCGCAGTGGCCAGCCATCGCGTGGCTGAGCAGTGACAGGGCTGCACCTTTAACCAACATATTGGAACACCCAGAAACATATCCGGTTGCAAAAGTTGGTGAAACCCACATTGTCTGTTTCGTATAGAAGTCACGTGTTCACTCCAGGGAGAGTTGACCTGTGCGCTATTCAATTATATCAGCAAACGTCTGTGTCGACTTCAGTTGGAGGTCCCAGTCACTGGGCCCCAAGTATCCCAGGATCAGTCATCAACTCGTGAGCCATGTGGCAGAGGCGGCGCTCTCGAGGGCGCAGGCGGTGCGCCTGCACCGGGGCCCCCTTGCCAGAGCGCCCCAGGCGCCGGCTTACAAAGCGAGCAGGGGCCTCATCTCGTTCCTTGCACCACGGCCCATGCCGGCCGCTATTGGCCCACCCATCGTATGTCGGAGCGGCACAGCTGCAGTCATGCCGACAGTCCAGGGGCCAGAGCAGAGACTGATACGGCCTACGGCACGAGAACTTGGGCCACACCGAGTGAATTAGACGGCTTATGAGAATGAATCACTTGATAATCCCACTCGTTTCAAATTGGCATCGCATAATTAACCGTTATTGACCACCTACAAAAATTGTAACTGTTAAAGTGATGCCACCTCAGTTGGTACCGATGAGTGACACGTGTGTTGGTCTGGGCTCATGGGTGACAAGTCGGAAATGCGTTGTAATCAGTGTCCGCCACTCTGCTCGCCACTGCCGCCGCTGGCGTTCATGCTGCGAGACGAACAGCGACTACCCCACGTGCCGTGATTGCTCCCATTCACCCGCCTGCTGTGTGTGACTGAAGCACGCGCGCTGTGAGTACAGCCTCATATTGTACTGCAGTTGTCTGAAATGTTGACGGTTAAATGGACGCTTTATATATTTTTGTATTAGAGGCTGCTTAAGCATCATCGACCGCTTTGAGTGGATTCACGTGGATTGTGTGATCCGTACCCCATCCACTCGGTCACCCGCAATGGCGCAGCTTTAGTTGGCACGCTCACGTTGACCTGCTCCACATCTGTATTCACACGTGCATGGCCATGGCGTTGTGCGTGACTGCAAGTGAGCGCGAGTGCTGTCTAACTCGAGAGCACCAGAGCTGTCCTCATCGCATTCAAAGTCCTCGATTTTTTCCCAGCTTGCTGCGTCTTTAATAAAATAAAAATCCACGTGGTCCGTCGGGCGCGTGTGTGACTCCACTGGTTGATGGTTAACTGAATCACTGCGTCTCTCCTTCATAATGCGTTTCTGTGCACACACGCCGATTACACCATGGTCACTTTAACACGGAGTAGGCTTTCACGACAAATATTATTTATAATAAAGTTTTTTGGGTTAGATCGCGTTATTATAAATGTGCCGTAACCCTCCACCACCCGACACAGCCAGTAAGGTTTTTACTGGTAGGAACCTCCTGGTTACACCAGCCCACAGGGGATTATTGTGTCCTTCCGTCCGTTGTGCAGGGAGGGGCTGGGAGGGGCTGGGTGGGGAGGATGGGGCTGGGTGGGGAGGGGAGGGGCTGGGAGGGGAGGGTGGGGAGGGGCTGGGTGGGGCGGGTGGGGCTGGGTGGGGGTGGGAGGGGTGGGGCTGGGTGGGGAGGGGCTGGTCACCCCGTGGTGCCCTTATAAAACTCAACGTTTCACCTACTCACGCCGGCTTGTGCCCGCCCTCACAGCCGGGCATATTTGCGGAATACACCACGCCGCCGTTGACCCTGCAGGCCATTGACCGAGCAACCCAACGTGTTCCTACCAGCTCCCTCCGCAGGAGGAATGTGTTCACGTAAACAACGCGAGGCCATTGGCACCACCTACCGCTGGAGCTTTCGTGACTGCAAGGATTCATACTATTAGGTTTTTTCGGTAAAGTCACGTAGGGAAAAATAAATAATAAAAAGGAAATAATATAAATAAAATAATAAATATTTCATTTCTATTATTTCATTTTTATTATATATGTTTACCTACGTGACTTTGCCGAAACAACCTAAGAGTATGGCCAAATCAAGTTGAGAACAAAATGTATCCATTGTACCGAAATGCATAGACGCGGCGTAAAACGAATGTTTTGTTTCGCTGCATGGCGCTAACGAGGGTATGAAGCCGCCTGACAACGTCTTAACACCCACTGGCCAAACTGGTGAGCATGGGACGTGGCCACGTGGCGACACCGCGCGTCCAGTCGCTCAGACAGAACAAGACTGCGGTGAGCTGTGTTGTTGTACGATATTATGATTACACTTGTCCCGCCAGAGTAACGTGGAATGTAACACAAAGGGTGGTCACCCGTGCCTTCGCCTGCGGCGGTAACATCTCAATCGCGTTTTGTCCACCAAGCGCGACCCGTACCCAACAGTCAGCTGATCGGCGACCAGTCGGGCTGCGCGTAAGATGCGAAGCGGATCGTCCCTCGCGCTTGGAGCCTGGACTCAATGGTTAAACGTTAATTTCTCGTTTGGCTTATAATTAGTGGTCGTGCAGGCTGCTTGACCCCACATTGGTGAATGCGGGATAAGTACCCGGTAAACACGCCAACGTCGGGCACCCATGTGGTTGGAACCATCGTCCAACGTTGACCCAACGTTCCATGTTCACTGGGTAAGGAGCAGAGTGCAGTGCAAATGTGCTTATACTGGTAGGAACTCATTGGTTCCACCAGCCCACAGGGGATTATTGTGTCCGTCCGTCCGTCGTGCAGGGAGGGGCTGGGTGGGGAGGGGCTGGGTGGGGAGGGGCTGGTCACCCCGTGGTGCCCTTATAAAACTCAACGTTTCACCTACTCACGCCGGCTTGTGCCCGCCCTCACAGTCGGGTATATTTGCGGAATACACCACGCCGCCGATGACCCTGGCCATTGACCGAGAAACCCAACACGTTCCTACCAGCTCCCTCCGCAGGAATGTGTTTCTGCACTGCCCTCTGCTGACGACATAGCCCAAGTGAATGAATACACAGTAGTGCGATGTGCAGGTGCATTTCTGCTTAACATAGTTTACTGAAAACTTGTGTTTTATAATCTCAGACTAATAAATATAAATAATTATATCTGCTCTCGGGTAGGGCCATTGCCCGAAACGTCGGGGCTACTACTACTACTACACGTGTTTTATTACAGGGCAATACCGATGGGACGACGTGGAACAATTGCTCAAAAGTGCGCAAACGACGCTTGGAGGAGAGACGCTTTGAGTGACACTGGGGGAGAGCCGGGAGCGCGTTGGGTATTGACAAGATCGAGACAATCGTCACACTGATGCTGGTGGCCGAGACCAATTACGGAACGCCGCTTCCGAGAAAATCGTCAAGCGTGGAGATGGAGCGATGAATTTAACTCGTGCGCACGTGCCAGCGGCTCGGGGAGGCCTTCGTCCAGCAGTGGATCGAGCACGTGGCGAACGGAGACGACGGCCAAGCCGGGCGGTCACGTGGCCCAGTGGGAGCGCGCGATCGCCGCTAGTTGCGGTTCGATTCGGGCGCCCACCCTGGTTAATACCGCGGGTGTGTGCTAACCGTGCAACACGCTCCGTCTGCTGCACAGCGGACGTACGTGTATGTATGTTGGACTTCTTTCGCACCGTACGTAGCCAGCCGTTGCTAATCGACGGCGCGGGACACCGTGACGTCATTCGATGAGGCTGCAACGTCGCTCGGCTGGGATTGCACGGCAGCAACATGCCCCCCCCCTCGCTGTGGTGAAACTACTGCGGGCTGCGACACGGCGCCTTCGCGACCGCCTGGCGCTGGAAAAATGCCGCGAATACAAAATATGTAACATTTATAATACTGTAATATTACAATACTGTAATCATGATTAAATATCTGTGGTTATGGATGAGCATTCGTATTGTTGTAACTTTCTGACGCACCCCTACTGGACATCGGATTCCTCCAGTATAAATACATATTCTGATTGTGATCTCTGCAAAAGAGCTTCATAGCTCATCGGATTTCTCGAGTTTAAAGATTCTGATGCTGTCGGGACAGCGGTACTCCGGATCCAGTACGAGTCGGCTCCATTCCGCCTCTTCCGAGCTGCCGGCCGTCAGACGTCGCCAAAGCCAGCGATGTGTAAACGCACGCGGAAGTGAACTCCTTCGTCTTGACGATCACTCGAGCGGCAACAACATTACAAACAGCGGCAATTAATGCCGGTAACGTGGATATACTTACAACTCTTACTGCTATCATCGCGACGGCAATCGTCGGCGAGTAACACCGACAACTTATTACCAAAGGTTGTGTTGGGCTTAAATGTAATGCCACCGTGCGCTGTTGCTGACGAATCTCTCGACATTGGCGCCCTAACAGCACATTTATAACCTGCAATAGATTTTTATTATCAAATGTTTAATCTGAAAGCGTAGTGGACTTACGCAGCGTCAACACAGATCTTTATAAACACAGGATACACGTTAAACCACTCGCCGCGGCGTGGACTCGCTGCTGCTCGAGTGATTACCCCGTGGGTCTAGAGGTGCTGGTGGTACTGGACGTCTGTGAACAAAGCGCTTCATAGCTCATCGGATTCCTCCAGTAGACATACAGCTTCTGTAGGGATAGAAACACTCGAGGTGGTCGTTGTGGGTTCGTGGCTTCGAGGTTGTGTCGGGATGTCTCTGGGGGTGTTTTTCGGCTGCACGTTCATCGCCTTCGGGCCGGCCTTGGCGCTCTTCGTGCTGACGGTGGCCGCCGACCCGGTCCGGGTCATCATCCTCATCGCCGGGTGAGAACTACGCCTCCTCTTTACTCATCATCCATCGCACGCACTAAGACCCCCCCACCCCGTCTCGCCTGGAGCACACTGTTGGGGCAAGTGCTGTTCGCGAGCACCTATGGAGGCCGTGGCGATGTTTACACACCGCACCAGGTACTCATTTGAGGCTGAGTCGACCTAGGGGAGGCCCAGGACCGGTGAGCGGGAATCGAACTCGGGTCGCCGCCGGTTTTGTAGCGCTAACCACTGCGCCACCGTTCCCCCTCACATTTAGACATTCACAGACAACATGCATACGTTAAAGTATACACTCTTGTCCACATATATACACACCCACACATCTATAACTAGGGGTTTGTCTGTTCAAGGACGGGTGTATTGCAGTAAATCTGAAACTTGCCAGCGAAAAGCAGAGCGCGATGTGATATTCATTGCATCAATTTGTGTGCAATTAGTAAGGGCGCGGTGACACAGACTTATTTCATGTAAAGGTGATAATCCCTTCTTCTTGGTTCTTTCGGTAAAGTCACGTAGAAGGGAAATAATAAAATATAAAATGTTTTATTTTTATTATATAATTTCCCTTCTACGTGACTTTACCAACATAACCAAGAAGATGACTCCCTGCAGTCACGAAAGCTTTAAATCGAAATTTATAATCCCTTGTTCATCACGACGTCCTTTTTACTTCGATGTCTCAACAGCAGCGTGACGGAGACCACGTGACGTGAGGGTGCTGCCTTGTGAGTGAGGGCTGTGAGTGGACGCCGAGGAGGGGGGAGGAGGCGCCTCGCCCCCCCCCATGTGGAGTGACGTCAACCGCTAATTATTATTAATGAGGGGCGGGTCCATGTGGAAGACGTCACCTTATGATTATTAATTAGGGGGGCTATTCGATGTAGAGTGACGTCACCTGTTCATGATTATTAATGAGGGGGGCTGGTCGACGTGGAGTGACGTCACGAGTGTTGCACACAGACATTCTTGGCTCATAGTAGCTAATAATAATGGGGGGGTGTCCATTTGGAGGACGTCACCTGCTCATGAATATTAATGGGGGGGGGGGGGGCTGGTCGATGTGGAGTAACGTCACGAGCGTTAAGGACGGACATTCCTGGGTGATGATCCTAGGCATGGACATGATCAATGCCCACTGTTAACAACACGGTCCTGCATTGTACTGCAATAACTTCCCGTGACACTGTTGACAACAGCCCATTACTATGGGCCAATAATTACTCGGTCAGGAGTTCCCAAACATCCTCACCAGTGGCCGACTTGCCCGTACGGAGTGGCGCTGCTGCCGAGGGGGCAGATTTTGCCAACTTCACCGGAGCCCCAGGCGGCGGGCAGCGGAGAGGGAGCGGGGAAGTTGGAGTGGGGGAAGAGGGGGGGGGCCTTTTTGAGTCCCCGCACCACGGCCCGTGCCAACCACTGCAGGCGCACCCCATCTAACTTTTTCAGAGCGGCCAAATAGTTTTTTCTGCCAAGTCAGATGTATCTAAAATTAAATATACATCAATAATGATAACATTTACCCCCCCCCACCAACTCTGCCCACCACGCTATGCTACAGCCCAATGCCACACTCTAGGATCCCAACAGCCACGGCTTAACGCGTGCCACATGGCGTCACCAGTTCATGTAAAACGAAACTATTACTCTAAACTATTTTTTTTATTTGACCAGGTAAGGCCCGCTGAGCTATAGAGCTCTTTTTCAGAAGCGACCTGGCCACTAATGATAGCTCAACGAAGTGGCTTATCATCACGTGGAAATTTATAGCAGCCAAATACTCTAACCGTGTGTTTTTAAATGTTGTGTGTGTGTTTGTGCCCAGGGCACGAGGCTACGTGCACCCAACCTGGCACAAGTGCTGCGATGACGTGAATGTCACTTAGTGGCGAATGCCGGTTGTTGTTGTTGTCGTGCCCAGGTCTTTCTTTTGGCTGGTGTCGCTGCTGGTGTCCTCTCTGGTGTGGTTCGTGGTCTCCGTGGTGACAGACCGCACCAATGTTCAGCTGCAGCAGGAGCTGCTCACGCTCGGGGTCTTCCTCTCCGTGTGCCTCCAGGAGCTCTCGCGCTTTGGCTACTATTGCCTGCTCAGGTACCTCCGAGCGCAGTGGAGCCGCAACGATTTGTCGATTAAAGTTGGTTCATCGACGAGAAACTGCAATCGACTACGATTTGTTTTTGTCTCTTCATCCTGAGAACAACTGACGAGAGGTTGACAAAACTACCCGCAGAGCGGAGACCGATAAAAAGCGCGAGAAGGCAAGAGAAGGAAGCCACTGGAGCGATGCACTTTTAAATCATCTCGATTCAAGACTCATTTCTTTAAAACTGCTTTTTGTGTTTAGTTTGTCGTTCATCCCCCGCACCTCCGTTTAGCACGGTTGGCCACGTACGGTGCGGAAGAAGTTCAACATGTGTACAGTGCATACGGAAGCAGAGGAAGCTGGCAGCAGCAGTGGCAGCAAGATAATACCACAGAGTTCTGAGCTCGCTACTGGACGGGAGAAATGGACAAAAATTAAATAAAAGAGGCCTTTGCGCAGCAGTGGGAAGTTGCAGGTTGACAACAAATTGTCTCGTGGTCGATTACGCAGCTCCGCTTTATAACACGGCAACTGCCGCCACGTTTAGCCTCCTGAAGACAAGAAACCCCCTGCGAGCCACGTCCGGTGTGACGCGGCCGATGATGTCGCTAAGCCACATCCATCACCTCCCGTCCAGCGGCACACGTTTGAAACAGAGGCGACATGTTTTCCCTCCAACTGTTCCCGTGTTATACGATTAGTCGGTATAGTAATCGATTTCTTAAGTAATCGGATTGCAGCCCAGCTGTGTTGTATAGTGAGTCCTCAAAATAAGGTGGGCCGGTATACCGTGGACGTGCCACGTATAACGGGATGTTGTGAGGAATGCTTAACAGTTGAAAACACACATTTTTGGAAACAAATTGAAAAACACTCTCCTGCTGCATAAAGAGCAAAGAAAGCTGTGACTGTTTAAGAATATGTATATATTTACATCCAACTAGTGACTGTTTAAACGCGCTTGTGTATTTCTACCAGCCGTGCCGAGCGAGGATTGGCGTCGATTAGCATGGATGGGCAGCCTCCTATCACCACCCACCAGATGGCCTACGGTACGTGACGTCATGCTGCATTCCATGCAGTGGTCATGATGGTGTTGACGAGGACAGCACTACAGAAGTTTGTGGTCGATCATCATCATCATCCACAATGATCATCATCATTGTCCTCCCAAAGCTGTCACCATGTCTGACGATCCTGCGATGTAACAATCCACCCATGGCATCTGCACACGAGCCGATTTCATTGCTCCATTTCAGGTGTGTACCTTCGCCTCCGTGGCTGCCACTCTGTCGTTAGTCTCACCAGCCACCATCGCTTCCAGCGAGTGCAATGGAGAGGAGCAGAGTGAGATGAGAGGAGCAAGGTGGGAATGTGGGGGGAGTAGAGTGACATGATGGGTGAGGCAGGAAAGGCGTGGATGGGAGTAGAGGGAGATGAGAGGGCAGAGTTATAGGAATGTGTGGAGGGGAGTAGACTGAGATGAGGGGGAGAGGCAGGAGGGGAGTAGACTGAGATGAAAGAGGATAGTTATAGGAATGTGTGGAGGGGAGTCGACTGAGATTGGAGGGGAGAGGCAGGAGGGGAGTAGTGGGAGGCGAGAGGTAGGTAGGGGCTAGTCCATGGACGATCTTAACGTCGGTGAGCACGATCTTGAACTTGATCCGGGATTGCAATGGGAGCCGTAACGCTGAGTGTGCCACCGCTTGTGCCCTGTGCGCCTCTGAACCGCCCCCATTCTCCCCACTCCGACTGGCCCGGTTGACACCTGCGGCTGCTCCCGCACAGCCGCTGGGCTGGGCTATGGCCTCGTGAGTGGGGCCTTCTCGGTGGTGAACACGCTGGCGCAGGCCGCGGGGCCCGGCACGGTCGGCATCCACGGTGACTCGCAGTACTACTTCCTGTCGTCCGGTGAGTTGTGGCAAGCAGTTTACAATTTTTTTCCCGTTCCATTTTTTGGCCCGACTATATATATATTTTCGAATCGTGGCACTGCCACCATCGTTTTGTCATGGTGAAGAAATTGGGTTGGATCAATGGCGCAGTGGTGAGCACACCGCTCTATTAACCTGGCCATCTGCGTTCAATTCCGAGCCCATGGCTAACGTCAGCAATTGATAACCAGTGATGTCGAAACTGGTCCTGTGCCCTTCTCCCCCGCCCGCTCTGACCTTCGCTTCTTCAACCTGCACTGACCAGCATGGTGAAGTATAGTCGAAGAACCCCCATGACCGATATGGTGTGGTAAGGCCTTCAAGCAGAAGTGGGTTGTTTACACTGGGCTGTACATGTACATGTGTTGTGACAGAATCACGACTTTGTAAATAATATAAATACAAGGTAAGAAAATATCAATTGTGACCATGAAAGGGGAGGGTGGTTAATCATTTCACCTCTACTTAGTTGGTAGTACACAAGAGAACACATCCATTAGTAGCGAGCAGAGAGCTTCCCTAACCGCCTACTTTTATAGACTTTGACCAGAACGTAATAATTAATAATAATTTAATATATTTGGCATTTGCGCCATTTCATAGCACAGTTTTGCCACGAAGGTGCTCCGTATTGCAGACCACTCTGTCTGGTCGGCTGGTTGGGAGCGATCTTGCCGTGCGTCATCCCAATTGAAGTAATGTACGCGTCATCTTTGATCAAACTTGTCAAAATTTGAACCGCGACGCTGGCACACGATGGCCTGCTCCTTTTGAACGACGTCAGCAGGATCATCTGCACACGTTGGCGACGATTGACTTGCCTGTGCACGTTGCTAAATGGACAACCCCTCGTGTCCTCCTCCTGTCCATTTTACTACGACGACTATCTTTATTAGGTAAGGCCCACTCAGCTATGTAGCTCTTTTTCAGAAGCAACCTGGCCATAAATGATCGCTCAATGAACGGCTTATCACATGGAAATTTACAGCAGCCGAATACTCTAAACGCACGTTCAGTCTAAATGTGGAGGGAAAAACCGGAGGACCCGGAGAAAAATTCACGCGACCACGGGAAGAACACGCAAACTCCAAGTATTGAGGCGTCAGGGCAGGGATGACCTCCTGCATATCGGGCGAGGTAATTAACATCTCGACAACGTGGCGCCCGGTTGCGAGATGTTAACTACCGCACTTGTGCTCATCTCCCCCCCCCACCCTCCCCCCACCAGCCTTCATGACTATGGCGCTGGTGCTGCTCCACACCTTCTGGGGACTGGTCTTCTTCCACGGCTGCGAGAAGCGGCGCTGGGTGGCGGTGTCGCTTGTCGTGGGCTCTCACTTCCTCGTCTCTGGGCTGGTGGGTCACGCCGGTCACGCCGGCCGGGCCGGCACGGAACTTGCCGAGAATTCTGGACGGTGACGTGTCCTGGCGGGACGTACCGCGCTCGCCGCTTGTTGCGGACGGTTCGGGGTTCGAGTCCTGGGGGCCATCCCTGGTGAATTCCTGTGGTGTGTTGTTAACCGTGAAGATAATGCGACTGCCACGTGCCGTCTGTTTTCACAGTGGACGTTAAGATCCCGTGACATCATCCGAAAAGAGTAGGGCCATCGTGTGCCAGTGCCATGGTCCAGATTTGAAAAACGATCTGCAAATTAGTTAACTGGGATTGCACACAGCAACATCGCTCCCTGCTATGAAACTACCCCAGACTGCGTGAAACAACACACCATAAGGATGGCACCAATACCATACGTACTCAATAATTATAATCATAACAGAATAACAATTTGCATTCATCTGAGCAGCTCAAAGTGGCAAACATCTCACTTCAAGAATTCCATTGACTTGCAAAAGTCTATCATTAACATTTAATAAACATACCCACGCCTCCTCGTCAGTGCAGCATTTAGGTGCCCTGCAGCAGGTGACCCCCCACTGGCACTGGCAGCCATCCCTGTGAGGCACAAGGTGAATGCTGCACTGGCCAGCCATGTGGGCATAGTCTGCCAGTTGAGGGCAATGTTGCAAGGTGGTTGTCCCAGTTTGTGCTATTGGTGTTGCTGAGTGCTGACTTATCTTGCCATGTTATATTAATACATTGTCATTGTCATCACCGTTGTTATCATCACCATTGTTATCATCATCATTATCATCTTATCATGCTCTCAACTTTTGATTCCACAATGTTTGATTCACCCCTTTCCGTGGATCAAGTTAGCAACTTGCTGCTCACCGTCCGCACTGCCCCACAGACCCTGCTGAGCCCGCTGATGACGTGCGGCCTGCCCGTGGCCTACACCGTCCTGCTGGTCATGGCCGTGTGGGCCTTCTACGCGAGCGGAGGGTCCCTCCACAGCCTCAAGCGTTGTCTCACCTGTAAGACGTAGCCCTTCCCTCGCCGACGGCCCGCCTCTGGCGCTGTGACACGGCCCCAGCGCCAGAGCGTGGGCCGCTTTGTTGCAGAGGTTCGCCGTCGAACCCGGCAGGCCGCCCTGGTTATTTCCGCCGACGCATGAATCCGTAAAATGCGCGTTGTTTGTTTCACGGTGGAGCTTAAAAGATTCCGTGAAATCTTTTGTAAGGAGAAGGCCAGTATGTGCCGGCGTCATGATCCACATTTTTCCAAATTATAAAAAACTAGCGGGAAGTACCCCGCGTTGCCCGGGCGAAAAAGACAGACACATGCATCGACTTGCACACACTTACAGACATTGACACACACACACACAAACACGTAGACTTACACACACACACACACGCACATACACACACAGAGACATCGACTTTAGATACACACACATGGAGTTACACATATATATCGACATACACACACACACACATACATAGACTCACACACACAATGCCCTACATACACATATGGACTCCAAATTATAAAAAAATAACTGGCAAATGACTCGATTGGGATTACACGTTGCAAGCAACATGACCCCCTACTGGGAAACTACTGAAAACTGTGGCACACGGCGCCTTCATGATCGCCTTGTGCTGAGTGGGACAATTTACACATGTGCTCAATAATTATGGGTTGCTGAAACTATAATCAATATTAGTGTACCTGCCAAGTTTTCGCAGTTGGAAGCAATGGTCGCCATGTATAATTCCCATAGAGTAAATTAATATCACTGCAGGTATAGTAACCGGAGAAATACTACACCCCATCTGTTTCATGGCGGACGTTAAAGATCCAGTAACGTCATTCGTAACGAGTAGGCCGTTGCGTGTCAGAGTCACGGTCCAAATTTGAAAGATTACACCGCAGATTACTATATTATGGGATTACACACAGCAACATCCATCGCCCCCTACTGCGAAACTACCGCAGACCACATCAGTGAAACATAGCGCCTTCTTGACAGCCTTGCGCTGCAAGATTGGTATGAATAGCAAATGTACTCAAGTGTTATTGTTATTAATGTGAACGTACAGCCCTTTTCAAGCCCGTTGGATGGCGTAGACGCACGAGAATGCACACGTATACGCAAAGACACTCGCACACACAAACACACGGACGCAACACGTACAGCCTCCACAGTGTAATGGCATTGAGAGGTATTCATCCAGCTGTGGATTGTCACAGTCTGCCCTGCGTCAGCGTTTCATTCATCTGTGTTGTGCGTGTGTGTCTATGTCCAGGCAAGCAGCAGTGGGAGCGGGTGCCCTTGCTGTATGGCGACCCGCAGGACGACAGGATCGACTAGCAGCGGCGCTGCTGCTGCTGCTGCTGCGGCGTCTCCGTCGAGGGAACCCGTACCGGGAAATTCCTTTTTGGAGCGCTTTGTACCACAATGCACCTGCATATTCATGCGTGGGTGTGTGTGGATGCGTGTAATTCTCAGACTAATGCCCATTTGTAGGCCGGTGCCGTGCACACCTTGTGCCACACAGGGACAGCTGCCAATGGGGGGGCCCATACTGCAAAAGGGCATTGGACTGGTTGGGATGAGATGCGTGATTGCTAAGGCCCTTACAACTTCTATCTTGGCTGTACGTGCAAATGCTCTGTGGGAAGTCAATAGTAGCTGTTCAAAGATAACCACTCTGAAAATATCTTGTTGGAGCACAAACGCACTTTGACTTTTATGATAGCTGCTTTGAAGTGAGATTCAGCTCTATAAAAATTAAGCTAATTCTGTGGTAGAGTCTGCGCCGACATTTCTGCGATATCCTGAGTCTGAATCCAGGAGTCTACCACCATGGGATTAGCTGAAGTTATCAAGTGTAGATAATTGTATAAAATTTAAATTAGCTAATCCCGATTACCATTGGCTTACTAAAAATATGACGTGTTGAATAGTTTTTCACTTAAATTGTCTTATTCCAACCCTGAAAATGTAAAGTATTGGTTTACTTGTCATGCCAGGAACACTTTTTGCAGGTCATATAAAAGGTGTGTTTGTCATGATTAATGAGTCTCGAAGTGCTTTCAGAAGTACATTTTGTACATCATCTTCTGGGAATGTTCTCTGACACTGTCTGGTGCACTGCTCGCTGAAAACCGTCCGAATGTGAATGTCTTCTTCCTGTGACATGACACTAAAACATAATTGGGTAACCAAAGGCAGAATAGAACAGCACAACTCCAAAGCTCTCTTTCCATAGGCGAGTGGGAAGGTGGCTCTTACTTTGTGCCCTCGCCCTGTCAGGCTTGGGCCCATGAGGCTGAGCTCAAGGTCAGGAGCCCCATGGTGACATGCGATCTGCCCACCCGAGCACTATCCAGGCTCGTCCCTACTTGGCTTTCTACAATCTGACTAGATCAGCCGCATTCCGAGTGATTTTGATCACAGGTGCAGGCTATTTACAATTAAGTATCTTGCCGTTTTTACCAGGTATCTGTATGTATGTTGAACTTATTTCACACCGTACGGAGTCTCATTTCCAGGTGGATTTTTAACACAAACACCGCCGCCTGAAATTTAAGCTTGGCAAGTGACGTCACGGCGCACATTTGATTTCTGTCTTCGCCGACGTTGCGCACAACAAACGAGTGGAGGCGTGTGCAGGGTACACGGTGACACCGAGTTGAACTGACTGAGGTCACACGCGACGAACGCGTCAGTAGCCCCACCCCTGACCGTACGTGGCTCCAAGCCGGATCTAGATGTCTTGCGAGTGATTTGGTTTCGGCAAATAAGAGGAAAGCCAACTGGACCGTTAGGACCCCTGCGCTGGCTTGATTCGGCTCGGATGTACTGGTGGAAAAGGGGTCGAAGGAGGCCACGAGTTGAATTGTCGCTCAGTAAGTCAAGAAAACCACTCTGGGTGCAAGTCCCAAAGCACAGCCGGAATGTTTTGCATTACGGGACCACAGTGCCTATGTACTTGTTGCAACAGTTCAGTTGTGCCACAAACAACGTGTGTTCTTGCCATGGCCGTGAGGGTACGCATGGCAGATGGATCGGTGCCAGCACGATCATGGCATTCAAATGAAGTGCGCGGAGCTCTTGAACGATTGTTTTAAACGAGATGATGACCACGATGATCATGATGATGTGCGGTATAGTGGGTGTCGGGTTGGTATATTTTTTGAGCAAACCTTTTTAAGAAACGTGCGGCAGTGTTTTGAGTTATAGAGACGCGGTCGTGGATTTAATGTACTGTTAAAACCAGAACACTGAAAACGTGACTTTTGTAGATGAGATGTTTTTTTATGGGACAAAGTTTGGACGAATGTTTGCCTTTTCTGCTACAAGTTCAAGTTGATTTTGCCTAACCGAGTGAGAACTTTAAAGAGACCAAAATAGTCTCATGTGCAAGAGTGACCTGGGGCATGTCTAGCAGTAGGGGGTGATGATTGTTACGTATAATCCAGATTGAGTAATTTGTGGTGTCATTTTTGAACTTGGGAAATTTTTACGTGAGGCGGACGGCACATAGTATTATATTACAACTGCTGTGATTGGGTGTTCTAGTACATTGTAGTGCAATTGTGCATATTCATACAATTTGTGAAGAAGACCAAATGGCTTAGAACATATGGTTTTCCACAAACAAAAATATAGGGTGATTTGTTGAGTTGGTAGTAATTCCATACTTCTGTGTGTAAAAGTGGTGTATATAATGCACTATGCATTGCATTTGGCCATAGCAATGCAATGGATTACAGGTGTACACTAACACAAGTGATTTGTTATTGATTCATTAACCAAAGTATAATTGAATTACAGTATCATTTAATTATAAGACAACGGGGTGATGTTTCATTGCCATATTTTTGTTGTATACAGGACGCATACACACGATGTGTTGGTAAATAAACTGATGGCTCACTTGATGTGTTCCGTGGCACTTCTTACATCTGTCCATTGCAATATTTTATCCAGTAAAATATGAATTTGTATTTTCCCCGTTCACTACAGCAGACAATGCACGTTATGTTTGAATACCAACTAACTGAACTCTCCTTGCGTGTTATTTGGCGGTGCTGATGCTGCTGCTGCGTTGTCAGTGGTACACACAAGCACAGCAACAACAATTACTCAGCACACCCGTCAGTGTAATCGCACGGTGGCGGTGGCGGCCTTTCAATAAAAATGTAATCGGCGACGTTTCCGGCAATGCTTTCGGGCAATCGCCCTTCGCTGCCTCTCCGTGTGCTGGGGGGTTTGTTTTTGATGTCTCGACAGAACAGGGATGTCTACACTTGTGGCACTGAGTCTGGGGGCTGAATTCACATTTAGTCGAAGAGACATCGGTGACAGACAATAAACACGAAGGCATTGTATCCAGTAGACTGTTGATGTACGAGGTGGCGAGAAGTTCTCTCTCTCTCGCCTGGTGTACAGGAGGAGGTCGCGGGCTCGATCCCGACCCTGACGCTCTGGTGTTCGGAGTTTGCGTGTCGCTCTCCGTGGTCCTGTGGATTTTTGCGGGTTTCCCCTCCACATTTTTTCACGCGCGAGTCGAGAATTTGGCTGCAATAAATGTCCACGTGAAAAGCGTGTTCTGTTCCAATTGGCACGTTCTGTTTATGTAACATTGGCTGTGGCGGCTGGTGGCGGGTTTAACGACACATTTATATTTTCACGCGATCGAACCTAAACAAAACAACTTAGATTTTGAACACCAGAGTTGGTCCAGCGGAATCATTGGAGGTTTCTCACTGGAGGCAGAAACCTGGATTCGATCCCAGCTTATCGAGCCAGAGGACACTTTCGCCAGCTCAGTCTCTCTACCGCATGACCTCTGAGCATCAAACTCAGCATACTCGTCAACAGCACTGCCTTGACACAGCACCAGCTGTGCACAAGCTTCACCAGCCGGCTTCGCCCGAAACTTCGATTCTTGTCTTGGATTAATACACGGCCGATGTGGAGGGTGGGGGGGATGCGTGACGTTAGCAGGCACACTGCGTGACGTCAGCAGGCACACTGCGTGACGTCAGCAGGCACACTCCGTGACGTCAGCAGGCACACTGCGTGACGTCAGCAGGCACACTGCGTGACGCTACGACATGCGTGTTACATCACAGATGTGACGTCACCGCTCACTTGCTGTGCAAAATAAATCCATTATTGCGCTCCCCCCCAAATACAAAAGTCTATTTTTATACGTTTTGCATTGTGTACAGTCTGGAAGCTACCTACATGCCAAATTTCAAGTTTATTGCATGTCGGGAAGTATGCTAAACATTTCGAATAGACACATTCACAAATTTCCCTTTTTTATATATATAGATAGATACTGTGATCGTCGACGTATCGGCCAATGTCCCTTCTTGAGGGCACGTGCTATTTGTTTTTAAGTCAAGGCGGTGTGTGAGCTGTAGTTAATTGTGCCTGTGCACCACTGCGAACCCACACCCAGCATCACGCGATCTAAGTTGTCTTGTGGTTGTTGTTGGTTGTTTGACTTGCATCCCACTGGGATTTTTGCACACAGCGTTGGTGTACGGTGATTTTTTTCTGCAATGTTTTGCTGTCTTTTCTTGGATTTTCTGTTTGCACTTAGTCACATATTCACTTTAAGATGTTTTTTTATTCATGTTTTTTGTTTTTTGTTTGTTGCGGTTGCACCCGATTCAAGAGCCGAATGGCTCACAGGGCTACACCTAATAAATTAACTTGAACCAACCACTGAACGGTCTTCACATCAAGTCGACGCATTATAAAATCGCGTTTCCCCTCCACAGTTCACGTTTTGTTCTCAGCGCGGCCCCGTACTGCCCCACCACCCCCACCACGCCCCACGTGTTCCCCGCGACTCCACGTGGGTGTCATGGCAGCGCGCGTGAGCGCGGGGCTCCGCAGGGCCCGGCTCGTGCTGAGTCGCTGCACCGCCTCGCCGGAGCTCTTCCTGGGGTAGCCGCAACCCCCTCTACCTCGTCCGCCCCTCCCGCCTTCCTTGGCTTCATTCCGCTCGCTCGCTCGTCGGTTGGTTCGTGGCCGCGAGCGCTCACAGCGCGCTGGGGTTGTTGACTCGTGCGTTCGCGGGGCCTCGCTCGGACACGGCTCGCTGGTTCGCGCTTAGATCGACTCGGCCTTAAATGATTAGTAACCGATTGCCTGTGTATGTGGACGTCAGCGTTGGGGAGACAAAGATGGCCGGGCCTTTTGGTCGCACCACTCCGCTTTGTGAAGGCTCACACCAACTCGCATGTGAAGGCCTTGGCTTAAATGTGTTCGGTCAGAGAACTTGCCCCGACAGTCTGTGTAGGCTATACGGGGGATATTTGTGTTCTCGTCTTTGTGGCGTGGATAGAAATTGTTCTTACACATTGCGCCACGAACGCGGGACCCAAGTTCGATTCCTGGCCACGGCTAATATCATTGGCGAGAGGTATTAAGACCAGGTGCTGGGCCTCCTATAGGTCGACTAAGTCCTAGGCACCTGGGGTGGTGTTTAAAAGAAAAACCCATCAGCACCGGGAAGGCAAAAGCGGTCGGGCGCGGTTCTCACCACACCACGGCCTTTGTGCGCCGTGCGGGCCTTCATAGGTGCTCGCCGTAACAGCACGTTAACAGCACGTGCCTCGCCCCAACAGCCTGCTCAAGGCTGACTGCCAGTCCTCTTTGTCAGTCACCCCAACACGTCTGGGTTTGTCCCGTGACCTGCCAGCAGCGAACCTACCTTCGACACTTGAGGTGGCCTCGCCTCGCCTAGGTCGGCACAAGCGTCGTGCGGGACATCACCGCCACTGAATGAGTGGCTGCTCCGCGCGCGGTTGTGTTGTTTACGGTGCTGGGTGTGGACGGGCAGGGTGCAGGATGGGCTGGCGGACGAGCTACGCTCTGTCACCAAGGAGCTCTACGATCTTCACAAGGGGCACGAACTCCCCGGCTGGGCCGGGAGTCCCCTCGCCGACCTCGTCATCGACAACTTTGACGACGAGCAGATCTGGCAGGAGCTGGAGCTGCAGAACGAGGCGGCGCTCGCTCAGCTGAGACACCAAGTGACGCAGGTCCTGAGCAACAAGGACATAGTCCTTTTGCCCCAAGATGACGAAGGTGCGTTTACTTAATGCATCCGATTTGAAGTGCATGAGAACGTATTTCGGGTTGGATCGCGTAAATGTGCGTAAATGACACAGAGCTGGATTCACAAAAAGGCTGTGAAAGCCATTCGCTGTTAACGGTCGTGTTTGTAATTATGTTGCTAACGTTGAACGCGAACGTTGAAACTGACTTGCAGGGACCGAGTCTGAAGGAGATGATCCGGACCGTGATGACGACGATAACAGTGATATTGACGACGACGACGTTGGCAGCGACTTGAATGACAAACCGGCAAGCAGCGGGGCCAGAAAGAAACGAACATCTGGAGCTGGTGGCGACACGGACAGTGAATCCTCCACGGAGCTAATCCCAGAGAGGGGTAAGAAGCGTGCGCGGGGTAAGACGCAGAATCAAAAACCTGATAAGAGGTCCCGCGACGAGGATGATCAAGACGATGCCACCGACTCCGACGTGGACTTTGACATCGATGAACTGGAGGCGAAGAGTAAGCGGAAAGACGCGAAGGACGCTGGGAAGGTGTCTGGAGATTTGGACGTTGAAGACGAATTCTTGAAGATCGACCAGATGGAAGCGTTTCTAGAAGCGGAGGAAAAGCGTGACGAGAGACGGAGGCTACGCAGCGAGGGGAAGGCACGGAACGACTCTGATGATGATGAAGAAGAAGTTGACCTCTTCGTCGATCAGCTGTCCGATGACGATGATGACAGCGATGATGAAAAAAGCAAAACAAAAACTAAAAAGGTAAATTACATCTTGGACTTCTTTACCCCAGTACAGTCGTTGAAAGTCAGTGGTTTGCTGTTTTTGCACGTAGTCACGGCGCTTTGCGCACTGCACTTTCAATCTGGCGTCCCGAGTTCGATTCCTGTGTCACAGCTACCATCAGTGGCTGGTGATATCTGAACTGGGCCCGGTTCACCCCCTTAACCAACCTGCACTGACCAGCGTGTCAAGTATGGAAAAATACAATCCTGTTTACAACTTCCGTTAATCAACACGGCATGGGACCTTACAAAATTAATAAGTCGAAATGTATAGCAGCCAAATAGTCTTAAACACATGTTTCTAAATGTGGAGGAAAAAGCTGGAGGACCCGGGAAAAAATCCATGCGACCACCACGGGGAGAGCATGCAAATCCCAAATATAGAGCAGGCGTCGCGGTCGGGATCGAACTGGCGACCTCCTGTAGACCAGGCGAGGCAATTAACACGGCGTCACCGTGGCGTTCCTTACTGTGGTGAGCAACTGCATTGTTTTATGCGGCCCACGCTCCGGCAGACCCGACAGTGCGAGCCGCGCTGCTCCTGAGGCTGTCATCACGTGGCTCACATGGATGTGTAAATGACACAAACCTGCCATGTGCTAGAGGAATGAGAATTGTATTTAAAGGTGCATTTAAAAAAAAAAAATGTCTTAACTAAAAAATACTTTCTGACAGTAGAGATGAACAGTGAACTAACCGTGTGCAGTGGCTGCTTGTGAAATATTTGTCGACAATTTTTGTGACGTTTTTGTAATTTTTGTGTGTGCTCAACTGCAGGCCAAGAAAAGCAGCAGGGACTTAAAGTACAAGGATTATTTCACCGCAGACGGTGCCAAAGGGATAGACCCAAAGGTGGTGAAGGGGAAAAAGGTGACGTTTGAAGACGAGGAGGATGAGGACTCTGAAAATATGTAAGTGCGCTCCCGAGTTTAGAGTTGCAAAGCCAACTTACGATCATCACATCTGTCTTATCAGCTCGGGCCTCCCGTCAATCACGTGGCTTCCGTGTGGCTTCCACCACCCACCCTGAATCCCTCCCCTCTCCCCGCCGCCCGCTGTAAACACAGACGCTGCTCCGTGCAACTCGCTTCTGCTCTCTCCTTCGCTCTCTTTCTCTTCCCTCCCCTCTCATCCTTGACATCTAGGCCTGGTCATTCCTGGAAACCAGGTCTCCATCGAAAATGTGTTTTTTTTTTTTTTGCCTCGTGGGTTTTACCTGTGTGCACTTCTGACACCAAATGTAGTGGGTATGAAACTTGCGGAGACTTCTCTCTTCTGGGGGCAGCACGTTTATTATAACGTAGCAACAACACAAAGGGCTACGGCCCCTTCCACCCGATACTTAGGGAGATATTCCTCCGGCTAGCCTGCCTAACAGTGGCTATGCTCTAGCCTCTTCACTGGTGACGCTTTTGGCCCGACCCTAGCCAGGGGTCGGGTTCAGCCCTTTGGGCTCTTCGCTTCGGGTCTTCAGGGTGGCAGCTCCAGGGTGGCTCTTGAGTCTTCAGGTGAACGACGACTGCCGGACCCGTTCAGGGGACCGTCTTTTATACCGGATTCTGGCTCACTCCGCCCCTGGCCACTCTTCCCTTCTGGAACCGTCTGGAATGTGCCTGGGGAGTGACGTTCTCCCCCAGCCGCCTTCCTGGGGGTCTGGGGGTTTGTCCCCGTGGTCCCGAGCTGCCTTAGGGTTACCTTGGCCCAACGGCCTGACTCATCACCCTGAGACTCCCCTCTGCTCCCTGTTGACTCGAGGCCGTCATTGCAGCCTACAGGTAGTAGCAATCGCGTACAGCGCTCAACGATGCCGCTACACCTGTGCCAAAATAAAACCTCTCAATCTTACACCAATTTCCCCCCCCCTCTTCCCCCCGGTGCTCCTTCCTGCTGCTTATCTTGAGCCGCGTCGTCTTTGTCCGTCTTGGGAACTGCCGTCCCAGTATCCCTTCCCTCTCCCGTTCCTTTTTATTTGTCCATTCTTTGTTCTTGACTCTGCTCCCCCGACCGTGGTGTGCCACGGGCACGAGGTTTTATTTTAAACAGTATCGAGTATCATGGCAGCTGTGGTAAATGCCATCTCTAATTGCCACCTATAGAAATGTTATTCATTAGTTGTGCGGTGGTGGCGCATGCCTGTAGTCCAGCACTGTGGAGGCGAGGGTCTGTGGATCGCACACACGTTGTGAAACTCCCTTCCTGTGGGCATTGAGCTTGCCAGAAGTCAGTACTGTGCAGGAGGGCCATTGCCCAAACTTAGCCTATTATTATTTATTCTTCTTTTAAGGCCACTTATTGACGAATGTGTTGAGTTTGTTGTGAACTGCGCGTGAGAAATGTTGATCGCAGTGATCCTGGCTCGCATCTTCAATTAGCACAGCTGGTTACATACGACGCGTGCCAAGTGCAAGGTGCGTACGTACGTCCACGGTTAACGCCGGCGAGACACCTCCGCGGTGAGTCACCGCCATGCGTCCGCATCGCCGCGCAGGGAGTACGACCTGGAGGACGTGGAGGAGGGCGGCGAGGGGCCGGAGGCGACGCAGGCGAAGCAGGCGCTGCGCTCGCACGTCCTCTCCGACGACAGCGAGGGGGAGGACGTGGAGGACATCTTCGGAGGGAAGAAGAACGCGGAGGGAGCAGAGGGAAGCCGCTCGAGCTTTGAGAAGCGCCAGGACAAGGTGACGTGCTGGAGCGGCGCGCGCCGCTGTTGTGTTTTTGGTCTGTGCCGTGGTGTCGCGTTGTGCCACCCCGCTGTGCAGCAAGACCACAAACGCGTAAACGGAATTGTTACAGTTTAGATTTGTCGTCTGGGTGTGCGTGCTGGTGTCTTTAGACAGCGGTGGCGCAGTGGTTAGTGCTACGCTGCGCTTGGAACCCGGCGGCGACCCGAGTTAGATTCCTGCTCACGGCCAACACCGGTGACTATCTGAACTGGTTCTGGACCTCCTCTTTGTCGACTCAGCTTCACAAGAGTAGTAGGGAGACAAAGGTGGCCGGGCGTGGTGCTGGTCACCCACCCTTGTGAGCTGTGCCAGTCTTCATGGGTCCTCTCTAATAACACTTGCCAAAAATGTTAAGGCTATAAGGGGGATCTTTGTGTGGATGTCGATTAAAATGGATTATTATGCTAACAGTGCACGCATCGAATCAAGCGTGCGATATTCGCTTGTTTATAGGTTATGAAGGGGAAGTCGGGGGTAGTGAAGATCACTGTTGTCTCATTCAACACGATTCGTAATTTTTGTTTTTGGTCCGGCTACATTCCGACTCTCCACCACCCGACACAGCCACGCAGATTAAACTGTCGTGTGTGTGCACACGACATTGTTTCTCACAACCAATTTAGCAATTCGCACTTCCTCAATATGGTTTTGAGAATTGTTTTTCAATTTACTGGCGATCCAAAAGATTTTTGGCGTGGTGTTCAACACGTGTTCACGTGACGGTTTGTTTTGCTGCGTCGGGTGGTGGAGGGCCTTAGGACATAGCTTTGCCAGATCGTATACATGGCCTTTAAAAAAAATCAATTATGAATCGTCAACTACTGTCCGTTAAAGGGCATCCCCCGGGCGATCGTTGCCTTTGCCTCTGTGCGTCTGCGTCCTGCAGCTCAAGAAGAGGATCAAGCAGCTGGAGGAGGCGGCGCTCTCGGAGAAACCGTGGCAGCTGATGGGGGAGGTGACGGCGCAGAAGCGACCGGAGAACAGCCTCCTGGAGGAGGGACTCATATTTGACCACGCCATCCGCATGGGTGCGTGGCGATGTCTCGCTCGCTGGCGGATCCAGGGGGGTTTGATGATGGCGTTCGTAGTGGCCATGTTTAAAGAGGTTGACGTTTTGCTCCCCCCCCCCCCACCCCCTGCTGTGTTTCTGTTGATGCTGCTGTGGCTGTGGTTCTTTTCAGTGTTTTTTGTCGTTTTCCTCAATCTCATTCCATTGCGCTATCGGCGTCGCGTTAGAGAATGGCCCGCAGAAGTGGATACCGCAGAGCTACCTCTGACGTCAAGTCGATGTTTTTAATTGTCACATTTGGATTTTAACCAAAATTGTGTTTATTATTTAGATTATGGTTTACTCAGAAAAGCATTAATGAGCCTCATGGCTCTTATTCAGGTGGGTCCTGTAATGTTTTCACAGTCCGGGGCGATAATTTCTATGCATATTCCAATAAAGTAATTTGCTCGTCGTTTTTTTAAAATGTGGAACATGATGCCAGCACACGATGGGCCCACTCTTGCCTCTGACGTCGCGGGATCTTTAACGCCCACCGTGAAGCCGACGGCGTGTCGTGGTTTTACGGTTAACAACGCCGCGGTACCGATCGGGGCGGCCGCTGGATTCTAATCGTGAACGTCTGTCACAAGCGGCGCCCGGGGCCATGCCACTGCCCACTCGCGGAAGACGACAACAACAACCCTTTGCCTCTCCCTCCCTCCCTCTGTCTGCAGCCCCGGTCATTACGGAGGAGACCACCATGAAGCTTGAGGACCTGATTAAGCAGCGGATAAAGGATCAGGTGAGCCGTGTGCCGTCACCCGAGTCACCCAGTTCAATCACAAGCTGCTGTAAATACGTTGATGGGTTTGTATGCGAGTCTATGGGCTGTCTACGTGAAGATCTAATGTGTAAGCTTATGGATGTGCATGTGAATAGGGTTGCCGCATTTCAGGGGTGGACCCGGAAAGTCCGGGAATTGGCATCTGTGTTTGGGTGGGTGGGATTGATTTATTCCAGAGATGTGGTACCGGTTTTATTGCAGCAGTGTCCTGCACAGTTCTGATGATAGACTTAGGCTGACTGAGAAATATATCCGTGTTTGGTCGACAGTGGAAAAGGTGGCAATTGTAGTGGTTGAGCGTGGTTGGCATGGGCCCCGATGCACCTCCCGTCTTTGTAGCCCGGCATCATTGACCTCTGTGTGTCGATGGGTCTCTGTGCAACTCATTGGTGCTCCGGCTGAGTCCATCAGCACATTGTGTTCCGTGGAGGGGCGGTGTCGATGCCCAGATCCCACTGTCTCCCTTCTAGCACTTGTAGCGTTGTCACTGTTCACGTGGACCTCACTCCTTTACCCAGCAGACACTGACGGTTTCGGCTCCTCCACACTGTGTTGAACCATCACAGCAACACACACCCACTCACACACCCACTCCCCAACTCACTCCCCCACTCATCCACTCGTACTGCCACTCACCCATTCACTCCTCCACTCACACCACACTACAGCTCACCTCCCTTCTCTTTTCCTTCTTCCCTTGCACTGCACCACTTGGGAATTCCGTCCCCCCGTCTCTTTCCCCCCAAGCGCTTATCACAATAACCTTGCTCAATTCAAGCAGGGTGTCACGCTCTCACCTGCTACGACTTCGATAATAGCGACGGTTGCCGCTGGCCGATAGACATTTGGGCCTTGGGACCTCTGGCAAACTCTGTAAAGAAATGCAAACGGATCTCGGCGGTGGCGGCCCGGCGCACTGAGCTCCTGGCCGCACGCGGTCACTCGCCCTCCGCCGGTTCTCTGCAGGCGTGGGACGACGTGGAGCGCAAGCACAAGTCCAAGGAGGAGGCGTTTGAGTACAAGAAGCGCGTGGTGCTGGACCAGGAGAAGAGCAAGCTCAGCCTGGCCGAGGTCTACGAGCAAGAGTACCTCAAGCAGGTGCAGGTACGGAGACGCGGAGATCCGCTGGCGGACGTCCCCTCGCGCTGCGATCGACCTGCGGGCTTGTTTGGTTATTTTGGTCATTTTGTTTCAGCAAGGTGAGAACTGTGAGAGAGGGAGAGCAGGGTAGGCCTCGTTTGCCAGGTGACCCCTAGGTCACTGAAAATGATAAGGTCGAACCAAATCGAGTAAAGTACTGCAATTAAGCAAACATAAACTAAAATATTGTCAGTGTACAGCACTCCTACTGACCCTAGTCAACTAACCAACCAGACGCGAGTACTCACCCTCCCACTCACCCTGGCCAGCCAATCAGACGCGAGTACTCACCCTCCCACTCACCCTGGCCAGCCAATCAGACGCGAGCATTCGCCCTCTGAACGACTCTCACCCATCATCCCCCTCTTTAGGAGAAGAAGGAGGAGGAGGAAGAGAACCCGAAGCACGTGGAGATCAAGAAGATGATGGACACCCTCTTCCTGAAGCTCGACGCACTCTCCAACTTCCACTTCATGCCCAAGCCGGTGAGAGAGCGAGGACGTTCCGTGGCAGTCGGAGCGAGCGAGCGATGAGCGCGAGGTGCCGCTTCCGAGTGTGCTCAACGGCTCGTGTTGGACATTCTCTGCATGTGCCAGTCTCTGTGTAAACAACAGCACTGGGGAGACAAAGGCGGCCGGGCGTGGTGCTGGCCACCTAGCACCCTCGTGTGCCGTGCCGACCGTCATAGGTTGTGTTTAACCGCACTTGCCCCAAAAGCATGTTAATTGCTACGTGGGGGATCTTTGTCTTTGCATTGTTGATGAGCAGCAGCGCAGCGATTGGCGCATGAGCTACGAACCAACCCGTGTTCGAGTCCTGCTCATGGCCAACATCGCTGACAACGATTTGAACTGGGCCTCCCCTAGGCTGACTCGGCCTTCAATAAGTACCTGGTGCGATGTGTAAACTGGGGAGACGAGAGCTTCCGGGTGTGATGCTGGCCACCCACCCCCTGGTGTGGGACCGTGTTGGCCTTCATAACTGCTCGTGAACAGCACTTGTCCCAATGGCCTGTTGAGGCTACACAGGGGATCTTTTCTTGGTTGCTGACGCCCCCCCCCCCGCCCGCGTGTTTGTGTACGCGTGCCGTGACGACCCCGCAGCCCGTGCCGGAAATGAAGGTGGTGGCGAACGTTCCGGCCATCGCCATGGAGGAGGTGGCGCCCGTGAACATGAGCGATGCGACGCTCCTCGCTCCCGAGGAGATCAAGGTTCGTGTGCGCGCACACACACACACACACAAACAAACAAACACACACACACACAAAAACACACAAACAAACACACACACACACACACAAACACACACACACACAAACACACAACAACTACAACAGCCGCCATTCGCCACTTAAGTGGAGGTGATGTCACCACGGCGCTTGTGCCAGGCGCACTTTGAGGCTACGTGATGTGTCGAAGGCTCGCTGGCTGGATGTCACGGCACAGACCCAGGTGCTTTCAGCTCGTTGTGAGCGTCGCTCCTCTGTCCTCCACTGTTGTTTGATTGCTACTGCCGACAACTGCCCTTCAATAGAGGCCGATCTTGACACCTCTGGTAAGTCTTCTGCAAGACCACTCAGCTCCACATATTCCTGTAAAGCTCAGCCCATCTCTCTAGCCCATGCTGCACCTGTTTAGCCCCCTCTATCCGGCCTAACACAAGCTGTTTGGGCATGCGGTGGCTGGGCATACGGGCTTCGCGACCCAGCCAACGCAGCCTCGCCTGCCGGAGGAACTTAGTGATGCGACTGTGTTTAGATCTTTCAAGGATTTGTGAGCTCACATAATCCAGTCTGGTTATGCCCAGGATGGATCGTGGACAGGGCAGCCTGAGTGTTTCAAACTGGTGTAGATGTTCCATTAGAGGGACCCATATTTGAAAGCACAGAGAAGGGAGGGCATAACTGTGGGTAAGAATACCAAAAGCTTTGTGGAGAGTGACAGACCAGGTAGCATGCACATAGCGTTATGCAGCTGATGAGAAGATAATGCCTCTGGACTGATTCGGAGTGAGACCTCTGCTGCCAAACCGGAGCTGGTGAAAAGCACACTGCGGAGGTATGCAAACCTCTCCACACTCTCCACAACTCCCCTGTCAATGGGAAGTTGAGGGGTAGAGTGTTTGATGATACAAAATACCCAGGTAGGTGCTTCGTTTTGGTGGGGCTAATGATAAGGCCCCCACCTCTTAGTGGCACACTCCAGGTTCAGCAGGAGTCTCCAACTCCTCAGAGTGAGCAGTAATTACCAGATCATGAGTATACATAACATGGTTGACTAAGAGAGGGAGCCTTCCCTTGACCGTACCTGGGCATCGGTCAGCCTCTCATTGTATCTGTACCAGCTGGAAATTCCTCTGGTACACCCATGTAATGCTTCTCCAACTTCGTGATCGAAAAATGTTAAAATGTCGGAGCCAGAGGACACCCTTATCATTGTGTTCCATCTTTCTAACCACGAGTGGTGAGACGTCAGTGGCATCGATCTTTGTAAATGTAGTTCCATTACAAAAACAACTCCGCACACACGTCAATAGCTCTTCTTTACAGCACAGAGGCAGAGAGCGACCGATCCAATATTTTTTCTGTTTAAGGCGGTGTTATTATTTCCAGTTTTTTATTTGGCTTGTGCAGCACTGCCAATGCAGTATCACCACATAATCCGCTCCATTACAATGCACGTTTCGAGCGTATATCTTCCCGGTGAAGGTTATTGTAAAAAAAAAGATAACAAACTTTTCTTGAATCTTTCCCCCCCCGACTTTATTCGAATTGTGCAATCCACGTCACGAGATGAATAATCTTTTTAGAACAGCCCCCCCCCCCCCCATGTGTTGGAGAGCGGCCCGCAAGGGACACGACAGAACGACTTCTGAAATCACTTCGTGTCGATTGGTTAACTCCTAAAGGCCCAAAGAGTTTGTTTAATTCCACGCAGTAGAGGGCAGCACTTTCCCACCCACCCAGATGCAGGATTAATGTTAACCACATGGCCGTTTCAGCAATATTCTTCATTGTCAGAGCTGGAATTTTGACAAATGAAAAATCTAAATGAATATAATGGGAGTTTGTGCATTCTGGTGACCAGGCTAAGAACATCATATCGCTACGTTTAAGAACCTTGCTTAATCACAAACCAGCTTATGGGGTCTCTTCATGGGTCTCTAAAAGTGTGTGGGTCTCTGCAGTTTATGGGTCTCTGATAGTCCATGAAAGTCTGTGAGTCTATGGGTGTCTATGTCAGTCCACGTGTCTCTGTGTGAGTGTATGGAGGGGTCTGCATTGTCATTAATGTCTGGGCTGGGACCATCAACTCGCTGCACTTGAGAACCCGGGTGAATCCCTCGGCCACGGACAGCTGGATTCCAACGCAGAATCTCAGCAGTGCTGCCTCAGCGCTCTGGCCCCTGATGAGGCCACAAGGCGGCCATGTTTTCAGCCTCTCGTCTAAGCATTTACAGAACCCACGTGAAGTAGCGTGAGGATGACCTATGGGTGGACTGGTCGCCACTATAAAAATGTGAAATTCCCAGCACTGGCTCAGCACTGGTTTAATGAGGGGAGCAGCTGAAACCCGCATTAAAATCCTGGATCTCAGCGACTTGCGCGGTATGCCCATTCTTCCCGGCCACTAAAAATAAAACCCACGAATTAAAACCTTGCAAACGCTTGCATTGGCTTCAGGAGAAGAAGAAGGGCGGCGAGGAGGTAGGCGACCTGGAGAAGACGGCGTCGCAGCGCAAGCGCGAGCGGCGCCTCAAGAAGTCGAGGAAGCGCTTGAAGCAGCGCGAGAGGCAGCGGCGGCAGAAGGTGCTGGAGGAGAAGAAGCCGGGGCTCACGGGCAAGATCGGCAAAAGCAGCGCCGAGCACAAGCTGCAGCAGCTGACGCGCGAGGGCAAGGCCTCGCTGCTCAAGGTACACGGCGGGGCGAGTGACGTACTGTTTGTTTTGCCCTCTGGACTATTCCGACCTCCCCCTGCCCCAGGGGTCCTTCCCCCACACCTCCGATTAGCAGGTTGGCTACGTACGGTGCAAAAGAAGTTCAAAATACATACATGCATATGTCAAAATACCTTATATTTGAGATGAGTTTCAGATTAAACATTTTCACATTTTCTGGCACATTCCGGGTGGTTTGGTGATTTGGTCTTAGGCCAGATCTTTACATGCGGAGTAATTATTACGCTGCGTTTTCACGACCCAGGACACTTGCGTATGACAGTCGGAATTTAAGACAGCCCCACGGATCCGCACGGCTGGTGACTCATGTTGTCTCGTGTCGACTTGTGCCCTGTGTGCGCGCGCGCGCGATCCACAACTTCAGGACGAGGGTAAGGGGAAAGCCCTGCGGTCGTCACAGGCGTTCTTCACTCAGCTGCAGGAGCAGGTCCGAACGCAGGTGAAGAGCGACAAGGCGAAGGGATCGCGCAAGACGACGAAGTCGAAGGTCTCTGCCTCCAAGCTGAAGCTCTGAGCCCTTCGGCATTTTTTATTTTGATTTCTCTGTAATAAAGACCAGGCAAGAGTTCTGCCACTGGGTTTTAAAAAGGTTTCCTCGTGCTGTCATTGATGCTTGTTTTTTCATCACTGTTAATAAGATGAGTACTGTTTTTAAAACGATTGCATTGCGAAATGTGCTGTGGTTAAGAGTTCTCGTGAATGTGATATGTACGATCGGTTTAGGGTGCCACGCTATTGACTTTGATTCCCTGGCACGGCTAACATCAGTGGCGAGTGACATCTGAAGTCGCTCCTCCTGGGCCTCCCCCACTTTCACCAACCTGCACCGACTGGTATGAAGTATGGTCAAACAACCCCAATGAGGAGGCCATCCAGCAGTGGATTTCTAAGGCTGTTTATAGGATTTAGTAATTACATAATTTTTATTTTATTTATACCTAAGCCACACCCACATTATTGGTATATTGTGGGCAAGTTGAAGTCATGTAGGCAACTGGCCAACTCCACCAACTTGCGAGGCAGGGCTCAACCATTTGCCTCTTGGATAAAAAAAACCCTTTGTAAATTATTTCCATTGTCTACAGGTATGGAGTCTTTCATAATACAGGTTGTTTTTGGGTTAAATTGCGTAAATGTCTTTAAACTTGCCGCAGCCAATGAGTAAGGTTTGTCACAAACTGAACATGACAATTTGTTAGTACACACCGGTGTGTTGGAGAGTAAATCCACGTTTACAGTGAATACCTTTCACCAGTAATTACAACTAGCATCATCAGGCGGACAGCTAGATGGAGAAATATTTGTTTCATTCCTTTGAGGGATAGATGTGATGGTGTCATGAGTCCTTGTGTGAAGGCCAGACCCCCCCCCCCCGAGGGGGGGGGGGGAGTTAATGAATGCATATAAATTCCAACTCTGTTATCAAACCCCTTCGTGCCAGTTTGCATTAACAGCCATTGACCAATCGAGTCCCAGGGCCAATTCCCTCCCTCCCGCCTCCATTCTCCTCTCCACCATTGCTGTGCAGGCTGTCTCCACTGCCCCAATGTGGGAGCTCTGGGTGCTGCCAAGGCCAACAAAATATTTATATTTTCAGCGGCGTACAATGGGTAACTCAACCTTCTCGCCCAGGAACAGGGAGATTGCCATGGTCTTGGCTCATCTTCAGCACGAGGACATTGATCTTTTGAGTAGAGGGTTAATCGGCTTTGCCCATTTTATCAAATGGTTCATTGTACAACTGTTTAAATCCTGAAATATTTAAGGCTGTAGAGTAAACTCTGCACCTGAACAATTGTGGTAAACACTGAAGGTTTAGACAATTCCAAAATTGGATGACCTTTTTTTAAATGTAACCCAATGCTTTTCTTTACCAGCAACCAGATGTAAAGGCTTTTTGACGTCTCAAAGTTATACTTGTCAATATAAACATTTCAATACACAAATCAAATGCATTCTTGTTTCTTTCTCACCACCACACACACCATGATACAGAAGACGATGCATGTCACCTGGCCACTGGATTGGGCTTCAGCCCCTTTTATTTAATGTTTATAATACACACCATACTCTACAATACAGATTATTTTAGATAAACATTTTACAAGAAATGAACGTTCTTGCAACGGCCAAACTAGACAGCTTCGTTTTGTGAACACGCTCTGCAATCCTCACCAAGTGCAAAGATCATTATTCGGTCCCTGGTTTTGCCGCTGGAATAACCCAAATCAAACGGTGACGTTTAACCTCCTCAGTGGCAAAAGGATGACAAACTAGTTTTAAGGTATATATATTTTTAGAATGCCGACTTTTATCAGGACACTTCAATTTGCAATACTCCCCTTAAAGCAGGTAAGGGGGGGGCTTTCGGATAGCTCTGGCAGGTGACATGAAAACACTTTGGCAGCATCTCATAACAAATTAGGGCTCAACGTGTTTCCAATGATCGAAACGTGTAACCAAGTGTAAAACAATTCCCACACCCTGACCGTAAACCATTCCACCATGTCCTCGCTCAAACGTAGTGCCGACTTGCAGCATTCGCAAATGTGGCGAGATGTGATCTTAATTCCATCAATTCTGACTGCACGAGCAAATCTTGCATATTCTGGGGTGGGTGGACTCATGTCAGAATCTTTGCAGGTTCCAATGAAATTATTTGCAAATATGCACACAGGCAGTTGCAGAAGACGTAAAGGCTGGCTCAATTACACCTTCGTAAAACAAACACGCCCCCCCCCCCTCTCAAACTCTACACTACTTTGAGGCACTGTGGCTACCAGTGGTTGCTCAGAAAATGTTTGAAATGCATTGGCTGGTAGTGCCACCATTCGTGGCACCTGTGTTTTCATTTAAACCTGGCCAACATCCTTCACCCAGAGCACGTGGCTATAAATGGCAAGGTGTAACTTTACAAGTTTGGTGAAGTTGCCATGACAGTATTTTAAATATTTAGTTACCAAACAAAGTCCACCTATGCACCCAGAACACCCTAAAGTGCTCCCTGTTGCATCCCACACGTTTGAGGTGTAGCGATGGTCCAGAGCGTTAGAAACTCCCGAGTGTGCAGGCATCGAGCTGATGAGCAAGTGGCAGCCGGCACCATTCACTGCGGCAAAAACCTACCAAGTAGACTTCCAAAACCACACAGTAAATCGACCAAAACCAGCGGTAGGCTGAGGAGGGTAATGCACATCCATTAAAATTTCAGGTTATCTTTTCAGTATATGTTGCAGTTCGCAGGGTATTTCACTATTAACCTATGTAAGTTACATGTTTTTCTTAAATTATGTATTGTGCAAAGCTGCTAAATGTCAACCCTCCTGAATAAGAGACAACTTAGCGTGAATTAATGAGTAAATTCCACAAGTATTTAACCACAAATTTACAATTCGAACAAACCAAGCAGATCGGAAGCTGAATATTATTGCAGCAAAGAGGCCATTCTCTCGTGGCAACGCGAGTGTCAGCTGTGATGTGGATGGGTGCAGGACAGGGGTCAGTAGGTCGCATGATTAAAACATACCAGCAGCCACGGCCATCGCACCTCGCTGTACAGACCAAGCAGCAAGCGCCTTGTGTCAAAGGGTGTCATTTTACTGTCACGAGTCTTGCGTGTTGGCAAATGTGAAACGTATCGCTTCTGGATTACTCACAGAATGTTTAAAATAACCACCCCCCCCTCAAGGTATTTCATTACTTATTTATGAGCCATGTTGGATTTTGCTATCAAGGTGAGTACCGGTAAGAAATTATACATCTCAGGAACCACTTACAACAAGGCTGCTGCTAATTCCAGGATATGAAGTATAAACTAAACAGATGCCAGCACTGGCTCGATACAGCTGTGGTTACAATGCCTGCTCCCCAACATTCTCGGAGTATCTTGTGATCGACTAAAAAGTGCCATCGAGCCAAAATGAAATTTATCTGCTGACCGACCCGGTTCATGAGCTTGGGCACAAGTTCACCAAAACATAAATCAGGAAAATGCTGTCAAGATATTTCATGTTACGATGAAAAACAGCCTCTTAGTACAAGCACAGCTTGGCAAACTCCATGCTCTCCTTGACTCCATTCCCACTCCGTTCCGCAACTGGTTTATGCAGTAGCCTTAAGGTAAATCGCTCCGTCGACATCTTTACCCTGCATCGCAAACTTGTCTCGTGACGAATGAGCAGGTTTACAGCGGAGCAACTATTTTAGGCCGCGAGACACCAAACGCCACCACGAAATGAACGCGCGTCAAGGTTTATACGGTTTGCGAGAGAACAACTGTGCGCGCCGAGGATGAAAAATCTTGCCATAGGGATGGGATTTACAACAAACGCACTGGCGCTTACAGTGACCGGCATGAAGCCGTGCATGTAGAGAATGTGCTGCGTGTGTGGCGGTTGGTGGCTTGGGGGGGGGGGTGGGCAGACCCTTAGGCCGTACGGCACTGCACGCCGCCGTGCTGCGGGCCGTCCTCGTCGTCGTACACGTCCCCGTTGTGCCCGCGCCGTTGCGTCGGGTCGATGTTGGTGAGATGCGCTTCCTCCATCTCCTCGGTGACCATCGGCTCCGGAGGGCTGGGCAGGAGAGAGCGGAGCTCGCCGAGCCGATCCACCTCCAGCCAGCCGGCTTCCGGGAACGACACCTGTGAGTGAGCGAATCCCATTTGGTCCATGCGACGTCGCACAGTTGTTGTTTTGGTGCCAGCTTGCGTGTGTGTGTGTGTACAGCTCTTTGGGAACCAGCAGTAGTGCGTTTACCACTCGTTGCAGGTTCTCAGAATCTAACAGGGCTGGTGCACTAACCATAAAATAAACGCAGTCTACTTCACTGTGGACGTGAAAATATCCGGTGATGTCATTCACAACGAGTAGGTTAATCGTGTCATGGACCAAGTTTGAAAATGACTCCCAAGTTACTCATTTGGCATTACACTTCAATGATCGTCCTTCTACTGGTCGGCCAATGTCCTCTTGCCGGCCAGGTGCCAAGTCACCTTGTGCTGTACACAAAAACAGCTGCCACTTGGGGTACCGTTTCAAAAGTTTGAGATGAAATACAAGCCACTTATCGAGTGTAAAGTGCTCCGAGATGCTCTGGCGTGGAGTGTGCCATGCTAAAACAAATCGTTATCCAATATTGGATCAAGGCATCTCCGCGTCATGTTGGGGTTCTTTCATTATACTGCACAGCACCGGTGAGTGAAGGCTGGTGAAGGGGGAGCTAGGACCTGTTCTGATATAGTTCACTACTGTTAGCCCTGGCTGGGAATTAAACTCGGGTTGCCCGATTCGTAATTCACTGTAACACCACTCCACCCCTATCACCACATCAAAACAAAAGTCGACCATCCCTCTGCTCAAGCTCACACAAGCATGGTGGGCTCTGACCCAGCAGAAGATATTCCAAATTCTATGAGATGGAAAAACTGAACAAAAGCAGTCCCCATTCACATTTCATGACGTACAATCTGAAACAAGTAGTGCACTCAATAAATTCTTCTACTGCCAAAAACACCACTCAAACTTACGAAGCACACTAACATTTAGACGCACAATTTTGAAACGGTAGCAACGAATGATGAAGGCAATGGTGATGGTGACAATCAGTATCTGAAATGGCCAATGAAGTGTTCAAGCCGGGTCACCGATTGCATCGATATAAATGCCCCTAACCAGCAGCTGTGCACCTTGTACGTGCCGCCTGGCTCTCTCACCTTGAAGTGGATGATGAGACGCCCTTTCTCGAAGGGGTTGCGGTGAAACGGCATTCCTTCATTCAGCACACACTTGATGGCATCGTACTTGATCACTTCGCCTGCGAGTGTAAACACAGGGGGGAGGCAATTGATACGTGCACGACTTTTGGAATTGCTTTCAGCCTGCACGCACTTTTCCATACGATTTCAAGGAATCACCTTTCGCTACGCGTGTTATAAACCCTCATTTGTTTCCAGTCAGCATGCACGTTTCCATCAGTATCTCATCATTTGTGGAGATTGTTTAGTTTGTTTATTTTGCCCCTCAAGCAATGCCAGACACCCTCCACGATGATCATGAAGGGTTTGTCCACAAATTTTCGGAGGCGCATGGCAAGTATAGAAATGACGGCGTTAACTGTATTAATGATTCCTACCAAGGGGGAAACCAGATTAAGTTGTTTTAGTCCTAATGCTGAAAAATAACATGGTCATAATATTGAATCTTGTGACCTAAAACAAGGCAATTGTTCAATGCAGTTTGGCGAGGTCACGTAATTGCTCCATGTCCTCGCAACTTCTCCGGGAATTGAATTCAACCGAAATATCAGACAATGCCTAACACGTGGTAACAACCCAAATACAGATTTGAGCACTGAAAACTCTACTGTTGGATATTAAAATGTATACTTATCAATCTGAAGCAAACCACCTAGAAACAATCACTTTGTGCAGAGTTAAGGGAAGTCTTTAGGCACCTGGGTGGGAGGTGATGACGATGGTGCGGTTGTCAAGTGTCTTGATGGGCCGTCTGAAGCCACACAGAGCCTCTGTGAGACTGATCTCCATCTCCATCAGCAAATCCTGTCCCTTTCTGTGGACGAAAACAACACATTTAACGGCATGCACGTGACAATCGAGAGAGTTGTCTTCATTAATAGCATCATGATTATTACGCGTGTTTATCCAGGAAAGCCACACTTCAGTCTGAAGACCCTTTCAGGAGGGTCCTGTCACGTTTTCACAGTTGGAGGCGATGTAGCTGTGTGCAATCCAAATGTAGTCATTTGCAGGTAATTTTTCAGCATTGGGATGTTTGGCCAATACCAATTTATATGTTTCTTTTAGCTATTGGAGGACACCCACATGCAGAATAGGGGGAGAATATACAACTCTCGACAGAAAAGCCCCCGAGTTGGGAATCAAACCCAGGAGTTTCTTGTTGCGAGGCACGAGTGTTACCACTGTGCCACCCTGCCACCCCAATACGGGTTTGAGGATTGGGATTTGCATTTTTTAACTGCTTAAATTCCAAGGGATCTCAAAGTGACTTACAAATACAGAGACAATGAAAAACACCAGGGCATAATAATTGTTCAAAACTTAGTAAAAAAAAGGCATTTTGGTTTCTCTTCATGAAATGTCTTGCTACGTGAAACAAACGCGAGTTAAATATATTGCCCAGCAATTAAATACGTGACGCTGTGAACGAGAACAGTCAATTTGCTTTGAAGCCAAACACATGAATGACACCATGTCCATTTTGTCTGGACATGCCTGACAGACAGCTGATGGGCAAAGTTCTCTGAAGCGGTGCATCACATCCACTCATGCACTGTTGTGATTCTGTTACCATTCTCGCCACAGTGCATATGCCTCTAAGCGCATGCAGTATACCTCAGAGGACGTCATATATTCAGTGTGGCAACCTAGTGGAGGAAAATATTACTACTGCTACAGAAGACATTGGATTAAGTGGAGCTTGGCATTCAAGATGGTGGCAGCTGGTGAAAGTTGTGTCCACTGCAACGGACACTCAGAAATCTGTGAATAAACTATATTCTGTATGCTCATCGTTTGGGTGGGGTTTCCATTGACTAAAAACACACTAAACCAATATAAATGTGTATTTTACAAGACAAACCGTAGCTGGCGAATGGCAGCTATGCTGCATGCCTGAGTCCAGAACTAGAGACAAGGGTTGGTGGCTCACAATTGTTTTTAAATGTCCAAACCCCTTTAGGCTGCGAGGTTGCCATCTTCTGGCTTCCCCACGCTTGGCAGTACAGCACGTGTATCATCTCCATCTGTACGGAGATTGAGTGTTAACTCCGGCTAGCACGCATAGGTTTCTCTGTGTTCTCCAGTTTCCTCCCACATGTATAAATACTCATGAATGGAATGGCCAATCATCCCAAGAGGTCCGGAGAGCTTTGGCAATTATTTGTGCCAATTCTGGCTACCCTCTTGCTTGTCTGCGGTTTCCCACACTGCTGAATCCTTCTGGCCCACTTAAAAAAAAGTAAAAACTGTACATGTGACAAGTGCGTGCAATTATTGTTTTGTGTTTGTGGTCTACGTCTCTGCCAGACGCAGCAGTGCCCCCCCCCACACCTGCGGAACACGTCGTGCTCCTTCTGGTCGAGCACGATGATGACATCTCCAGGGTCCAGGCCGGGTTCCTGGTCACCCTCCCCGTAGAACGAGATCTTCTGGTTATCGGTCATTCCTGTACACGGCCAGGCATGCAGCCATTAGCAACACGTTACCGCCTAGCTTGGGCGCTATTAATTGTCAATAAATAAATCTTAGCAGAAGCTGGAATGCTATCTAAGAAAAAAGTTAGGCTATATAGAACCTTGGTTATATGCAACCATCTGGCCACATGGCTGACCAGCTCTGAATAAATTCCTCAACCACATCAATTCCATACACACAGCCATTAAATTCACCATGGAGGTAGAAAAGAACGGCAAGCTACCATTCTTGGATGTTTTAATCGAAAAGAGACCAGATGGCTCAATGGGCCACCGTCTACAGGAATGCCACCCATATGGATGCCTACCTAAAACCCGACTCCCACCACCATCCATGCCAGAAGAATTCCCTCATCAAAACTCTACACCATAGAGCTCAATGTATTTCCGACCATCATCACCTCGCCAGTGAACTGGAACACGTACACAAAGCCCTCAAGATGAATGGATATTCAGACTACATAATCCGTAAAGCTATCACCCCAACCGTTGGGAAAGAACCATCTGAGGACCCAATCAAAACCATCACCTTGCAATATACATAGCAGGGGTCACCAAAAATATTTACAAAATCATGAGCAAACAAGATCCAAGTTCGATTCAACACAGTGCATAAAATTCGTGATCCGATCCAATCTGTGAAGGATGTGATCTCTGACATGCAATACCCCGGCGTCTACAAACTAAGCTGTGTCTGCGGCAGCAGTTACATTGGGGAAACTAAGCGACGTGTCTCGGACCGTGTTCGTGAACATAAGGCAGATCTGAAACATGGTAGGACCAATACTGCAGCCGTGGCTGATAATTGCTTTGATGCAGTGGGCTCACACTAAATTGATTTCTTTAAGATGAAGGTACTTTACAATCCCACTGGCTATCAATTAAGATTCGTTCATGAAGCCATCCATATAAACAGACAGACACAATTTCAACCGAGAAGATGGTTCCAAACTCAGCAATCACTGGAAGGACGTTATCAACCAGTTTAAGTCATAACTGACTGTAATGTTTCCATTTTAGACCTGGCAGCCCTTTAATTGGTGGAAGCTCACCACCAGGACCATCACTGCCCACTACTACCATCACCTCAAGCAGCAACCTCCACCGCCACCAGTGTGTAATTACCTGGCAGCATCACCCTACATGCTGCTTGGGGGACACCGTTTTTAATCCCTTACATTAACATTAGCTATCCCGCCCATGCTACCTACACTTAGGCTACGCCCATTTTAAACCTTTATAAACAGTTTGCCTTGAGAGGCTAACCCCCTTTTCCTGACGACCGCTTGTGTTGCGATCGAAACGTCGTAGTTTTTTTATTTTCTTTGACTTTACCGAAAGACCCAAATATTACAATTTTATAATGCAGAAACTTGGGCACTGACGTTTTATACACATTGTTTTGGTTGCAGACCAACGTTCAGATTAACTGAGAATCGCACTCCCATGAGCAGAGGTTGGAACATTGCCTGGTGCTGGGAATCACTCCTGACAGCAGTTAGGCAAAGACAGAGATGGACAGTTGGAAAACTGGTCACGGGTGGGCTTCCAATGGGTGCTTAAATGTGGGTGTTGCCCAGGCAATTATCTACAGAAAAATATAATATTCGCAGGGATATGTTCCTGCAGAACGTCGCGAATATTAACACTCAAAGCTTACGAGGAAAATATGTCGGGGGCATAAACATATATGATGTTTAAACAAATTATATTGATATATATAAAATACATACTGTATATTATTGTGTTAACTTACCTCTAATAATGACGAACATAAAACATATGTAAAAGTGCAAATACAAATGAATATATTAATATTTTATGGTATTGTGTCACTTTTCGTTTAGGCCCATGACTCACGGTAAAACTGTGCCCAATTATGAAAAAACTGTACAGGAAGGAGGCTCGTGTGTCAACAGTGAAGCAGCAGCAGGTGGACTGAGGGGGAGCGTCACATGGGGAACTTTCAAGGTCTCAACATCAACGCCACTCCCATGCATTAGTATACTACATACAGTACTTCTCGTTGGGTAGTCGTCTTATACAGCCGCAAATATTTAAGACAACGCCGTGAATTTCCAATCACAATAGAATAATTTTTATGCAAACAAACAAAACCACGATTATAAACAGCGTGAAAATTAAGGGTTAATTGTATTATTAAAGCCACTCTGGGGGCAGTTGTTTAAAATCAACTTGAGGTGAACTGGCCGTGACGAAAATAATCGGGGCTTAACCTGCGATAGACGAAAGCAATCGGTAAAAAGGTATCTTCACCTTTGTCGATGTGCACTTCTAAAATCTTCTTCTCCTTGAGGATCTTCTTCCCGTTGCAGTTCTTGCACCGGTCCTTCGCTTTTATGCGCTCTCCCTCCCCGCTGCAGTCGGAGCACTCGCGCTGGATCTGCTGTACGAAGCCCGGCGCGATCTGGCGGATGTGCACTTGCACGCCCGAGCCCCGGCACTCCGGGCACCGCTCCACAGCACCCTTCTTGCCGCCACGTCCTGCACAAAACACAAACACGCCGAAGACGCAGCAGCACACTGAGTATCCAGTCATTATCCCACAGGGGCACCCATTTTGGTTGTTTTCAGATTAAACCACGCTCATTCTTCAAAGCCAAAAGACCCGTTGTTCGTTGCATGGGGTCACCATTGCATCACCATTGCTCAATTTGACTTCACAATTCTGGCTAATCACCCGATGAAGCTGGATGTCGTCATCACCTGCAAAATGTCGTACTCGGATTGTAAATGTTGTGGGTTTACTCTCCAACACACCAGCTGTGTGCTGAAGCAGTAAGTAATTGGCACGTTTTGTTTACGTGACAAACCTTCCTAATTGGCTGTGTTGTTTACGAGATCTAGCCCAAAGAAAACCTTTATTACAGATAACATTAGTCGCGAAAGCCTACATGTTAAACTAACCCTGTAGCTCTATCCACATCCTTTCATCTCACCCTCGGTGACCCTCTATTCCTCATATCCTCAATTGGCATCTCCTCCATATCCCTGCTCATCACATATACTTTGTCTCTTCTCAATAAGGGCTAAAACCAAGTCTCATCTCCCTAACTTTCTCGAGAATATTAGTAACTCCATGCTAAGGCTCTAAAAAAATATCAAGATTTATCACAGAAAGGTAATGTGTCTATGAAATGTATATTATGCAGATGTTAAGAATTTCATCGAACAAACTTGCTTACAGTAACGTAACATTTTTTTTTTGATGGTTCGGCAGTTAATCGCTCTTAACCAACTCATTTGTGTATCTAGATGAAGTCGCATTAAATCTGTATTTCCCAAGTACTCGGAATATTTATGGGTTTCAGATGGCTCCCAATTTCACTTCTGCACAATTGCCAGTGCGAACTTGGTTAATGGATGCAAACAACGCGGCCGTGGAAATGCGGTTAATGAATGCAAACAACGTAACACCGTGCAAACTAAGCATTCCCAAAAACATCAAATTCACTCAGCATCTCCCCAAGTTCTCGACTGGATATAAAAACTTACCATCATAACGCAAAATGTAGATTTTCCTCTATAGGATATCATGAACTAAAACTCAGTCGTTACTTATAAATTATATTTGCATATTTACAATGGCTTTGTCACGAGAACGTTTGACTCACCTTCGCATTTGTCGCAGATGACATTTTTCTGCATGGAAAGCTTACGTGTAGCTCCGTTATAAAGATCCTCCAAGCTCACAGATATCTGATGCACCACATTCTTTCCTGAAATAAGATCACATGTGTCAGTGGAACCTTCCTACAACAGCAACGCTGCCATTTATAACAGTGTTGTGAACTGTTGCACTTACAATGTCCAGCACACACACTGTTTGTAAACGAGATATACATGTCCAGCCCTTTTTAAAATCAACTGCTGGATGAGCCCCCCCCACTCCCCCTGGTCCATGTAGGACAATGGGGCTATTTGACTAAACTCCACCAGGGTGGTCCGTGCACGTTTTTGAAGGTGTGGAGCATAGATATGGACAAATAGTGCAGTGCAACAATAGATTGTGTTGCACTGCCCTATGCTGAAAATGTAGCTTTTAATAGCCGACAACATCCGGTTTAACGCTTGGTGGTCGCTCATCCAAGCACCATCTCGGCTCAACCCTGCTTAGCGTCAGAGATCCGACGCGACTGGGCACATTGCGAAGCGATTTGGTCATACGCGTATTTTTGTTATATACTTAAAAGGGCCATGGGTTTAGCTTCAGATTAAATTGACTTCTCAATCACAAAACAAATATAACACTCAATTCGGAACAAAGACACTGTAGGATCAGATTGCGGTACACTTCGACTGGCACCCATTGGGCGTGTTCCAGATACCGGTTTGTATATTCTTACCTTTTGTCTCACGTTGCATGCTTCCTCCACCTCCGAAGAACATGTTGAAGATGTCCATGGGCGAGCTGAATCCTCCGCTACCGCCTGCGCCGCCCTCCTTGATGGCTTGCTCCCCACCCCGGTCGTACAGCTCCCGTTTCTTCACATCTGACAGGACTTCATAAGCCTGAGATATCTGCTTGAACTGTTAATGTGACAAAACAGAAGCCACGAGTAGAATAATCATACTTTTGTAATTGCAACTTTTTGTTCAGCGTTAAAACAAGAAACCCTACAACCAAACCACCCGTTGTGTTCTCCATCTCAGACCCCAGAAGATAAGCACAGTCTTAGGATGGGTGACTACAGGGTACATTAAGTTGTCAGATGTTGTGGGGCTGGGTGGTGGGCACCAGAGGGAAGGGAGGCAAAATCAAATGTCGCACTGTACATCAGATTAATTTTTACACATCTTGCCCACATTGACCAGGATGGGTAAGTATGGCTAAATAACCCCCACGGCATGGGAAGGCCCTCATCCGGCAGTGGATTAACAAATGGTTGCACGTGTACATACTTGAGCAATACACAACTCCAATAACCGTGCTCCAATAATCCAGACTTCCTGTAATTTGCAGATTATTCCCAGTTCACGATTGCTCCCTTAATCCGCAGCGCACCGTAGAAGGTTGAAACGGCTTCACGGAGCAAACACCACAAAGTGGAGAAATGGATGGGGCTAACCTGAGGCTGCAGAAGTGGAGCTACAGGGAAATGCTGATTAAATATTTATATATTTGGAAATATTGATTTGTTTTGCATCAGCACACAGGAGCTGTTTTGCATCAACATTTGTCTAAAAAAAAAGCTAACATTTTTTTGCTAGACTTGGCTATTCGCTCTAAATATGACAAAGAAACCTTTCAGAGACCAGGGGTCGGCAACCTGCAGCTCTGGAGCTGCATTCGACTCTTTAAGAACTGCTTTGTGATGTTATTTATTAAGAACTGTCTCGCATTCACATGCATTGCGGGTGGAGTTTTTTTTTACCAAATTCTAAAGATGGCTATTCTTGTTATTTTTATTTTAGTTGCCAACCCTTGACCTAGACCCATATGGCAGATCTGCACCATTTGTGTCTCAGTAAAAGCCACTACCTTATAATCCGACAATTTATTGCAGTTTAATTTATCCGCTAGTCACATGCCATGCATCCCCCGTAATCCACGAATGTTTCAAGGATTAATGCAAACTTGTGGCTCTTTCCTCCATTAATTTGTGGCACACCGCGTCGGTACAAACATTTTTCCGCCTATTTGGGAGTGCTCCGCGGATTACAGGATGGCAATATCATCTCCCATATCAATGCAGATTATTGGAGATCTGCTGTATTGGCTTTCATGATTGAAGGAGAAAAACAAAGCCATCTCAAAAAAAGCAATCTTAAAATATGTTTTCAGTGCATACTAATTGCTAAGACGTAAAGGTCAGAAACAAAGCAATTAACACATTTTTTTTTACAAAAATGTAAAAGTGCACATGCTTGGAATTAGTTTCAGACATAAAAATGGGAATTAGAGAAGATGTGCAGGATAATTACGAATTAAATGATCCTTGCTGGTGATGATAAAGGATAACAAATGGGGTCCATACCTTTTCTCCCTCATTGGGGTTTTTGTCGGGGTGGTACTTAAGGGCGAGTTTTCTGTAAGCCTTCTTCAACTCATCTGCAGTGGAGTTCGGCTTCACACCCAGCAGATCGTAATAAGCAGTCTCCTTTACCATCTTGTCAGGCTGCTTAATCCTTCGTCAACAGAGCAAACTGCACAACAGGTTTGGTGCAGACGTTAGAAACACGTTTTTTGTAAATCCTCAATACGAAGCCACAGGCGGTGTAATCATTAGCACGCTGCCCTTGTACAGCAAGGTTGCCGCTCCGAGCTCCAGGCGCGGCACTTGAATACAAGGGCCACTCCCAGTCGTAGAGACGAATACGCCAGTTGGTCCATGAGCAGATCACACGCATTGCGGGGTAAAGTGTGGGTACTCACACCTCTTCCCAGATGTCTGGACAGCACAAGGTCAAATACTTGGAGGTACTTCCCCGCCAGCAGTGGAGTGAGCAAGCAATTTCAAGAGCTGTACCTTATGACAAGACTCCTTGTTAACGTCAGTAAGAAAAACGAGCAGTGTTACAGCAGTTTCGTTTCTAAATCGTTCGCCCTATTTAGCCATCGATATCGTACGTTAATTTTAAAACAACCAGAGGCACACCGGTATGCTAATCGGGTCTTCAAAATGAAACCTTCCACGCCGACACTGCGGGTTGTGCTTTGTCATGAAAGCCTCACCTACACACGGACGTAGTTTCATGAAATATTTATACCTCATCGTGGGAGGGGCTAATGCTGTTCATTTGCAAGTATTATTTTTCGAAAGATGACTCAACTGTGCTGTCATTTACGCCACTAACAGCAGAGCAGTATGTTAAGTTTCCTTTCCATTTATAGTGCTCGGCCTTAAATAATCTACACAAATGACGGGACAGGATTTCCAGAAGATGCTTGCACAGACCAACATTCCCAACCCAGTTTTTCAAACTACAAATGCTTTACATTGTCTTGTTGATTGGTGTTAAATTGCAGCATCCATATATAAATAAATGATTTAAAACCCCACGACGTCACGCTAAACACCCCACCACCACATCAAACAAAGAAAGCCCCTAACACAATGCACTTGCCTACTATGGCAACAGCAGCGGCGGTTGTCTACAGCACTATTATACAGTACAATCATGTAACAAACTGGTTGACGCCTTTGTTACGATACATTGCATAAGCCCAAAGGCGTACAAGGGTCAAGATATGTCGCAGCGTCAGTTTTCGTTCCTTGATACTGTACGCATCCGTAAATACGGATATGAAACCGATTATAATACTTCACTGTTCGCACTAAAACACAGCACTTCGTCAACGTCACTGTTTTAACATCCCATCGCAAGCCCAGGGCTGGATCAAGGCTTCCCCACGCCTTCCAGTGCTGGCAATGTCTTTGCCGAGTGCGCGTTGGCGATGAGGCGGGAGGGCCCAGACATCACTCGCCACCGATGTTCGCCGTGGATGGGAATCGAACTCACGTGAACGCACTGCGCTAATGCGCCACTGCCCCCCCACTACCACGGGTGGTAGTTCGATACGCACGGAGTTATACAACGGCCTCATGAGAGTTACACAACGGGCTCGTGGGAGAAAACGACCAACGTATCTTTTGATGATAAAACCGAAAGCAGGACCCCCCCCCCCCCACAGGCAAGCCGGGACGCACAAACCAACGTCGCTAACACCGTGCCGGGTGACTCCGGGCTGCCTAACGCGAGTCGTGGAGGACGCCTTCGGTTCACGATGGACGGGAAAAATCTCCGCGATTAAAGTTGCGGCAGGAGCCGTCGCCTCGTGACGCCATTGCAGAGATCTGCCGTGAAGAGCGCCCGGCGGCTTGGTCCAGGAGCGCGTGCGACCCCCCTCTTAAACGACGTCTCTCACTCGGGGATTGCTTCGTAGCTCGTTTCCGAATGACACGCAACAAAGGCGCTAATAAACGAGATCGCAAATATTGATTTTCTTCAAATAAATGCATTGTTACCGGCTTGGGCCTAGTCGGTACGCCCGGACCCTGACAGGACCACGCCGCTTGCCTGTGCGGCGCTGCGGGGAACGCGACGGCGAAGGCGGCCGCCGCGTCCAGGCAACGCGGCGGGCATCGCGAGGGGAAAACGCTTCACGCGGTACAAAAAAAAGATTAATATATTGTAAAAAAGTCAACAGACGACAACAATCGCTGTCTCGGTTCCACTTGTGTGCGTGAATCTGTGACTCACCGAGCCGCTCGGAGGGGAGTGAGAGTCCGCGACGAGATGGGAGCGAGGCGACGCTTTTCTATAAATGGAGGAGCGGCGAAAAGGAACCGGATCCCGAGAGGAACCGGAAGTGATCTCGGGCTGTGGCCCCCGCTTGGAACCGGATCCCGATCCCTGGGTTCCCAGTTCTCTCTTATCAACGCTTGGCAACTCACGCCGACAGAATAATACTATTATAATACTATTATACTATTATAATACTATAATAGTACTATTATAGTATTATAATACTATTATAATACTCCTACTATAATACTTTTACTATAATAATATTATAATACTATTAGTATTATAATAGTAGTAATATAATACTACTATAATATTACTATTATTATAATACTACTATATTAGTACTATTATAATAGTACTATTATACTATTATAATACTACTATAATACTATAATACTATTATTATACTACTATAATGCTATTATAATACTATTATAATTATCGTCACCCGTTAATATAATAGTAGTATTAATACTATTATTATTATAATAGTAGTAATACTACTATTATAATAATAATAGTATTAATACTATTATTATTATAATAATAATAGTATTAATACTACTATAATACTATGAGCTTTTTTGCCCGTCCAAGGACGGCTGTATATTGCAGTAAATCTGAAATATTCAATAGAAAAATTGTTCAGATCATGATTATTAATGAGGGGGGGGGGGTGTCCCATGTGGAGTGACGTCACCCGTTAATGGTTACTGGGGAGGGGTACGGCATGTGGAGTGACGTCACCGCTCATGATTATTAATGAGGGGAGG
>CM025638.2:693162-706222 GCA_014621495.2 Entosphenus tridentatus
CCCATGCACTATGAACCCATGCACTATGAGCCCATGCACTATGAGCCTATGCACTATGAGCCCATGTAATATCTTGCAAATGAGACTTTCTCCAGGTCTCTGGAGTTCTCACCCGGATAAACAAAATCAACTCGAACCTAAACTATTATTAATTAGTGCCATATAAAATTTGCATCACATTTCTCAATGTGTAACTGCAGCACGCAGTCCTGTAAGTGACAAACAAGACATAATTGCGAAATGCATAGGAATTTATGAGAGGTCCAATGGAGAACATTGTACATTTTAATTCAAGAAAATGCTCTCTGTTTAGGAACACAACCTCAAGATGGTCTTTGGCCAGAGAGAGCTTCCCACTGTGGCAATCAATTTCACCTGTGCATTTTTATCTTTCCTGGAATAAATAAAAAAATCAATTTGCGCCACGTGCGCACGCAGCAGCGTATGGGCGACGTGACATTTCACTTGCGCCAAGTCAGCATCGTGCCTCTCGTTAGATTTCGCGTAACTCGTACGTCAGTGTCACAGGCGCGGCATTTGTGTGTTGCCTGCTCAGAATTCAAATGAAATGTTGGGAAAGAGGAAAATGTGGATGGGTGGGTGGATTGGAAGAAGGAGGAAACGCATAAGAACGTGTGACATTTTTACTTTTCTACCACAACATTGACAGGAATATCCACCGGTGTAGATTGGTGCCAAGATGATGGATGCATGATCATGCTACTACTGTATATTCACTTGCATACAGATACCGCGCGCATGGACATTTTTTTTGTATTTCTACTCAGCTTGTCTCGGATCGGCGCCCGCGCTCACGCGCTCTCTCTCTCTCTTCGCTGTGGCAAGCGTGGCTTAAATCTTTGCTCCTTTAAATCACGGTTGCTAAGCACAGGCCCAAAGGCCCAAGACACCAAACTGCCAGCAACAAACAGCACTGTTTGAGTAATCGTTCAGCAGACACGAGCGACGCCGTGCCTCTGAGCCGCTCCCTGGGAAACAAAAACGCAATCAATAAATCAATAAGCAAATGCGCTTTACGCTCAATTATTGCCAGTGATTGGCATAGTGTTGCAACCCTGGGCATGAAAAACAAATAATGAGAATAAATGAGCTTGCATGTTTCCCCAGGCACGCGCTGTAGGTAGCCTGTGCGGGTGGGGCATTGTGTGAGCCGCAGTTCGAACATGCCCTGGTTGTTTTGTCAGCACCACAACGGTGGATGGTCACCAGCCCCCCTTGCATCGCTCTTGCATGTGCAGTGGCTCGCTCCTGATACGGAAGCGGTGGCGTAGCTATTGGGTGTGCAGGCGGTGCAACTGCGCCGGAAGACCCACGCGCTGAAGGGGCCCCAGGAGCCGGGCTATGGGTAGAGGGGAATTGACCTGAGGAGAGGGCCCCAATGAATTCTCAGCACCAGCGTCCATGACCACCATGCTCGACCACTAGGGTTGGGACCTCTTCCACAGTACGCCTAGATCTGTTGGTACAAATCAAATCCTGGCATCAGGACATAGGCATCAATAGAGTTGCTGGACAGATGGCAACCCTCTACATCACTGAGACCCATTGACTCGCCTCGTGACCCAGAGACTCAAATATATACTCACAGAGACGCATAGACTCACATGGACTCACATAGTAAGCTCACATAGATACCCATAGACAAGCGTGGGTCCCATACAACGGCATGCAAGAGAGCGCATGGGCCAGAAGGGCCTCGGCACAAGGCTATGACGAGGGTGGGGAGGGGGGTATTGGACAGGCGAGAGTGACGTTTCATCCCTTCACGTCATGTGTATTTATATAAGCAGGTGAGAGATCAAGAGACCATAATACTCTTAATTTGCAAGAGTGACACGGGTCACTAAAATGGCGAGAGCACATGCCAACCATTATTACTACTCTGCTGTAAATCGGCCACTGGGAATTAAAATTGTTGGTGAACTGGTCCTGCCTCCCTTCGAGGTCGACTCAGCCTTGACCGGCTACTTGGTGCCACGTGTAAACATTGCCAAGAGGGAGACAAAATGAGGCTCGGCGTGGTGTTGGCCACCCATCTCTTGGTGTGCTAACAGCACTTGCCCTAGCGGTCTGTTAAGGCTATATAGGGGATCTTTGTCTTTGAGTAGAGGTAGAGAAGCGTTGAGGAGGAGATGCTAAACAAAGTCATGAAGATCTAGTGTTGTGGTCAAACTGAAGCCCCATATTCCTGCGGTAATCATTTTCTCAACAAGAATGACAGCAATCACGGTTGGAGTGACTGCATTGGGAAGTAATTTGAATATGTGTGAGTCCACGCACGCCTTTAGCGCAAACAAAACATAACAATCAAAATACCGCGATAAATTAGAGATGTGTCAGGCAATGAAGCAGCCTAAGTGTTGGGCCCGCAATGCGGGGTTTTAAGGAACGGTAGGAAATCAAAACTCATAGATGTGGAAAACTGAAATTGGCATCTTAGTGATAGGAAAGCCGACTCGTCAGATCAAGTGCCGTGCCCGTGGAACCCATGGGCCCAGCATCTCGGTGCCATCTGAGGTGGCGCACATTTCGCACTTCCATTTCCTTTACGTGACCACACACGGTGAACGATGCGATAGCGACAGCATACAACACGAGCGGGGTTATAACATAATTAACTCGTAGCAGCCGTCAAGATCAATCAGTACCACGAAAGTTGTGTGCTACATTAAGTGGGACCGATTTCTGCTCTGGCCCATGGAGTTCGTATTAATCTGAAAAAAAATACCAAAAACTGGGCAGACGTACTTTTCCGAATTTTGTTTTAACTATTGACCCAAAAGAATGATATCACAGGAATTGACGTCACAATTTAATAAACATTTTGATTGCTTTATTTAAATTATAATATTTAGGGCACAAACAATTTGTTTACATTCAATCAATTTGAATCCGAAAATACAAACATACAAAATAAAAGGCAAAAATGGGTCGACAAATACAAAAATCTGATTTCAAAAAACATAACATCTGGAACTCATCCTAAACGTCAAAACTCGTCAACACTTTATTTCCTTAAACGAATACTGCTGGATGATATTGGCCTCGAATACCAATGTGCGATTCGCTTAAATGTTTATATATATATGTATGGAGAACCAAACGGAGTTCTGCTTGCATATGCTATTATCTAGTCCAGCCATCCGCATCTCCACTCATCACGCCCACCACCACCCCCCCACCAAAGCACATCTTTTTATGTAGGCCCATTCGTATGCAGGCCAGGCATATCCTCATATGTCGCCCCGCTGATGCATTCGTTCATTCGCTCGTACAGTTCAACAATTCGGCGCGTTGCCGCTTTTTAATTGGCCGAGTGGCGGCGAGAAGAGAGGGCTCGCGAGGGCCCGATGGCACGCGGCTGTGCTGACCCTTGACCTCACCCCGTGTTACAGGTGGGCGTGGCCATGCAGGGGCTCACGTCCCTTAAATGCTGGGTAGGCTCCTGGGCCACGCTTAATGGTGTTGCTCGGCTGTCTCTTAGCGGCACGAACTCCGCAGGGGGTGAACGGGGGGCGTGTGGCGCGGCGAGGCAAACGCATTCATCTCAAGCGCCGCACGTTCCCGCGGCAAACTGTGGGCGGCCAAAAAACATTGGCGGACCATAATAATAAGTATTAAATGTCGGTGCTGTCAAAGAGAGGGCTTCTGTTTCCCAAGGTACAAGTTTGCAATTAAAATACTTCATATTTCTATGAAATAAGAATGGTTCACGGCCCTTTGTGAATCCACTGCTCGATGAGGGTCTCCCTTCGCCGTGTTGGTGATGGGATCTTGTTTTACCGCGGTGCCGTGATGTTCTTATCTTCCTCGCCTGGCATGCAGGAGGACGTGGGTTCGATCCCCAGCCTGTATATTTGGAGTTTGCATGTCTCTCTCCCTGTGGCCGCATGAAGTTTTCTACGGATCCTCCGGTTTTTCCCTCCACATTTAAAAACATGGGTTCAGAGTATTTGTCTGCGACAAATGGCCACGCGATAAGCCACTTCTTTGAGCTATCATTTGTGGCCAGGTCGCTTCTGAAAATGAGCTATATAGCTCAGTGGGCCTTACCTGTAAAAATAAATAGTTGAGCTTTAGACCATACCTCACCACGCTGGTCAGTGCGGGTTGCGAAGGGGGACGGAACCTACGACCGGATCAGATGTCACCCACCACTGACGTTAGCCGTGGCCAGGAAACGAACTCAGGTCACTGGGTTCGTAGCGAAGTGTACCCATCGGTAATGGAGGGCGCTATTACTCTCACAAGGATGATCCAATATGAAAAATGTTTTCGAATAAACTTGTGTTGCGCTCGGGGACTTACCCGGTAACAAGCCGGCCAAAATGTATCAAATGGTTGCCCAAAAACTAGAAGACAAATTGGAGTAATAACAACGATTTGCAAGGATGCAAACGCGTTATACTCTGACAAGTCACCCGTCGACTTCCATATTGCTAATTCAACACTTCTGAATACAAACGCATGCTGGAGAGTGTTACATAACCCATACGTTGGCACAATTACCCCCCGACTTTTTTTTTAATCATACAAATTCTGAGGACTGAAGAAAAATAAAATAAAAACCCAAAGTGTCGCCGCAGAATTATTTCAAGGACCCGACCTGGCGTCGGTTATTTTATTTTTTTGATGCAAACAACTGCGCCGTTCCAGCTCCCGCGCCAAAGAACCGCCGTCCATTTTGAGCCAAGCGCTACTTATCCACAATAGCGAAGGCGCCGATATCATTTGCCTTTGTTTTATATGCACTTTTAACAATGGGGGCCAAGCGAATAGGTGAACAAAAAAAAGAACCCCCCCCCCCACACACACACGAAATATTTAAATAATGTTGAATGTATGTGGCCTTAACAGAAACAAATGTAGTGCTTCTAACGGCAAGACTGAAAGGGATGACCTCTGACCTGTAGCCCCCTGACCCTGAATGCCAAAGTGACAGCTGGGGTGCAGTACCTTACTGCTGCAAGTCGCGAGGCCAGACAGATTCATGCTTCTCCATAAATCATTGGGGAAACGCCGCAATTGGCCAGATCCGGGGTGAAAACTGTTTCATTAACCCCAAAAAACTCCTGCACACTCAGTTTAACACACTTTCTCGATAGTGATAAATACAGATGTCCTGCTGCACTTTATGGAGGGATTAAATAGCACAAAGTCATCATCATCTGTCCCATCCATCAGCTCGTTAGCAAAGATGGGGCGGAACAAACGCTCACCATGGTTGTCTTTCTTTAGCCCCTGTCTCCGCTTCACTCTCTCTCTCAATCCCCTCTCGCTTTGAAATCTTTCCCTGCTGCCTCTACCCACATGGCTGTCTGCTCTCCTCGTCATATTTCCTTCCCCCTTTCTTTCGCCAGGATTACAGGGTTTTTTTTCAATCTCAAACCTTTTTATCCTATATGTGGGGTGCAGGGTGTTGCTCAGTGGTAACATTCGCACGTCGCAGAAAAAACGCCCTGGGTTCGATTCCCTGCTCGGGCGTCTTTCTGCTTGGAGTTGGTATGTTTCCCCGCTCTTCTGCAGCGTGTGTGAGTGAGTCTGTGTGATTGTGCGAGCGTTGGGAGACAAAGGCGGTCAGGCGTGGTGTTGGCCACCCACCACCGCGTGTATCGTGCTGGTGTGCATAGGTGCTACTCGCTAAAAGCACTTTCCCCAATAGTCTCTTAAGGCTATACGGGGGATCTTTGTCTGTTTTGTTGTGTATGTGTGTGAGTGGCTTTTGTATGTTCTCTCCCCCTGTTCTGCTTTGGATTTCTTCCCGGTTCTCCAGTTTCCCCCCATCGCTAAAATAGACACAATCCAAATGATCATGGCTAAACATCCCAATGCTGAAATATTAACTGCAAACTACTCAATGGGATTTTATACACAGCAACATTGCCCCTACTGTGACAACTTGGCTAATCAAGTGGAATAATAATGATCATAATATTAATCTAAAAACATGGTTCTTTGTCCACCATTACTCTTTTTCCTTCCACGTGTGTGTGTGGGATCCTGTGTTGGTTGATCCTCAACATGTCTGAACCCCTGCAATTTCCCGTCCTTAACTTTGTCCGGTGAAGATGTTAACACTTAAAAGCATTTTCTTGTATCATTCAGTTTCGTGAATTGAAAGTGGGGGTGGCAAGGAGGTGGAGAGTATTGCATCTATCCGTGCGGACCTCTGGGTGTTTGTCGTCCCTCGCGCGCGTGTGTGCTGGGTTTTCTCCGGGTGCTCTAATTACCTCCCACACGAAGCCAAGCGCGTTGTTCAAGGCGTTTTCCAAACATCGCATTGCAGAACCGTCCCTTAAAAACAAACGTCTTGACACTTAGTGAAACGTTTATGGATATATAAAGACCATTATTATTATTTTTACGGGCTATTAGTTCACCAACCCACACTGACCAGCGTAGTAAATCCCTCCCACCCCTCCCTTCCCACCCCTCCCTCCCGCATGAAAATAAATCCATAGTTAGGATATTGCATCCAATGCGAAAAACGATCAACGTTTGGAATCAAAGATGTTTACGAGCGGTGTTGTTTTTTCTTGTCCCGTGATCACTAATTGAACCAATTATCGTTCGTGTGTTCCGAGAAAGGGCCATTTCCCGAAACGTCACCCGTTGTATATTTAATATTTTAAGGCCACGGCGTTATTGACGAATGTGTTGACTTTTTGTTTTCTTCATTACTAATTGCATGTAGCGATTTTGTCAGAAGCACAACAGCGCCACGCACACCGAATGCGTGAGCCGGCTTCATGTTTCACGTCAGCGCGATGCATGGACTCAGCACCGTGACACAGCCGACTTCGCTGCACTACTTCGAGGGTATTCGTTTTGATGTCTACAGCGACAGAAATTCCTGTGTGTGTTCATTAGGATCAGTGGCTCGGCTTAGGGGCGGGGGGGCTTCACATGCTATTTTGATTAGGCTCAAACCGCCTAGGGGAGTTTGGGGGCCCAGCGGAGAGGCACTCTGTGGGATCTCCGCTTCTCTTGTCGCAGAGCTTTGGTCGGCTGGTCCGGAGGGAGGCAGGGGAGGGATGGAGGCAGGGGAGGAGGAGGGGGACTTTGCTAGAGGACCGTAGGGCAGAGAGCAACATCTGTGCCAATTGGCCCACTTCCTTGCTCGTTATCGAGTTGGGCAACGTCTAGTTTGCTGTCGTGGTGCCACTGCGTTTCTGGGCACGGTCCCAGGTTGGTTGAGGAGGTTTCCTCTGGATGATGATGATGATGATGCGTTCGTGTGTGCGTGCGCAAGGGGGACGCGTCGTTATTCAGCTTCCACCAGCCGCGTGCTACGAATTGGGGCATCGCACACGCCTTACCGCTTGTCTCCATCACGGTGGGGGAGGGGGGGGGGTCACCGCAGGGAACGCGTCGCCCATCTTCGTCTAACCCTCAGTCACGACCGCCCTCAGCTAGATGTTGCCCACAGCTCTCCGATTCGTGTTTTCAGTGTGCGCCGCGTGCTGTTCGGCACTGCCGTCAGTTCACCGAGGAAGCTCCCAGTACGCGGAGCGAAAACGTCGGACATGAACCACGCGTGGGAGCTGTGCGGCACAAACCGCGAACGCCAAAAGGCGGTAATGCTGCTACTGCTGCTGTTGCTGCTGTTGCTGCTGCTGCTGCTGTTGCTGCTGTTGCTGCTGCCCATTGTGCGCGGTGGTGTTTTCCAGAGACGTTGACATCTGCCAGGGCAGCTGAGGGGAAAGGATTGACATCTCCCACTAGGGAGGGGGTGGTGCGTCGGCAAAGATTTGTATCACGAGGACAGCTGTATCCCTGCGTTGGTTATTGCAAAGTTAACAACAACAACAATACAATAACTCACAGGGCAGAGCAGAAAGAGTGGAGGGTGACCGAGGGCGAGATGAGATATGAGCGGAGTGGACCACACGAGGGAAGAGACGCAGCATGCAAGCACGTGGGCAGAGAACGTCTGCAATGGAACAAAACAGTCGGTGATGCTGCTGCTGAGTTGGCAATGGTGCACAAGCACAATCAACAACAACAAACTCAACACACTCGTCAACAACACTGTCTACAAAGACAAAAACAAACAATCGAAGACGTTTCGGGCAATGGCCCTTCTACATAGCACAAGTGCCATGTCGCAATGGACTCATGGCTTAGAAGCAGCAGCCGCTTTGCGAATCCACTGCTGGATGAAGGCCTCCGCATGCCAGGTGGGTTCTGGAGGTTATATAACCATACTTCACCATGCTGGTCAACTCGGGTCGGTAGAAGTTGGTCTGGTTAGAATATCACTCGCCACTGCAGTGTAATCCACTGCACCACCGCTCCGCCAAGCGTCTGCCTTGTGCTTTCTTAATTATATCAGACGCTCTCCTTCAATTCATTGTATGACAACAGACCATTTAATAACCTTTCAAAAAACCCTAATGATCAGTCCATGCAAAGACAATATAATTGGATTGAAGATAATATAAATTTTAAGGCTAACAAATATTTAGGTCTGTAAATACTGTATCACCCCCCCCCCCCCACTCATATATATACAATTATACACGTAATGGCATTAATAACAAAGTGATGCATCCAAGAGGACGTCCACCGTGGAGATAGAGCGACGAATTCAATTCCTGGTGCTGCGGTAAGATGGATGGGAGCAGCACTGTACTGTGGCGGGTGGCAACAGCGCGCTGCCCATGGCTGGTGATGATGCTGATGACGATGATATCAATAACATTGTGCACCACTTTTGGATTTGAACATAGATGTGGCTGTTCGATAAAAAAATGTTTGGAATTAATGACATTAACTTTGCTGTCTCTCAGCAAAAACATAATACAGACAGCGTGAAGGGCAGGCAGACAGACCAGGCCCTGTTGCTCTGATGCCCTTGGGTTGCCCGTAATTATAGCTCCGTGTCCTTGGCGCATGAAAAGTGGAGAAGCCACACGCGTGAGTCATCCTAGCGCCTGCAAGTGAGATGCTTCACTGAGGTCACAGTCCACACACCGAGCGATCGGTTGCTCAACTTGGTTGCATGCAACTGAATTGCTTACACGTGGACTTCTCTGCAACTGGTTGCGAGCAGTCGCGCAACCGGTTGATCGATTTGTTCGGCGATTTGCAGCGACGTATTTCATCACATTGTGACATTTGCGCGACTGTGATTGGCTGTTACAATCCTGAGTTACATGCGGGTTAATGTCTTTGTTGCGCAACTACTCGCTCAGATGTGTAAAAAGCAGCCGCAGGCGATAATAGAGCGTGCGCGATGTCGAGAGCGATGTGACTGCACAACTCATCATTCATTCAGATGTGGCTGAACCCACGGCTCACGGGCTGCATGTGACTCTCCAGGACACTTTAATTGCGCTGAACACTTTCGTAAGTTACCACGTGGCCTTCAGAAAATGGACTAGGCGACGTTTCAGGCAATGGCCATTTTTTGCAGCACATAGAGGTCAAACTCTATTTTGACGCGACTGATTTGCCACTTTTTGTCCGTGGATTTTGAATGGATTGTGACCATTGCTGGCCTGTAGCCAAAGGTGGGATCACGAGGGAGGGCGTATGGTGGAGATGGAGCGATGAAATCGGATCATGTGCAGGAGCCACATTCAATTGTTGCACCGCGGGACCGATGAGGTGGCGACGGCTTGGGGGAGATGGTGGCGGTGATCATAGATCCAGCAGTGGATAGATCAGGGCTCAACGATAGCGAACTGCCGGGGAATGAACCAGCGTCACTGCGATTCGGAGAGTTTACGGGTTCTGCCGCGTCTTGTTCGACATAATGTCCGACGTTTCGCTGCACGTGCTGGGAGGGGGGCAGCAGCTCCTTCAGGAACTGAACGGCATCAACAGCGACAAGAAGTGGATCAACAACAAGAACAGAAAGGCAGACAAGTCGGGTTGTAGCTGCGTCACCACCACCACCACCACCACACGCGCGCCAGGTTAAGCGCCTTTTGACGTCTCATCTCTCATGTTGGAGGCCTCTCAAGCGAACACAAATTAATTGATCGCGCTCTGCGTGAGCCGTAATTATGGGTTCCGGCTGTGGGGCCCTATCTTCACCATCCGCTGCCCACACCTGCCCGCCGGGCATACGCGTCGTGAAGTCTTGTTAAATGAAGAACAGCGAGAAGATTTCTGCGAGCGAGCGAGCGGGCGAGGCGGGCGAGGCGGCATCTGCTATCAGTCAACAGCTCGCATCGGAGATTCCCTCCCTCCGTGGGGGGCTGGTGAGGATGTGTGGGGGCAGTGGGTGGGGGGGGTGTCTGTGGTGGTAATGAGCATGCCCCTGGTACACACAACTCATTATGGACCGCGCTGCTGTCACCATCCTAGAATCTTCACCCAGATCCGGGAGAAGGCTGCTGCCGCTGCTGCTGCTGCCGCTGTGACGAGAGTGCAGAGTACAACTCTCATTGGGGACCCAACCTCCTCCTGGCTTGTGTGTTTGTATGTTGAACTTCCTTCGCACCGTACGTAGTCGACCGGACTTGTGGTGTAACCATCAATCGCATCAGAACACCATCAACAGGCCGAATGGCAAGTTGAAGACGAAGCCACAGCGCTGCGATTGTGGCCGTGCAACTCAAACTCTGGACCGCGTGGCGCACCGCTGTGTCCTGCGCTCTTTCGAGGAGAAGTGACAAACCTGCACGGACTCTCTCCTGAAGCCCTCTCGTCGTGGCTAACACACCTCGACAGTGGGCGCCTGGCCCCTGAGCATACCGTACTGCCATACGCAAGTACAGCATAGGATGGATAATAAGAACAGGGCAGACTTTCAGACTAAAGCGGTGCAAGGGCACCGCTTCGGAACATCTGTATTCGTTGTGTTTCCAGACACTGTGCAGGAGAGTCGAGCATTTCGGGACGTGTTTATCCAGTTCCATTTAAAACAACGTTGTGCCGAGTGGGATGCAATCGGAGAAACCCCACTCAGAAAACAACACATTCAGTGATCCGTACAGATGGGTTCAAGAACCCAATTGCTATGTAGCCCATCTCCTGGCCACAACCTCGCAGCAGCCCATGCAGCGAGGCTTGGTCGTCTCGCAAATCTCTACGTGATCCACCAACCCTTGAATCACAGCCACTCGCGCCACCACGGCCAGCTTTTCTTAAGGTAAAGGTGCAGCCCTGCAGTTACGCGCTCGCTCCACTGCTCGCGGAAGAAGCCTCCGTGAGAGGGGGCTCTCGGAAGCCCTGGAGAGCCCCCTCGAGACGGGATTTGATCTTCCATCGCACGATGGCCAGTTCGTTCTGGAAGAGGTGTGAATACCCACACGTTACCCCACCACACGTGACCTGCTTGGTGGACGGGAGTGCTGGGGGTGAGGGGTGATGAGTCAACGTGGCCATTGCGACTTACGACTTTCGTGACTGCAGGAATTTATATTCTTTTGTTCTTTCGGTAAAGTCACGTTTCCTTTTTTTTTCCTCCTGATGACGATCGATTGTGTTTGATCGAAACGTCGTAGTTTTATTTTATTTACTTTTATTTTTTCTATCTACGTGACTTTACCGAAAGAACCAAAGACTACTAACTTGGCCATTGTTTCAACCGGAGATAAGACCGAGCCGGTGACTTGTGGATTGCAAGGCCAGCGTGCTGCGATGACACACGCGCACAAAAACAATAAACACATTCGTCAACAACAACACTGTGGTCTTTAAAAAAATGCGACGTTTCGGGCAATGACCCTTATTCATAGCACATAGAGAGGCCAGGGAGACACCCAAATGCAGCATCCCTGAATAATAATATTATATCGGCAACTTCGAAACAATATCTGGTGGAGGGGGTGGGCGGGCAGAGGAATCAGGCGAGGCAAGCCGAGTCTTGCACGGCGTGTATATATACCAGGGGATTATCTCTGTGCCACTCAATAGGTTCTGATCAGTGGAGTGCATCTGTGCCATGGCGTGGCGCCGGGAGGATGAATTAATGAGCGGCCGAGGCTGCTGCATTTTATTAGCGGCGCTTAATTAATGAATTGCAAAAATGAGTCGTGGCTCATGTCAGCTGAAGTGCCGCGTGTAACCGAGTCAGTGAGTGCCGTGGCGTGGGGGAGCGGTGGTGCAGCGGTTAGCGCTTTGCGTGCGCTACGAAATCCGGCGACCCGAGTTTGATTCCCGCTCACGGCCAACAAAACCAGTGACGATTGTCTGAAACGGTCCTGGGCCCTCCCCTAGGTCTACTCAGCCTCAAACGAGTACCCCGTGTGGCGTGTAAACATCGCTACCAGGGAGAAAAAGGCGGCCGGGCGTGGTTCTGGCCACCCAGCCCCCTCGTGCGTGACAACCTTCATAGGTGCCCCTCGCGAACAGCACTTGCCCCAACAGGCTGTTGAAGGCTATACGGGGGACCCTTTGTCTTTTGAGTGCCGTGGTGGGTTTGGTCAATGCATGCAGATTCAGCAGCAGACGCAGCAGCAGCAGCAATGCTCCCGGATAGAAGGCGCGTGGGTTCAAATTGCGGTCAGCTTTCGTCACCGCTGCTGCCGTGGCTATTTATCAGCGCCAGTGTGTCATTGTCATGATTATAATCATCATCATTAAATGTTCACAATCATAATCATCTAATAGTTAATACATATATCATCATCATTATCATCATCCAGTTATCAGATTCAAATGCATCATCATTATAACCATGTACCAGTCACAGTTGCATTCATAGGTTAGTCGTGCTCACGTACAAAGACAAAGACGACGATCCCCGAGTATAACCTGAAAAGAGTGTTGGGGTAAGTGCTGTTAGCAAGCACCTCTGAAGGCCGGAACGGCACACGAGGGGGTGGGTGGCCAGCATCACACCCGGCCGCCTTTGTCTCTCTAGTGACGATGTTTTTACACACCTCACCAGGTACTCAATTGAGGCCGAGTCGACCTAGTGGAGGCCCAGGACCGGCTCAGATAATCGACACTTGGTGTTGGCCGTGAGCGGGAATTGAAATGGGTTTGTCGGGTCCGTATGGTGCCATCCATTTAGTACGCATGGAGGGGGGAGGGGGGGTTAACCCAAACGCGTTCGCTTGCGTATGGGGGGGGGGTCTAC
>CM025638.2:719393-738311 GCA_014621495.2 Entosphenus tridentatus
GGGTGGTGGGTGGAGATGGGTGGTGGGTGGAGATGGGTGGTGGGTGGAGAAGGATGGTAGGTGATGGGTGGTGGGTGGAGAAGGGTGGTGGGTGGAGAAGGGTGGTGGGTGGAGAAGGGTGGTGGGTGGAGAAGGGTGGTGGGTCGAGAAGGATTTCCCTGGCAGTGGCAGTGGTGGCGATGTGGTTGGATTTTGTGGCGAAGATTTTTTTGTCACCGAATCTCAAAACGGCCGCGTCGGCCTCGGCGCCCCCGCCACAGCTGGCAGGCGCCGGGCCGGGCCGGGCATCTGCCGCGTGCACGGGTCGCTGGGTGGGCGCCAGGCGTTGGGGTGGGCGTCGCGGGGCAGGCGGGGCAGGCGGCGCGCACGGACGGATCGACAAACGTGACGCCGGCGAGAACGTCTCTGTCGCCCCTTAGAACCCGCGAGAGGCGCCCGCGGAGATGATAAATGGCCGCGCATTGTCACTGCATTCAGAGGTCACCGGCTCGGGGCACGAAGCTTGCACGCTGCTCCCGCCTGTATTGGCAGGTGTGCCAATTAAGGACACTGTCCCAGCACAGCCCGGTTTAGATCTCGCGGCCAAATTTGTTCCCCTTTGCGTGCGGAGCGCATCGAGGGCGGTGTTGTCGCTCCGCGCGGCGGACGTCGTGGAGACGCTCGGTGGTGCGCGCGCCGTCGCGCATCTCACGCCGCCAGTCTGGGTGGATTGACTTGGCCACGGACGCGAGGGGGAAGTTCTGTGGGCTATGGAGGAGTGGGTGTTCCGACTGCAGATTCCTTCAAAAATGTTACCGGGGGTTATAGGCTGCACTTGAGTAGGGATGGATCCAGTGTTTTTCATTGCGAGGCCTGTGGGTCACGACTGGTCTTTAGTGCGGCCCAAAGTGAGAATGCCCCCCATCGTCATCGTGCTGCTGTCAAACTCCCAATGGCTTCAAGTGTGTGGCAGCCCTCACGCTGGTCATGTCTTATCGGCGAAAGTGGCACCCAACTGCACATGAGTGAAGAGCGCTGCTGGATAATCCAACAAGGACTGTCCGGGTCAAATGACTGCCAAACACAAAACAACACCCGGCACACCACTTCCAGTATACCTCTCGGCACGTGCTGGAATGAGTCACGGGGAATGAGTCACGGGGAATGAGTTGTGCCTCATTCCAGTCTGAACAACAATCTGGAAAATATTCGGTGACCAATAAAACCCTGCACTTACCTTTATTTCAATTGTCTGTTTGACTTTACTCCGAAAAAAGGTTTCATTTCTAACAGACACCTAATACTTTTACCCTCGATGCGCATTATAATGCAATGTTCCGTCTACGAAATGGAGTGGCGGTGCAGTGGTTAGCGCACTTTGTTATGAAGCCAGTTACTCACCACCATGGCTAAGATTGAACAAATCCAGTCCCTCCACCTTCTGCACCGATCTGCACTGACCAGTGTGGTGAAGTATGGTCAAACACTCCCCATGATCGATAGATCGTGGGGGAGACCTTCATCCACCAGTGTAATAATCAATAATTATAATTATGATGATTATTATGATTGTTATATAAGCGCACCAATTTCAAATGTTTATTTTGATCTGAATCATGCATTTTTCTCACGGGCACTTAACGTCGGATCCGTTTGTAATTACCCTGCACGTCTTGCGATGATGTGCCGAGAACAGATCAAGTGCTTGTGCAAGCAAGCTGGCGCTTATCCACCTCAAAAAACATCTCCTAAATGGATTATTTTCCAAAAGAGATGCGCTCAATTGTGCGGCCAATTTGGAATTTCAAAAGAGAGGTCATTATCATTTTATTTAAATGCGGCTAATGCGATGTAAATCGTATGCGCCGATGCAACATGACGCCAGATTTTGCCGGTGAGGCCGCCGCCGCGTCTGCGTCTCGAGATTTCCGCCTCGATTCACTCCCCTCGCTCGCTCCGGAATAAAATTGGGGACCCCCCCCGCCTCCACCAAACGCCACCACCTCCCCCGGCCCTTTCGACGACCGCATACAAATATAATAGACAGTCCTAGCGAGGTGCTAAGCGCGAGAGACGAGAGATGCAGACGAACGCCACCAAGCTTTAGTCGGGCGACAGCGGCGACGAGAGAGATTAATTGGCTCTTCAGATTGAATATCTTATTACGTCCTCTGGGATTCGAATTCGAGCTGATATTTGACTTGTCACCCCCGTATGTTTCCACGACTATGGCGGGGCGGGGGGCACTCTTGCTTGAGCTACTTGGGTCTCTGAGCTGTATCTTAGCTTGCGCTTGCCCCCCCCCCTCATCGCCACTGCTGCCCGCTCATTGCCATGCGGGGTGGCACGGACATCGGCGTTGTCCGTTTCTTTGCGCCGTCGCTGATAATTGGGTGGCGAGTTTGGCCTCCGCCGCTTTCCAAAGCGCGTTCCGCTTGTCTCGGTGGGTTGCCCGAGATTGTGCGGCGGTGGTGGCCGTGGGAAGGGAGGGGGGGCGGTGGAGCTGGGGACTGGGTGGGGGGAGGGGGCGCAGGGGGGTTGGGGGAACGCGAGTCGACATTCTCAGGCTGTGCCTCTTTGATATGCTAATGCGCTGAGTGGGCCGATGATGCGTGTGAGGACTGCGTGTTGTACATGCTTATCGGCGTGGCAGCTGTCGGCCTGCTCCCTCCCCCGATCCCCCCCCCCCCCCCCTTTTAAAAAGAATTTTTTTGGCGAGCTCGGAATATCGTGGCCAGGCCACTTTGTGACACCGCCAGCGGCGCATTACTATTCGCTGTGATTGTGATCTGTGTTCGGTCGTCATCGTCAATGGCCATGGTCAATCCACTGCTGGAAGAAGGCCTCCCCCCAAACCCCGCAATGATGTGATTATAATAGCAATAGTCCACCGTGCCCCTCGATAGCCACGAAGATGATTCATCGCTCGGTCTCCGCGGTGGAAGTACTCTGAGACCCGTTCCGTTAAGTTGTGGACACGGCACAACGTCGCATATCTGACTGTGACATGTCCGCCCTGACCAATTACGACACTACACCCACGTGCGCATGGGTGTCACTGTGATTTTCTATAAGTGTTCACTCATCCGACTTTTTCACATATCCGCCTATACAATACCTGGGTTCCCAGCCGGTCGGATATGCGACGTTGTACTGGGTAGGTAAACCAATTGGTGTCGACGCTGCCTTCGTCAGGAAGGCAACACACGTGACCAAATTGCAGAAATAAATATTTGAAATCAGATCTTGCAGCGAAATGTGCCTGAACAAGGATTCGTGTTCATAGAGCACGAGCTTCAATGTCTCCAGAAGACGTCGAGCCCAGGTGACCCCCAGTGGCAGCTGCCCCTATGCGGAACGAAGCGGCTCGGCAGCTGGCCTGCAAATGCCCATCAGTCTGCCGGTAGAGGGCGATGTTGCCGTGCAGTCTAGCCTAGGGGACCCCTGCTGGCAGCTATCCCTGTGCAGCACTAGGTGAATGCTGCAGAGGCCTGCAAGTGGGACGTTTGTCTGCCAGTCGGGTGCGATGTTGCCGCGTGCTTTTACTAATCAAGTCATTTGCGAGCACTGCAATTTGTCAACTCAGTGAATTTGGGTGCGTGACATTGGCATGCATGCCCTGCTATTTTTCAAATAACGCCACGGGGTCTTGAACGTCCACTGTGAAGCCCGTAATTGTATGTGACGTCTGTGAACTGCGCATATTTTGAGATGGTGATCAATATTATTAGACGTCCCCCCTGCTTTCACATCTGCACAAATATTTTGAAGTTCCAAAGCGTCAAAGATACACTACCGTGTGCTTACATATCATGAGTCGAATATTTTCTTCATGTTATATTAATATTAGAATTGCTTACACTAATCATAAGCATAAACACAAAATAACCTGACATTGCTTCACCCCGAGGGACTGTACCCCACGGCTGTGTGCTGCTCTCCATGTGTGTCCGTAGTGGAACCGCCGCGTTGTGTTTCCGGTTTGTCATCGCCAATGTCCAACGTTTCGCTCCGTCCTGGGAGTGCCTCTTCTGAAGCTAATAATCCGAATTCTGAAGAAGCTCCTGGCACGTTTTATTTAAACTATTAAGCAATTCTTTTTTTATTTTACTGGGTAAGGCCCATTGAGCTATGTAGTTATTTTTTCAGAAGCGACCTTGCCACAGATGATAGCCCAACAAAGTGGCTTATCTCGTGGAAATTTATAGCATCCAAATACACGGTGATTCTAAATGTGGAGGTAAAACTCGGAGGAGCCGGAGAAAAATCCACGTGACCACGGGGAGGACACGCAAACTCCAAATATGCAGCAGGTGTCAGGGTCGAGATCGAACCCACGCCCTCCTGTGTACCAGGCGAGCGAGTTCACATCCCATGGAGTGAAACGTCGGACATCGTGACGAGCGCATCGCGGCGGTTACAACACGAACGCGAGTCGCGGAGAGAATTATATCACGAGGCACGGAACTTGTGCCGCATTTTAGAAGCCATATGCGCTTAATAATTTTCCTTGTCGGCGTGTGCACCTGGCGGTGCTGGACGTAAGCGCTCCTGACTGGCTCTGTCTTGTGGAATTAAGTGTGGCCCGAGCACCCTTTGGGGCATCTTCGCACGTGATCGCGTTCGCGCCGTCAACGCTCAGACGGGCTGCGCGTGTCCGCCGTGGGTGCAGCGCCTTCGTCCGCTCCCAGGTCGTCTGCGTCGCTCTCGATTCCTCTGCTTTGTGTCGCGCGGGTCGCGGTCGTAATCGAGGCTCATCGCCATCATCCCTTTTGAGGTCGGTTCAACAAAAACCACACCATGAGGCTACAGCGCTCGGCAATGTGTCGGTTATTTATTTTTGCATAAATTGGACCCTATCATGGGAATGTGGAATAGCCACCAATGGGTCAGCACTGTTCGATAGCGATGCAGGTATTTTTAACCACTCTTCCATGCAGGCCATGCATTTTTTGAAGAGGTGAGAATACCCACACTTTACCCCACCACCGATCAATTGATTGGTGATGCTGTACACTGACACTGCCGTGTTGGCAGAGGCGTTTGGGGGGGGGGAGTTTAAGGAATCTTGCACTGTGGCAACAACTGCTATGCCGCTCACCGTGACACCGCCATGGGGAGCTTCTCTCGTGTCAACTGCTCGACTCTGTGGGGTAATGCGGGGGAAGTGAATGGCCTCGGCAAGAGAACAACACCGACGACGAGACTCGCAGCGTACAATCCCAATTCTGCCCTTGCAGCGGAGTTTTCCCAATTTGTAACATGAGGCCGCCGCGCAGTGGCCCGCTCCTACGGACGACATCATCGCGTAACGAACGTCCACCGTGAAGCAGACAACGGCGTGTTTTACGGTTGGATACACCCGCAGCGTTAGCCAGGGCGGCCTGCTGGAGCCGAACCGCGAAGCTCTGCAACAAGCAACGACCGCGCGCCACGGCTAAGCCGCGTCGTCGCTCGCCGAGCAACGAGCTGGGAGCAGCGGACACGAGAAGCCAGCGCGCGCACGAGTGCGCAGTGGCACACTTTCTCTTTTTATTAAAGACAACATGTACAAGCACGTGCTATTCTGCAGCCTCAATAATCCGCGCACAGATAATATAATCAAGCGTTTACTCCATATCCGTACACACACACACACGAACTGTTTGCACCCCCGATGCAGCGCAGCGTTGGCTTGGCTTTGTGGGACCTTTGAACCCACGGCAGCGAGTGTTACGCAACTGCTCCATTCACACCCTCGAGTGCAAATAGACCACAGGACATCTCACAGCGGCACGGACACGCAGGCAAGAGATTAAAAGAACGTGTTTAAAAATGCACGTGGGAGTCGAGTGTGTGTGTGCGCGCGTATACATTAATATATTATTATCAAGCTGTGTCCGCGCGTGGCAATTCTGTGTCCGATACATGAAAATTCTCATCGTGGGCCACATTTTGTCTACTGCTGGTTGAAGGCCTCCTCATGCTGTCGCGAGCGCTGAGTCCTGCGATGCCGCACTCCATGCTGCACACACACTTGATCTCGTGGCTCAGGCTTTGCAGTGGATGGCTTCTCAGTCATCTTCGTCCCCTGTAGTTGCCAAGCCGTCACCAGTCGTGTCCATTGGTGATCATCTCTTCGACTATAAATGCTCTATTAAAAATTTTGAGATTTTCTTTGTACATTTTTTATTGGTACCTGTATGTTGAATAGAAAATAGTAGCAATAATATGACTGTATAAAAGTTTTTTTTAATCGAGGATGCTCGGCTGGGTCTCAAGGGTCCTGCTACATTGGGATGTTCGGCCATCCGAGGAGGGCCTGACGCTCAGCACTGCCATCTCCTGGCCAGACCGTGCAGCTCCAGACCCACAACACCTGGCAGACCCTGGTGGTGATCGCCCATTCAAGTGGCGAGATGTTAACTACCTCGCCTGATATACCGCAGGTCGTGAGTTTGATCCTGACACCTGTGTATTTAGAGTTTGCGTGTTCTCTCCGTGGTGGTCACGTAGATGTTTCTCCTGCTTCTCTGGGTTTTCCCTCCACATTTATAAACACGCGTTTAGAGTATTTTGCTCCTATAAATTTCCACGTGATAAGCCACTTTGTTGAGCTATCATTTGTGGCCAGGTCGCTTCTGAAAAAGAGATATATAGCTTGGTGGGCCTTACCTGGTGAAATAAAAAAATAGCTGAATCTAGTTTAAGTATCAACCAGGCTCAACCCAGCTTAGTTGCTGAAATTCATTGAGATTGGGGGCATTTCGGGTGGTAAGGAAGTGAGCCAGAGATAATAAAAAATAAAATACTATTAGTGAAATGAGACCTTATAAAAATGCATGCACGTAGATGTTATTCCACACTTGGACTTGTTTGCAAAATATTTTGATGGAAATTTAGCAGGGCACGAAGGAAAATGTGCGCGGGAGCAAAAACACGTCTGCAAGGAACAGAGCTTGTATTTAGTATTTAGTGAGGGCAACTCAAACTAAAGGTTTTATGAAATCAATGCTGGTAAAACTGAAAACCCCTACACTGTGGCATTGTTTTGCAATAATAATAATTATTTCCACTTGTAAAGGGCGCAGTATTTGCTCACTCTCAGCGAGAACGGCTCAGAAGCATGATGAGCCACAGACAAGTGGGAAGGCGGCAACATCAGCCGGCCGGTGAGACGGTGCTGCCAACAATCGCCCAAGTTCTGTGGTCCTCTATTAACCCTTCCTCGTTCCGAGACATCTGCAAGTTGCAGGGTGGGTCCTGTTCACCGCTGAATCTCGGAACGCGCAAGCGGTTAGCGTCAATTTGATTTTAAGAGGCGCAGTGCAGCTGTTTTCAAAGACGTTATGCTCACCGCAGAGAACTGTAGCGACGCTACCACACTCTACGTTAGCTGGCGCCAAAGTGAGCCACACACCCTCCTCCTGCATGGCCTTGTGGGAGCCTCGATACATCTTCTGACCTGAAGACGTACCGATAGTTATTATTCATCTTCTGATTCCGTTCCGATGACATACACGTCTGATGATGTACACGTACGCCATCGGGATGGGCAAAGGTTGAGATGTTTTCAGTCAATTAATGGGCATTTATACGCACAGGAGGAAGCCAGAGCGCCTGCAGAAGTCCCGCGCGTGCAAGGGGGCAACACTCGATCCCCGTGCAGAGAGGCTCGTTCTCTTAAAACGGCCTCTCGCCCAGTTGAAAATGTGAGATGCGCTCAGACTGCCAAGTTTCCTTGAGCATTTTGACTTTGTTCCACTTCAGAGTGTTACGATTGTACACAGCTCGTAGTTGTGCACGGCTCTTTCGTCAGTCCACGCGCTTGTCCGGTTGGGATGTCACCCGCCGCTGATGTTGGCCAGTGAGGCGGCGGTAGGGGCGAGTGGCTTGCAATGGGAGGGTCGGGTGGTAAGGCGCACTGAGCTTGTATGGCTCTCTTTCAGAAGCGAGCTGGCTATCGCAGACGATAGCTCAACGAAGTGGCTTACCGTGTGGACATGTATAAGCAGCCAAATACTCGAAACGCGTGATGTTGATTCTAATTGTGGAAGAGAAACTGGAGAAAAAAATCTACGCGACCACGGGGACAGAGAAACGCAAGCTCCGAATATACAGGCGTCAGGGTCGGGATGCAACCCACGACCTCCCGCATCCTAGGTGAGGTAGTTAACATCTTGCCACTGGTTGGGGTTTGACTCGGCCAATCATCCCTCCGGGGATATATAAAATGAGCACCACTTTCAGTGAAAGTCCACGGTGGTTGTCCTATAGAGAGACTCGCCACCGCCATAGGAATGTGGAGTTTTCACGGCTGGCTCTGCAGGGCTGTAAATGGATAAGAGATGAGCACCGATGCGTCACTGCTGAGCAGCCGGCAATGCCAGCTGGGGGCTGCTGATGTTGCCTGTGGCGGGGATTGGAGCTCGCCGAGGTTGGCAGATTCACAGCGCCAGCGCCAGCCAACCGCTGCACCACCACCACCACCCGCCCACCCACCACCACCACCACCCGCCCACCCACCCACCACGATATCCTTTTGGGTGGGAGCGGCCTCGTATTTGGATCGTATCACTTTGCAACATGTGTGGACCACGCGCGCCGTTGGGCCCACCACTCCAAATGCTGCACCTACTGTGCGTGTGCACATGGATATGCACGGTCCTGTTTGCCACTCCCCTGCACACCAACGCCGGTCGAAGGGAATATCTGACCGTACTTCAGTGCGGGTTGGTAAAGGTGGGGAGCACAGACGGTATTCCATAGTGCAATACAACAATGGAGTTTGCTGTGCTGCCCTCTCCTGCTGCAGCAGCAGCAGCCTATTTAATGTCTGGACCTTGCAACACTAACCAGTGATAAAACAACAACAACAACACAAATCATCCAATGTCACCAGTATTGTCCAAACATCCCAGTGCTGAGAAGTGACCTGCAAGCAACGCGCTTGGGATGACGCGCACCAGCACCATCGGCTCCTGCTGCGACAACTCAGCAGGACCTTCCTGGAAAAGCGTATTGATTAAACGAGCTTCATAATCATCGTGGCAATCCTGCTTGGCTTCTGAGATACGAGGCAGTTTGGTGCATGCCCAGTGGGTTTTGTAGAGGTGTGTCTGTGTACACACACACACACAAACCTATCGTGTTAATGCTGATATCGTGGTTTTCTCTGTTTTGCATCCTTGGGATTTTGGTGTCGCTGATCCAAAGCTTTGTGCTGCTCATAGACAGGTGGTCATACCATTTGCACATTCCCAAATCTCTCTTTAAAACGCTGGCGCAAGGGTAATCCATCAATCTAAACGTAGGCTGGCATTGAGTAGCCTCATGTTGGCTCTATTTGTTCCAGCATTTTCTCTCCCTCGCCCCGCGACCGCATTCCGGGCGTAGACGTTGTTACATAAACGTCGCGCCGCGTGTTCGCACCTCGGAGCATCGAGCCCCTCTGTGTCCAAAAAAAACGATGAAAGTAAAAGACGCGCCGCTCGCGAGTTACACGCAGGCTTTGAAGCGGTTAATCCGAATTGCCAGCAGTAGGCCGTAGTTTATGTTTCAGCAAAAAAAATGATTTAGTGGCCCACAGTGATGTGTGTCCTTTGAGTTTGTGACTCGCCTGACGGCACGGCGGGGCCACATGTCCCGAAGCTGCGGGGGACACAGACGCCTCTCAAGATCACTGACTTAGAACTCGGGGGGGGGGGGGGGGAAGAGAGACCAGACGGCCAAGTTTAGGAGGCCCCTTCGACGGGTCGAAATGAGTTTGAGTCGTTTATGTTTCCTTTCATCCCGTGGCATCCACAAGAGACCTGGTGGGCTCGGCCAACGGTATTCTGAGATTGACTCACGTGGCTGAAGGAGAGGGGTGAGGCTGGCGAATACGGAGAGATTCTACGCTGCTTATGAACAAAGCAACTTGAATGCGCCTGCTCTGATTCGGATATTGAAGCTTCAGGCATTCAGCAGCGGTGCAGTGATGTTAACTCTGCCCTATGAACCCGCAACCTGAGTTTGATTGATTAATCACCACTGATGGCTGACATCAGTGGTGATTATATCTGAACTAGTCCTGGCCCACTGACCAGCCTGGTGAAGTATGGTCAAACACTCCCCATGACTAACGTGGTGTGGGGAGGCCTTAGTCGAACAGTGTATTGACAAAGGGATGTATTTCAATCTTGAAGGTAAGCAGTTCTAAGCCTGCTTAGTATTTGGGACAGGAGAGTTCCTGGGAACACCAGACATTGTAGCCATGAGCTATGCACTGTCCGATAGTTGGCAGGTCAGCATTGTATTGAATGCATCTGTGCGGAGTTTTGAGCTATTTCATGGAATGCATGGTTTGTTTTCTTAAACATTTTTCCAGAACATGCCAAACGCACACCCCAACATGCCAATGACAAAAAGCGGCTTGCAGGGTGCTAACATTTACATCCTTCATGGGTCACATCACAGAACTCTTCTCCTGTCCCTTCACCGGCTCCCTGTCTGTGCCCGTATTGATTTTAAGTTTCTCTTGCTGGTATTCAAGACCTTACATGGACTTGCTCCTCCCTACATTCATGACCTCCTTCAGCCACGTATATTCCATGAATAAGATCATGAAGATCCTCAGATTGTGCATTGCTCGCTATCCCATGGTCTCAGGGCTTCACACTTGGGGTGGTGAAGGTGCCTTTGCAATTGCGGCACCTAGACTCAGGAACTCATTGCCCTCCGAGGTCCGGACTTCCGAGACTCTACAGATCTTCACATCTCGACGAAAAACGTCTCTGTTTAAAATAACTTTCTCTCTCTCTTTACTTATTTTCAAACGTCTTTCTCACTTCTTCTTTCCCTGGTTGATGTTCAACTATTTCTGCCTTTTCATGCATAGCGCCCCAAGAACGATTGTTTAAGGGCGCTTTATACATTTAAATTTAAATTATTATTATTACCCCAAAATGACATACGAATACTGGACCATCCCATTGTGGCCAGACCCTCTGGAGCCTTGAGTCTCGGTGAGGCCTTCCCAGATAAGTAAATACAATGGGCGAGCGGTGGTTATCGCACCGCGCTATGAATCCGGTTGTCTGAATTCGATTCCATGCCATGGTCTGACATCCGTGGTGAGTGCTATCTGAACCGCTGCAGGGCGACTCTCCACTAGCCGGCACTGACCAGCGTGGTGAAGTAGAGTTAAACACCTCCCCATGACCTGCAGAGCATGCGGAGGCCTTCATCCAGTGGCGGGTTGACAAATCTCCTCACGTCCCAGTAAACATGCCACCATTGGCCCAACGTTGGCATGCGGTTGAACCAAGGCTGGCCCGACGTTGGCCCGACGTTCCACGCCTGCTGGGATGTGGCATTTTACAGACGGTGAGGGCCCAACACATTTGTACTTTATTCAGTTGAACGCGAGCACGTAGGCCAATGTATTTTTAGGATTTCCCATGAAATCGACACGCGTTGGTGAGGGATTATTTGGCCGCTATAAATTCCCACCATGTCCAGCCATTTCGTTGAGCTATCATTTGTGGCCAGTTCGCTTCTGAAAAGAAATAATAGCTCGGTGAGCCTTACCTGGTAAAATAAGAATCGTGTACTTTTAGTTAAATATTTTAGAGTGTTTTTCTTACCGTTCCTATACTTTGCACTCCTATAGTTGTTTGGTATTGTTTGTTGTTGTAACTTTCTGACCCGCACCTACTGGACATCTATGAAAGAGATTCACAGCTCCTCGGATCTCTGCAGGATGAATAAAGATGATGACTGATTCCGAGTGTGTGCGTTGCACTGCACTTCAAAGGCTCCGAGCGAGGCGACGCTGTGCCCTGTCCCCTGCGAACCTTGGGGACGTTAATATAAACGCGACGCCGCCTCGTTTACGCGTGGCCGGGACGCGACATCCGACGCTCTCCCCCCCACTCGGCCCGCACCGCGGCTTGGGAATCGTGGCTTGAAATCGCTTCCCCCCCCCCCCCCCCGAGACTTCGCACGCCTCTGTATGCACGGCAAGTCGAGCAGCGTGGTGCGCAAGGCGGGGGAGCGATAGAGACGTCAAGGTCACGCAGGGACGTGGGGGATTCCTGTCGGTGCTGCCTCGCCACTTCAAATATCCATGTTTGCATTGACGCAGCTGAGCCAGCACGCAGGGCCCTCGTGGTATGGGTGGTTTTCCACTGGCTCACCCGAGCCGTGCCAGCATGCAGGGCCCTCATGATACGGGTGGTTTTAACTGGCTCACCCGAGCCGTGTCAGCATGCAGGGCCCTCGTGGTATGGGTGGTTTTCCACCGGCTATATGCCGAGACGTGACAAAAGCTTGATACGCTGGCCTCATACGACACTTGAATCTACTTTGGGGGCCTAACAGGGCCTGGGCTTATGACGCGTCCGTTGCCTCTGCCCTGAGCCGGTACGCGTGTGAGAACACGGTGCACTCACGGCGGCAGCTACTCGCCTAGCAACTCGCTCGCCGCCCGCGATGCCGGTCGGTGCATCTCATCCTCGCGAATCTCGATATCGGCGGCACGGCTCGACACGGCGCGGATTTTTTCAGCGGTGAAAAAACAAACCGTGCTGTCTCGTGACCTGGCAAATGTGCCGGCGGAAACGGGGCCGGTCGAGTTAACGCGGCAGCAGCGAGAGCGCCACGGGTTGCGGTTGACGCGCCGCTTGGCGGAGGGACCCCGGTTCACCCCGCTGGGTGCACCGGGGTCACCCCGCTCGCCTTGGCCGGGTCGCTGCTGCTCAAGGGCTTCTGAGCTCGCTGGTCATCACCTGGAATAAACTAACTGGACTGAATTGTGGGTACTTCCACGTCTTCCGAGACGTCTGCCCAGCGTGGAAGAGTCGACTGAAATACCCTCGAGAGAGGGGCTGTCGAGAGCTCCTTCCAGTGGAGACCCTTCCACCAGCAGTGGCTTAAGCGAGCGATTGCAGGGCTGCACCTTTACCCTTCATTGGTGATTTATTTTAATTTTAATAATAGCCACGCCAATGTTTTCATCGCTAACGACTCAACCCGCCCCGCACGCGTGGAGGAGCACGCGGCGGTGGGCTTGCACCCAGCATCGCCAGCCTCCGGCGCCAGGAATGTTGGGAACGTGGCGATGTTGTTCTAAGTCGGAGGCCCCTGGGCTGTGCGTCACCGCCGCGTGCTGGATCGCTATTTATTTACTTTGTCCCGGCGAGAGGAAGTCGTCACTGGCTTCTCTTCTCCCGATGGCTGACGATGTCTCCGCCGACACAAAGTGGCGAGACACGCCGCTCTTGGGAAGGACCGAGAGGACCTCTTGAAGGCCCCATCGCAGACCAACGTCTGTTCCTTACGGGGGAGGTGGGGGCCTTTGCCGACACGTGGCGAGATGTTAACTACCTTGCCTGGTATACAGGAGGTCGGGTTCTATCCCATGTTCTCCCCGTGGTTGAGTGGATTTTATTCCGGGTCCTCCGGTTTTTCCCTCCGCATTTAGAAACACGCGTTTAGAGTATTTGGGCGTGGTGCTTGCCACCCTCCCCTTCGTGTGCCATGCTGGCCATGAAAGTTGCTCGCTAACAGCACTTGCCCCGACAGTCTGTTAAAGGCTTTACGGGGGATCTTTGTCTTTGCTGTGGCTTGTAGTGTTGTGGTTGAACACATTGTGCATGAGGCTAAACGGCCAGTCTGCTAGACCGAGTGCTCGACGTCAGTGGAGGAATCAACGAGTGAAGTTCACGTGAACGGTAATCATGGTAGCAGCGACAGAAGAGCGATATTAGGCCGTGAAAGTAACACAGCACTGGTGCTGGTGCTGGCCCATTGGGGGCTGAGGAGTGGCGCGTTCACTGCTTGTTGCAGAGGTTCGCGGTTTTAATCCGGAAGGCCACCCTGGCTAATACTGCGCCCTGTGGATACCTGGTTTTGGTTCAACAACGGGACAAGTGGCAACGCTAACACCCACAGTGTAGAGAAGCAGACAGTACGTCTACTTCTGACCGCCGGTGAGTGAACGATTGAATGGAGTGAATTAGTGAGTTCCAGATCATCGGTCAACCCCGATTGCTATTGGTTGAATTCTACGAAGCGTGTACGACGACATCATGGGATCTGTGCGCTCGGCTCCAGATAAGACGACAGCGTTCCCAGCTGTGGCCGAATTTGAAGAGCGAGGGGAAATAGAGCGCACGCTGGCAGGATCTCGAGTACAAATATTACTCACGGCCATGGACGGAGATTGCCTCGGAAAATGCGAGCGAAATTCAGGGGCCGAGCAGGAAAGCCATGTTTACGATCTGGGAGGGATGGTTTTCAGCAATTACAGCCGAATGATGTCATTGGCTACATGGCAGCGTTACCAAAGCACGTGGCTTTAATTTAACGCTCGGCACATGTGGCCATTCCATCCACGCGCAGTCCATAAAGAAACGTGATTTACGTGTCTGCGCGCTCGGAGCTTTGCCATGTGTATCGATTAGATTTGTTTTGAAGGCTCCTCTGCCCGAGCGCGCGGGGGCCGCAGCCCGTCTCCGTGCCGCTGGGTCGCCGTCGATCGCGCGTTGCCTGCGGCTGCTTTGGGCCTCGCGTTGACGCAAAGCCCCCCCCCCCCCGCCCTTTGAAAGCAAAACTCATTGACGCGGAGTCTCTCCGGAATCATCGGCGGCCGCCTTTCCCGGTATTGCCCCCTCCCCAACCCCTCCGCCTGCCTCGGCGAGTCCATTCTGTTCCGACGAGCAACGGAAAATGCCGAGCGACGCTAATGGGTTGTAGTTTTTATGAAACGCGCGCGCGTGCCGTGAGTTCGCCTGTTGTCCGCGGGGGTCGTTTTGTGAAAAATTTGCCGGAGCGGTGACGCGGTGGCTGGCGGTGGCGCTTCGCTTTCCGTGCCGCCACCCCCAGAGTTTGATGTCCCTGACAAGGGCTGCCGTCGGTGCCGAGTGATTGTGAGAACCGGCCCTTCCCTCTCGCCCGCCCGCCCCGCACACTGACCGGCGTGGTGAAGTATGCTCCAACAAACTGCCATGATTGACACGACATGGGAGGCCTTCAGGTAACAGTCAAAAAGAATTGTAAGTAATGAAAATAAAAATAATAATTATAATTTATAGTCGTTATGGATTAACGCTATAGCCACGTTCATCCGTACGGTGTCATAATTGATTTTATGGTTGGGCAGCATAATGATCATTTTGGCTTTCTGAATGTTTTAATTTGTTTGGCTGTGTTGGGTGATGGATAGTTCTTAGCGACACAACTTTGGCCACATCATTATAGAGCCTAACCCAGCCATTTATTTCAAGTCGATTTGAACAACTTTGTTTTTTTTGAAGCTCGATTAAGGAAGAATTAGATTTGCGGAGAACGTAAAATTACTACCTAAACGTAGTTGTGCAGAAGGTCACGAGACAAACTCCGCTCCCAACACGTCCCATCGCTCGCATTCAATGTCCTGTGCTTTCGGCATTTGCCTACAAATTGGCAACGTGATGGAATCTTTGAACGGTTTCCCCAGAAGCTTTGAAAACCTCCCGAGTCCACCCCGCGCCGTGATTAGGCCCTCCGTCGTCACACGACGGCGCGTGTGTGCGCACGCGCCGCGTGTGTCGTGTTTAATCCCTGGCGAGACGAAGCAAGCCATTGCTGAGACCGACAGCCGAATGCCAAATGTAGCGAGCGGTCATCGTGTGTCGTCAAACAGCGCAGGCAAAAGGGTGTATGGAGTGCTCTTGCCAATGACATCTGGTAATCCATTCGGCGGTATTTGTTTGGCAAGCCTAACTCTGCTGATGAGACCCAGAATGTTGAAACCGGTGCAGAGCAAACGTGCTTAAACAAATGCTGCTGCTGTTGCTGCCAGATTATTTGGTCGGGAAATGCCGATAGGTCGGAGGGAGTAAAATGCATATTCGTCTCCATCGCATGCGGGGAGACACGGGCGTAGTTCTTCTCACGTTAGGAATTAACGAGGATTTATTTTCGCAATGTTTGTACGTTTGCAAATGTTGACTCGAGGTTGCTGTCCGTGAGTCATGAGCTGTGGCCAGTGGTCCGACCGCCGCTGATGCTATCTTGGGGCCCCAGCAGAGCCCAGCCTCCCAGCACCACTTTGTTTGGTTTAGTACGAGCGGTCTTTCAGGGGGAAACTTAAACAAGAGTTCTGCTTGAGCTGCCCGGGTGGCTCCTGGGGTTAATGCCAATGTCATGGTACTAAGCCAACAACGCCGCTGATACTGGGTCAAAACCTCGGGGGCAGACAGGCGAAAAATTGCCTTCCAATTCTCAGCTTCATCACCAGCAACTCAGACGGGTGGGGGGGGGGGGTAGCGTTTGCCCTTGGATCATTTGTACGTGGTCTACCGTATTCTGCTACAAAATAGCCACGCGTTTTTGTTGCCGAGCGGGAGAGATTTTCGCAGCCGATGCTGTGGAGGGCGCTGCGCCGGTTGTGGCGTCTGAATGTCGCCAAGCAGTAGATTGTGGGAGGCAATCTCCCTGCGACTCAGAATTAAAATCAGAATTACATTTTCTCTGCACTGCCCTCTGATTAGCGCGATGCAGAATCAGAATCTTTGCTTATCCTGGAGGAATCCGATGAGCTTTGGCAGCTTTCAGCGTGGGGCACGAACGCGTCTCCCCTCTCCTCATTTGCCGCTTCCCCGCATGGGAGTGTTCTCTTTAGCACGCCGTGCCGAGTAGTTGGTGCTGGCGCGGGAAGTTTCTCTTTCCTGCGCCTGTCCTCGAAAGGCGACCGATACGCCACCACCCCCTCCGGCGGCGGTGCGCGCCTGATGTAAATTCTTGCTTGGCAACGCGCGGCATGAATATAAAACTCCCCCTTTGTGCCACCCGAATGCGTGTGCCATGAGAATGCACGGTGGGTTTTGTTTTAGAGGCTTTCCAGGGCGGCGGTGGAGCCAGGAGTTCAGCGGTAGCCGCTCTGTTAAAAATGTATGCGTGTAATTGGTCGATCGACTGCTAGATACGGACCTTCCCCCCCCCTCCACCACAGCCTGTCGTCATGGGTTGTGGGGGTTGTTGGACCATACTTGGCTTGCGAGATTTGATGAAATGGGGCCCCTTCCATGTGACTTTGGTTTTAAATAATAATCGTGCAATTGCGATGGAAAATGATGGAAATCGCGGTGTGGTTTTAACAAGAAACGTCCAAGCATTTTCAAAGAACCGCAGTTTGTTAACCACAAATTTAGCGTGAATTTTTTGCATAACTTTTTAAATTAATCAGTTGACGAGAAACATCTTGAGATATAGGGGACCGCAGAGCTTGTTGGTAGTGTCGGCTTCTGACCGCGTGGCTGCTGCTGCTCCCTTCCCCTCTCGTCTCTGCTTCCTCCTTGTGCCTCCGAGCCATCCTCTTCAAGAGCGAACATTGTGCAGCGACGGCAGCGGCGCACAGTTACACGTTGACATTATTACTTTATTATATTTACAATACATGCTTCTGGAGCTGGAGATATCTGAATTATGACCTGGGTGACAGCACACCAAGAGGCCCGAGTCCCTATTGAAGAAAACATGGGTTTTGATATAAAAAAAAAAATCTGTGTATGGCGATTAAAGGTGGAGCAAAATAAAAGTTTGGAAATAAAAAGGCAAACGAGAGAGAGTTGAAGTCATTTTGTAAAAGTGGAACTTCATAATGAAAAGTAGCAATGTGCATCCAGAAGGAGAGAGCTTTCATATCAGTGAGCGTGTGCACTGCTTGCTGTGAAACATGGTTCAAAATCACCGATGCCACTCAGGAAAACTAAAACTATTTGTACTATCTAACTGTTTTGTTTTACGAGGTTAGGCCCACTGAACTCAATAGCTCTTTTCAAAAGCGACCTGGCCAAAAACGATAGCTCAACGAAGTGGCTTATCACGTGGAAATGTATATCAGCCAAATACTCAAAACACGTGTTTATAAATGTGGAGGGAGAAACTGGAGGACTTGGAGAAAAATCCACGCGACCACTTAGAGAGACATGCAAACTCCAAATTTACAGGCGTCGCGGTCGGGATCGAACCCACGACCACCTGCATACCAGGCGAGGTAGTTAACATCTCACCGCCGTGCGCAAATAAGCATGGCAGGGAGAAGCATGGGAGGGAGGGGAATGCTTGGAATTACGTCGAGAGACAGAGGAACACGTGGGTGAGATAACACTCGCAAGTTCATGCCATCATTCACACGGCTAAGTGAAGCGAGTGGCCAGGGGGCGTCATGGCGAGAGGGGACGGTGACCGGCGGTCAGGAATAACAACGGAGTGGCAGACGAGGAAATGGAGAGGCCGTCCTCCAAGGAGATGGATGGATTGCTGCTTCGCAGCATTGCGAGAGGTGTTGGCCGTTCGAGGAGGCTTTCATCCAGCAGTGGATAGATCATTGCTGATTATGTCCTGTGTTACCTCGAAGGTGCTTGCCTTTGTCGTTGTGCATTGCGGGGATTGGCAGCGCTGCAGTTGACGGGCTACATTATGAACTCGGCTTCGCGATTTCGATTCCCGCTGACGACCAACACGAGTTACGATCATCTGAACCGGTCCTGGGCCTCCCCTAGGTCGATTCGGCCTCAAATGAGTACCTGCTGCGGTGTGTAGACATCGCCACTGGGGAGACAAAAGTGGCAGGACATCATTGCGGCTGCCTGCTCCCTCATTGGCAGTGCCGGCCTTCATAAGCGCTGCCCGCTTACAGCACTGGCCCCAGCAGTCCGTTACAGGCGGAATACAGGCGACATTTGTGCATTGCAGAAGATCGCTAGAAAACTGTGATACCAACTTGGCAACTTGCATTTTTTTTATTTCGATGGATAACGTTGGTGATTTGTGTTGTCTGAACATCTGTGGGGCCTCCTCCTTGTGGTTGACTGGCCTCGTGCATTCGTCCCTGGTGTGGTGAATAAACGACTAAAACAAGTAAAACAACATAAACAGCATAATGACATAAACTACTAAAACTACTAAAACAACATAAACAACTAAAACAAC
>CM025638.2:738321-748420 GCA_014621495.2 Entosphenus tridentatus
ACTAAACCAACTAAAACAACATCAACAACTAAAACAACATAAACAACTCAATCTCCGCAGTGGGGGAGACGCAGCCAAGCGGACATGGATCTGTCAGACCTCCCCCCTCCCCATCTCGTGGCCTGTGTTGGTTCTTTATGGGTCAATCCTGGCACTGTCTGTGAATGATGAGAAACCAATGGGACAGGGCAGCGTGTGCAGGCTGCCAACAACTCGGGGTGAGAGTCCGTGCAAGTGTGGCTTGTGGACGCAACGCTTGCCACAATTGAGCCACAATTCCTCGCTGATCTCGTCAAGGAGCATGAACCATCACGTGGACCCCACTCATCCCCGCAAGCAGCAGCTTCTGGCTAGCCATCGAACAAAGACGGTCACTGTTGCATCGCGCGCTTTCAGATGCGCTTCTGCGGCCGTCTGGAATGCTCTTCCTCCCGATATTAGGACGCCACTGAAGCTACGCTCTTTTAAATCCAGATTCAAAACTCATTTATGTAGAACAGTTTTTTGTGTTGAGTTTGTCGTCCTTGCTTGCACCTCCGACGGTTTAACATACATGAAGTTGTCCCAACAAGTTTTATACAGCTTATCGCCACATGTGTCATTGTGCAATAAACATGTAGATATCTCTTTATTATCATCCCCAGACCTAGTGAACATCGAATGTTGGGCTGCCAACGTTGGGTTAACGTTGGTGTCCCAACGATTCCAACCACAGGCCAACATTGAGATCTTTACTGGGGAGTGAAGTGTTTGCAATGGCAGCTCTTCCGAGACATCTGGCCATCTACCAGCAGTGAGCCTGAGCAGGTACATTGCAGGGCTGCACCTCTACGTTGTATTACTCGAAGGTGCGTGCCAACAAGGACGTTTGTCCGGAAAAAGTTCGTGAAGCTGCTGTGGGTGATTTATCCGCGTCTCTCTACGGAGTTGCTTCACGCATCGCCGGAGCTGCCCTCCTTCATCTCGCCAGGGCTGCCCTCCTTCATGTCGTTGGCTCGATTGCCACCGTTGTTTGCTTTCAAAAGTCAGCTCGGTCACGCCTGTGCACCCAATGACTGTAATTGTGGTTGGCGGGTACAGTGCCCGGCCGCTTTGCGGGGTGGAAGCTGCTCGCAACAGGAAGCGGTGACTCCACGTGGAGCCCCTGGGAGAGAGAGCGAGAGAGCGAGAGAGCGAGAGAGAGAGCGTGGCCCAACACCACAGGGAGCTGGCATGGCAACGTGGCACACAAGCCGCTGCTCGCACGCCCCGGTCGCCCACACGTCCACCCCCGGTCACTCGCTCGCCCGGTCACTCGCTCGCCCGCCTGCCCACACGCATCCCAGCGGCCACTCGCCACTTGATGCTGGAGGTAGGTACCCAGGTGACTCGTTGGCTTTTCTGGGTACCTAATTTGTGCTATGTTTTTGTTTTTGTAATTCAACACGAGCCCGGTACAGAACATGAAACCGTAACAAGGGGAGGGGCACAGAAACTCCACGGACAAGAATCCTCAACTCATTTCCCATTATTGTTGTGATGTTTTTATTGCCGTTGTGCGGTGCGGTATTACAGGTTCGTGGTTTCGTGGTTGAGCTGCACAGCTGGGCGGCTGCTACGCCGCATGTGGCAGCGCCACGGAGGTGCGGGCGATGGTTGGTGGATCACCGCACACATGTTAGAGAAACTCCCTTCTCCCGTGGGCATCGAGGATGTGCCGTACCCTGGCTCGCCAGTAGGAGGCCGTGGAGCAAATGTGGACTAATCGCCATCTGTTCCATCTGACTCCCAGGGCCCCTGCACGCGTGGGTTTTCATTTAGGTGCTCCGGTTTCCTCCCACATGTAAACACTCAGTGATTGCCAAAACATATCTTAGTATCTAGAGGACTGAAGAGCTTGGGCAATTGTCTGGCTGTTGCTGTCTTCCTGCTTGTCTGTGGCTCCCCCTCACCCGTCGCGTCTTTCTGTCTACCGTGCGGTGGCAGCTCGGAGCTACAAGTTGCAATTATTGCAGCTCTCCGATGCGCTTTCAGGGTGCACCGCGTCTTAGTCAACGCAATGCGTTCACGTTTTGCTCCAGTGTGCTGGAAGCTTTTTGAGACGACTCCAGGCTCTCACCTGTCCAGGCTCTCACCTGTCCAGGCTCTCACCTGTTGCGGTCGGTATGTGACGGACTTTGAGCTCTGCCTCCGCGCCTTCGAGTTCTCAATCGAACATTGCATCCGATTCGCGAAATATGTGCGTGTTTTATATTTGCGAGTGATTAACCGAGAGCAAATTGCAATTGGTCGTGGCTGCAGCGTTTGTGTCAACGGTTGCGTGCAGATTCCATCTCTCACGTGTGTCGAGGGATGTCACGGTCGCAGTCAGTGTCTCGTTGCGGTGACGGTGTTGCGCAAGGCGCTTTGCCACATTGAAGGGCACGGCACTACAAGACAGTTGCATCTATCCCCATCCTCTGTAAGCTCAAGGATTAGATCACACAGCCCTGTCGCTTAACCCCCCCCCCCCGGCGAGACGTGATTACCTCCACGCAGGGTTTTATCTGTGCAGATCATGACAGGGATGAGTGTTCTCTCTCTGCACCGCTGATGATGTTCCAGACGCTGTTGAACTTATCTCCAATCTCCGCATTTCGATTTCGCGCCGCCGCTCTCATGCGGCACAGCGAAGCGCAGCTCTTTTTTTGCCTAATTTTAAAGAAACGTCACATGGCGCTCACACCACAGTTTTTAAAAATTATTTTTATGATCGCACGCGGCCTGCCGCTTGGAACAGAGCCAACTCCGCTGTCAAGTCTCCTGCGGGAGGGAAAAATTCGTTTATTCCCATCGTCACGTGAAGATGTTGACGTGCAGACGATTTGAAGAGACGTCTCACTTCGCTATTTAATGTCGGCTCAGCTGATAAGTCGCGCGCTTCTTGACTATCTCGGGAGCGCTCAGCACGTTCGTGCCGTTTATATAAACAAGAATTGATTTTCTTTCTGACCCAAGCCGGATTTATTACTTTGAGCGGCGCTGGGGGATCAACGCGACGGGCGTAATAATAAGGGGAAGGGAAGTGCGGCTCGCAACGTTGCGGATCGTGAAGGAAGCTGAACGAACACGGCGGGGGGGCGGGGGGGCGGGCGCCTTCGCCGCTTGTTGCAGAGGTTCGCGGTTCGAATCCGACAGGCCGCCCCTGATTCGTACTGCGGGTGAATGAACCCGACTACATACGCGAGGACGTTAAAGCTGCCCCCTCCCCCCGCCCACCAACGCCGTGAGAAACGAGCCAGCCGTTGTGTGCCGACCTCACGGTCCACATTTGCCAAATTTGAAAAGTGAAATTGGGATTACACGTCACAACATCGCCCCACTGCTGACAGACCGTGTCAGTCTGCGACACGCAGAGTACCGTGTTGTAGGAATGGTACAAATACCACCACACTGCAGGCAGGCGGAGTGAAGGTTTAGCGAGATCAGTCGTTTACCAAACAGAAGGGGCGGATCTTCACCTTGAATTAAACAATGGGGAGATATCTGAAGGGGCAACGTTGCGCTGCATATTATTCTAGACAACGGGAGCAGCAGAGGAGCAAGAGCAACGCCTACATCTGTACACGCCCTGCTGCCCCAGTGCAGCACATTCGTTGAAGTTTTCGTGACGGCTGTTGTGTAAGAAGAATGCCCATTCTAGTTGTACGACCCGCAACGGCTCAATCCACTGCTGGACAGTGGCCTGCACACACCGTGTGGGTCGCGGGGTTATTGAGGGTCGCGCGGTAACAAGTTGTTAACCACCTCGCCTGGTATACGCACAGGAGGCCATGGGTTCGATCCCGACCGTGCCGCCTGTATATTTGGAGTTTACGTGTCTCTCTCCCCGTGGTCGCATGGATTTTTCTCCAGTTTTCCCCTCAACATTTTGAATCAAAGTGCATTTATTTGGCTCGAATAAATGTCCACGTGACAAGCCACTTTGTTGAGCTATAATTTGTGGCCAGGTTGCTTCTGAAAACGAGCTATACAGCATAGTGGGTCTTACCTGGTAAAATAAAAATACTTTAGTTTAGTTTTAATTGATCATACTTCACCACCCTGACCAGCGCAGAGTGAAGATACGATGCGCCAACTCGTGGTTTACGTGCCGCGTGAGAAGAGGCTCGCTCGGTGATTTCCCAGCACGTTCAACTTTAAAGGGCCGCCAGTCTCCGCCGTGCCTTTTACATCACGAGATGCAGTTGATGAATTATGGACATGAAAACCGACGAGGTGGCGCCTTTGATATCTCGCCGTTTAAGTGGAACACAGGCGCAGTGTTAAACGACAGCGGCGTGTGGCGCCGCACTCGCCTTGTGATGAATAAACACAAAGCGTTGTCGGCCTCGCGGTGCGTTTGATAAGCACTTAATATTGCATGCGGAGTCTGCGAGTGGGGATCCTTTCAACAGTTGTAACGGTCGACGACCGCGAGTCCCCCGCTGATCAATGCACGCGCTCCATGTGGCGGATGTGCGGTTGGCACTTCTGTGTCTGAGCGCTCGACGCGCGGGCGAGAGGTTGGTCAACGAGGTGGACCAGCCGATGCGTCAATCCACCGCTGGATGAGGGTTCCCCCATTCCCCCCACCCCTGGCCCATTGGGTGCGCCTCTGCAGCAAACATGGAACTTTGGGGCAATTTTGATCCGATGTTAGTACATTGGTTCTAACCACATGCATGCATGTTGAACTTCTTTCGCACCGTGCTCATCGGAGGTACGGGGCAAAATATACCAACGTTGACATGTTTACTGAGTCCGAGTGTCGGCGGTCGTGCCCTCGCCCCGACGGCAGATCGCGCTCGCGCAGAGCCACGAGCACCGCCCCGCGCCCCGAGGCGTCCCCAGCCTCGTTCCTGCGCCGCGGAATTCCGAGCGTTCCCGTAAATCGCGCGGAGGGCACAGAGGTCCTGTGAGGACCGCGTTGGATTGGGCGATTCAGGAAGTGGCTGCCCCTAGCTGCCCTGCTGTTTCCTCAACAAGCCGTGGTTTCCTGTTATGATTCGCTCGCTCGTCCGACTGCAGGCGCCGGATAAAGAAGAAGGAGAAGCGGAGAGGCTCGCTCGCTCGCTCACGCCGGCTGGCATGCCGATGGGGGCGTCTGGCCGACACTCGGAGCCACCAGGGTTTTGCGTTGGCACCAGTGCTAATTTAGTCGGCGAATTTTATTTCAGTCGTCGTCTTAGGCGCCCTCCCTCCCGCCCCATCCTTAGTTACGGCACGTCCCTGGCTTGGCCTCTAACCGCTCAAGCTCAGCTGGGGCGTTGAGCCGCTCCGCTGCTTCCTGAGGAGCGCCGGCTCAGCCCATCGCTCAGCTCAGCTCGGGCTCACCAAGGAACGGACGTTCACAGAGTGCGACGCGCCGGCTTCAACCAGAATGTGTACTTGAGTGGTGATGGGACGGGGGCGGTGAAACTTCACGTGGCCCTCGTCTCCTCTTGTAAGGCGCAGCGACAGAGGAATAATGATCCCTCAACCTCGTGGCACTGACGTCCCTTCACACACCACGTGTTCCTGCGCTGGCGCTGTTACTTCCGTTTTCCATGGTGTGATTTAAGCTTTTGGGAGGCCAAATTTTCTCCATTGGAGGACCACATCAGCGCCATCAGAAGTCGACTTCTTCCACGTGTAGAAATATATTTTTTATAGAAAGTGTCACAGTGCGTTGATCTGGATCATCCGGATGTTAATCTCTTCCAGTGAGATAACATCCCAAAGCTGCAGGCCCCCTCGCCCAACACGACCAACCCCAGGCTCCTCTGGTTGAAGAATTTCGTCGACTATGTACGTGTTGATTGGACTTCTTTCGCACCGTACGTAGCGAACCGTGCTAATCGGAGGTGCGAGGGAAGGACAACAAACCAAACACAAAAAGCAGTTCGAACGAAATGAGTTTTCAATCTCGAGTAGTACGAGTGGTCCAAAGCAGGATACGTGGATCACCGTCACGAGTAACATGTCGCACCGGTGTTCAGTATTGTTTTGGAATGGATATCTTCAAGCAAACTGTCAGGAAGTTGTGAAGGAGGGCATGTGAATGGTGAGGCCAAATTCATCATCAGATGCGCTGCCGCCGCTGCTACTGCCCATTGGGAGCTGCGCCTGAGTCTTTCACTCTTATATTACCTTCCACTGTTGTTACCGCACGATTTCGACACTTGTATGAATCGGTGTGCAATCTGGGGTTGAAGTCGGAGCGTGGCGCTCCGCGAATGCTCCTTGTCAGGAAGTCCTGGTCGTGGTTGGCACCCTGCTCTGGCTCACTGGAATCGGAGTCGAGCCGGGAACTTCAGATAATGGGCTTCCATTCCGATTGGTGACATCCTGCGGAGGTTAATCCGAGTCTGTGGCGTGCAGGTAGCTGTTCTCTTAGCCTCTTCGACTAAAGCAGCAGTCCAAGATGCAGTCGACTTTTGAGTGATTCGGTGCTGGTTGTGGGGGTGAGTGGCACGCAGCTTGCTGACTCACCTCGACATGATCAGCTCAGCCAGTCGGTGAACTCGGTGACTCTTGCTCTACGGCACACAGACACCGGATAGTCAGTGACCACGTTTGGTCTTCCTCGGTGTGCTGCGATTTATTGTCACATTCATAACAATTGTCCCAGTCTGTGTCTTTGTCCCGACTCATGAATCTCTTCTTGTCAGTTGGTGGCACTTTGGTGGGTAGCCAGAGTCATCGTCGCGCTCGTTGATTGAGATCGAGTGCAGGCGAATGTTGACTAAAACGAGCGCGGTTGGCTACGTACACTGCGAAACAAGTTCGACATATACAATACAAACTATCAAACGCGCCTTGCGAAGATGTTTACAAAATGAACGCTGGCTGGCACGCGATTAGAATGGCACCCATGGCGCGGCCACGTGGCTTGGAATGACTCATCCCCCCCCCCCCTACTACGCATCTTCCCCGGCGATTCGAGGAATTGTTGAGATTCCGACGAACAGATTCCGGCAGATTCAGACAAATAGATTCCTTCGAAGAAATGAAATTGACTGATCCACACCCCCTGCAGCGTAAACTTCGTTCATGACATTACAGTAAAACAATTGGCTTGCTGAACTAATATGGGGGAGCCCTGGTCTCGCTAGCTAAATGGATGTAACACCGCGCGTGTCTTGTGATGTATTTGTTATCTGTGTGGTGTCATTATACAGACCAACAAATACAAAGTGCCTGCTGTATACTGTGTTGTGCAGTGCAGGAACCCACTGATATAATTTTCTGCGTTGTGTTGTATAGATGCCGCCGTTTATTTAGGCGACACACTTCGTTTCTAAGTGTTAATGATCCAAATATGCGTTGTTTTTAAATTGGGAGCGCACGTGGTGGAAGTGGACTATTTTGCGACATAATACCGAACTACAGACCACCAGGAATCCCTCTGCCACGTGTTCAGCCTCTGCCAACCAGGCCCCGCCATTATGCGTGATCGCCGCGCACGTGTTAAGTAGAAATATAGAGTCGGGTGATTGTGTAAAAAAAACAAAGTTTAAATGGCTTAGAAAGATCAGTGGCAAACGCAGAGTAAATGATGACGGTGCCTCCTGGCAGGAAAAGGCGAAGGAAAAATATCGATAACGGCATTTATCTGGATTGTATTAATCTAGATTAGAAGTTTTAAAGTGTTTTTAAGCAAGTGGAAAGGCAGAATGTTTGGCCAGCGCACGACCTCCGTTGCGCGGGTGCCTCTGAGCGATGTCTCGACACGTTGGGGCGGGGGGCGGTGGGCACCCGGGCGGCCGCTGCGACGCCACAGACGGCGGCAGCGCGTGACCCCGGCACGGGCCACGGGCCGACACCGCCTCCGCGGTTCTGGCTATCCGCCAATCGCATCTGGAACTCTGCACGACTGCATCGAGAGAGAGAAAGAAAACGATGAGATGAAGTGATGAGAGAGAATGGGATGAGGGAAAGTGATGAGAGGTATTATTATGGTAATGTTCACATATTTACTAGCTTAGTTATGTATTTATTTAAGGTAATTCATTAAAAAAGATAGGTCAATATTATCCACAAAATAACGAGGGAACGCTCTAGTCGGTTTCCATGGACGAGAGTGTTACGCTGTGTAGCCGGAGCGTGGTCACGTGACGTTGCCCGAGTGAGCCAAACGGCGGCCCCCTCGCAGCCGTTGGAGAACCCCGCTGACAATTTTTCCCAGCGGCTTCCGCGTCGTTGCTGTGAAATTACCGTGAGAGCCCCGTTAGCTGGTGGTGGGCTCCGTTAGCTGGTGATGGGCCCTGTTCTCATTCGCCCGCTGCTGCCTTCGCCACGTGTTGCTCCGAGTGGGAAATATCGAGGGATATATACGACCTGGTACTTTTATTCATTGTGATTTTTACATATATGTTTTTTTTATAGGGCAGTTTGATGTTTTAAAACTTAATCCAACAAACTCAACTGTTTTTATTTTACCAGGTAAGGCTCACTGAGCTATGTAGCTGTCTTTCAGAAGTGACCTGGCCACAAATGATAACTCGACGAAGTGGCTTATCAAGTGGAAATTGACAGCAGCCAAATAGTCTAAATGCGTGACGTTGATTCTAAATTTGGAGGGAAAATCCGGAGGACCTAGAGAAAAATCCACGTGACCACGGGCAGAGCGACACGCAAACAAATATACAGCAGCAGGCGTTAGGGTCGGGATCAAACCCACGACCTACTCCATTCCACTCGAGGTAGTTAACATCTTGCCATGTGTTTGCGGCGTTAAAGCCGCACGTTGTTCGGTATGTTCTTCGACATTTCCCGCCACGATCCGCAAGATTATTTTTTTCAGTTCCCGAGGAAGCTCCCAAACACGCGGAGCGAAACGTCGGACGTCGTGCCTGTGAACAGCGTGCGGCACGACGGGAACACCGTCGCAGGGCTGCACGGCGCCGCCGCCACGAAGAAAACAACGCGGTAGCTTTGCGGTAAAGTGAAGCGTCAGAGTCAGGACAGGTAATGAAAGGCCACCCGCTGGGCCACATGGTACAGGCAATTAACCAAGGCGAAAAAAATTGTGTGCTACGACCACACGGAACGGCGTAGCACACTTCTAATGGCCCTTCGTTGAATGCCGGTGCTTATAAATAACACTTGTGGTTTAGCGTAGGTGTGTTGTGACTCGAGTGGAGGATTCAAAATGGTTGAACTTCTGATGCTGTTGCGACACGAGGTTTAATTGTGGTCACACCACAAACGCAATGAGGATATAAGTGGTCTCACCTGCTAAACTTTGGTGTGTTATGGGTAAATGGAACTGATCTTCATGGGGAGTTGGTGTGTTTTGGGTAAATATCACCGTTACAATCGTCACGTAGAGCTCCTTATCCATGTACTGTTGGAGTATGGCCTGCAGATGCTGCGCTGGTCGGTCAGGGGGGACTGTTTGATCATACTTCATCACGCTGGTCAATGGCTATCCGTGAATATCTGGTGAGGGACAAGTCTGGTTTCGAAATCGAACCTCCGATTGGCACGGTTGTACAGTGTGAAAGAAGTTCAACATACGATTTGCTGGCCGCTCACATTCACCACATGCAGGAATTGAACTCCCATGGCCGCACCCTGTGCTTTCAGACCGACGGCCCCGAGTTTGTGAGTTGCGCGCGATACCCCAACCAGTCCTGGGCCCCCCTCCCTCTTACCTTCACCAATCCACGCTCGCCAGCGTGGTGAAGTGCGGTCACACAACCCTCATGGTCAACAGCGTGGGGGAAGCGATCGTCCAGCAGTGGGGTGATGTAAGGGGCTGTGAATTCCGCTTGGGCCGGCATCTGGTCGCCAATGGCGCCACCAAATGGCCCGCGTATCCAAACTGTTGGCATTCCGGTCGTTCCGCCGCACATTCATTCGGTTTTGACTTCCAGACCCTTTTCGTTTCTGCTTATTTATTCATAACGAAAAAAAACCAGGGCGGGAAGTGGGGGAACCGGATGTATAATATGACCGTGGAAGTATTCATAAACAGTCTGGTTCATTTAAGGGTGCTCGTGTGGCAGTTAATCAACAACAGGTGTGGCCTCCTAAATATATACGTGGTCGCAGCGGTGGTGGCGCGTTCCGGAACAACACGCGTTCCGGAACAACACGCGCTCCGGAACAACAC
>CM025638.2:755753-776620 GCA_014621495.2 Entosphenus tridentatus
GTCCTATTCAAGTCCTATTCAAGTCCTATTCAAGTCCTATTCAAGTCCTATTCTAGTCCTATTCAAGTCCTATTCAAGTCGGCGTCGCTGCCGTCAGACCGCGACGCCCAAGTGGAGCGAGAGCAGCCCCCGAGCTGCCGCGGAGGGGGGCCGCCACGCGGGACGTGGCGGGGGGCGCGCGGCACGGCGAGGTCGCGCCCGCGAGACGCGGCCCGCCGGCCGAGGTGATGTGGCCGTGGTCACGGTCCGTGGCGAGCTGACGCCGGAGGAGGCGATGGGGGTTCGTTGCCCAGAGAGTGCGAGAGAAAAACATAAGTTCAACACGTTCGTCGGTAGCACGGTGGCCCGAAGAGGGCAAAGTAGAAAACAGGTAGCGATTCGGGCGATGGGGAACCCTTCTGTGTGTGATATGGAGGAGGGCCACGGTGTTATTGACGATGTGTTGAGTTGGGTTCATTGTGTGTGCTTGTGCACCAATGCCAACGCAGCAGCCTCAGAGTCCTAGCGGTGCAAGTGTGACACGATAGGTGTTAGAGCGATTCATTCATCCAGCAGTGGATCGACTAAGGTATTCGTCGATCCACCAGGGGGTGCGAGATGCCCTTTCTGACAATCAAAGGGGGTGCACGCTGCAGGAAAGGTTAAGAACCGCGCGTTCCGATGCCCGACGTTTTTCTCCACGTCCCGAGAGCTTCTTCAAGAACAGAAGTTCGTCGGACGTCTTGCCAGATGACACGTGGTGCGTCCACAAAAGGCGTCTGAGAGGCGCAGGGCGTCACCGCGGAAAGACCTCCGCAGAGAGCTGCAGGTCCGAGCGAGAGCTTTGTTCAGTCGCCATTCATCCACGCCCACATGAAGACAACGCCACAATGGAGCCCCGAATGGACAACAACAGCAGCTTGAATTTGTCATGAAGTGTCGTCGGTGCCTCCACCAGAGCGGCCGTGCCAGGATAGGTGCCCCTTTGAGGCCACGTGAGGCCACCGTGGGAACGCGCACACGCACGCACACACGCACGTACACACACACACACACGCACGTACGCACACACACGCACGTACACACACACATGTACGTACACACACACACGCACGTACACACACACGCACGTACACACTAATTCGCATGCACGCAGATGCAGGCTCGCGTGAGCGGCGTTTCCCCACAGATTTATTTCAGGGCCACTGCGGTCAGAGGTCACGGGGAGGGGGGAGGTCACAATCGTCTATAAACCCGCTGATACATTTTATCGACGTGCGCAGTGAAATCTGACGATCAGCTGTTAACACCTCGAGGCCCCCACACCTTTAGAGCGGAAGTGGGAGGGGGGTAGGCGCTGGGGGAAGGTGCCCGGCCCCGAGTGGATGGATCCCGGTGGTTATCGGAGCCCGTCCACCGGTTTGCTCTCCGCGCATCGACGCGAGACCACGAACGTCGATGATTGTAGCGGAAAAAAACCTCCGGGAGGAGTTAATTTAATTTGCAACTGGTTTTAGTGCCCGAAGCAGCGGCATCCCGAGGAAAGTCGGAGCTCTCCGATGCGATATCCGGGTTGTTGCCGCATGTTGCTCGGCACGATGTCCGACGTTTCGCTCCCATGTGCTCGCGAGCTTCTTCAGGAACTCCCCCGGCACGTGGAGCGAAGTGTCGGGCTTCCTGCCAAAACGGCACGCTGCGCAAACCCAATCAAGAGCTCCGGTACTCATCGCCAATCTCCAGAGGGGATGATCCAGCCAGGGCCGGATGAACGCTCGGCCCCCGTTTGAACCCCCGCGCCCTTCGGATCGTCAGCCGGGCCTCGCGGGCCATCCCGGGGCGGCTGCGCACACGGCCCGCGGCTCCGCCGTTGCACGCGCACCCTGCCTGGGGGTGGGGGGTGGGGGGGCTCAGCCGTTTGTTTGCATTTCTGCGTGGAGCGCCCTGTCAGCCTCCTCCTCACCTAACAACGCCGTGCCACCAACTCGCGCGCTGCACTCCGCGGTGATTGATGCGCCTGTAGGCCTGCCAGGCGAGCCGGCGTTACGGTTCCTCGAGGCGATGTCCGACAAATGAAATTGACATCCCGATCCCGCGGGGCTGGCGGGGGGGGGGGGCACGTCCGTGAAGGTGTGGACGGACGAGGGAATGAAACGGCGTGTCGCGAGAACGAGGAAGGGAAAAAAATTGTGCGCGTGCGCTGGATCCTGTCGACGCCCTGCGACGTGCGCTTGTCCTCGGAAGAGGTTGGTCCACCGCTGTCTGGTGCTGCCACATGAGTTGTCGCGTGGCAGTCAGCATCTCACCACAGTGGCGAGGAGATGTTGACTACCTCGCCTGGTATACAGGAGGTTGTGGGTTCGATCCCTACCCTGACACCACATTTAAACTCAACGTGCGCTTACACGATTTGGCTGCGATCCATTTCCACACGATAAGCCACTTTACTTTGGGCTATCAATTGTGGTCAGGTCGCTTCTAAAAAAGAACTGCATAGCGCAGTGGACCTAACCTGGTGAAATCAAAATAATTTAGTTGAGTTTATCTGCAGAGCGTCCCGTTTGCGCCGGTCCTTTCAGGCAAACCCCACGATCAATTCGGCCGATTTCCAAAGGGTAAATCCCCAGTTAACAACAGAACTTTGCAGCACCAACATTGTGTTCGTATTGGTTCATAAATCAAGAGGAGAGCGACGGTGCCGACCGCCCCCGTCGCGGACCGACAAAGATAACAGAGTCGGGAAAGCGTCAAAAATGTGGAGAGAATTTGTCCTCGTTGCTCGTCGCGTTACCAGCGCCTGGGGCTTCTTTGCCCGTGGTAAGAACATCGCAAGTCGGGCGGCTCTTTCTCAAAGGCGCCGGTGAGGCACGGGGAGCGGCGAGGCGTTCAGGCGGGAGAGGCGTCTCCCGCCGACACATCCAACCCCCACTCAGCCGTCCAAGCACAGCCGCTTGAGCTATCGCCTCGAGGTGCAGGGCCCTTGGCTCGTGGTCGCTGCTGACGAGACCCGCGCGGCCTTTGCGCGGCTCGTGAAGTCCGCGGGTCGACTGACACAGTTGGGGGGCCGTGTGAGACCGGGGCGGCTCTGCCACCGGGTGGAGGCACCCACCCCAGCCTGGCGCTCTGCGAGAGGCGGGACAGAATGAGCTCCCTTCATCAACACGGTGCTGACCGGCGTGGCGGGAAGAATGGTCAAGCTTGTCTCACGTTTCTCACAAGCACTTGTAAAGCAGGAGAGCAGCAGGGACAGGCGGATGGGTGTGCGCCTGCGTGCCCGTGCGGCGATGGCGTGGTTGAGGCCTCCTCCATCCAGCAGTGGCCACACGGTGCCTGGTGACGATGGCTGACGATGGCAGCCGTGCGTTTTGGTTCCGGCAAGGCAATAACGCCGACGATGAAACCTTCGCCTTGAAGGGGGTGGTGGGGGGTGGGGTGATGGGTGGGGGCTGCGGTGGGGTTGTGGTGGGGAGGGGTGTGGTGGGGGGCTGTGGTGGTGGGGGGGGGTTATTGGTTTCGTGAGGCGGCTGCGTGGCGCGGCTATGAGAAGCTTCCTTAACGGTGAGGAACAAACACTCATCCCGCTTTACCGCTCGGGGCGAGAGCACTAACGACCCGCGCTGATGGGATGGTGGGTGACCCGCACGTGCGGATGGCTCTTGCCGCGGTTGTTCGCCGTGTTTTTCGGGGCTCTTAATGGACGTCCAACGCGGGCTGCTCAGGGGCAGCTTCGCCCCTCGCCTGCCCGTGGCGCGGCCGGAGAGTGACCCACTGCCACTCCACTCCCCATGCTGCTGCTGCTGTCTACGTTGTGTTGGCATTGAACAAACACAAATCCACACGTTCATCAGTAACACTGTGGTCTTAAAGTGACAAATATGTAATAGGTGACGTTTCCGGCAATGGCCCTGGCTCATAGCACCTGCCATGCTCGACCCGTGTGGCTGCCATGTGGACCGTGGTCATGTGACCTCGCACGCCGATGGGAACACGTTACACGTGGGGATGTGTAACGGTTTCATCCTGAGAGGACGCGGTCAGATTCAAGAAGAATAATTGTTTAGATTCCTAATTGATGACTATTGGCGGGGTTCGGCCACGCGTGTAATTATTTGGCCAAATTTGTGTCGTCAAGACCCTCCACCACCCCACACAGCCATACAAGTCCACCCATGAAGTTGAGGAGTAAATTCTCACAACTAAATTGAGCAATGTCAAGGTGAGAATTGTACTCCAACCTACCTGTGACCATTTTGGCCCAGATCACTACCATGGCCTCGCCCAACAATCTACTACGAGTCGCACTATTGGCAGCAAAGAGCTGCGTGTATTTATCGCTGCGATGGCCAAGCCTCGAGTGGCTGCAGAGGCGACGTAAATCACTTTGCGTGCAGTCTGTAGGATATGAAATGTGGTGTTCATGGGATTTTCACCATACTTCACCATACTTCACCATGCTAGCCAGTGTGGATTGGTGAAGACTTGGGGGGGGGATAACCGGGGACGGTGCAGACATTGCTCGTCACTGGTGGTGATGTTAGTGGTTATGATCGTGACTAGTAGTGTGGTAGCGGTGGTGGTGGTGGTGATTGTGATGTTCGTGGTTATGATAGCGACTGTAGGCCGTGGTGACGGAGCATCTGCGGGGTTTGTGGGGCAGCGTGAGGACCGCTGCGCTCCACGTGTTGGGAGCGTCTTGAGGAGCTGAACCAGCGGACGTCAGGCCCAGCAACACGCGGTGCGTCCCACAAGCCCATGGGAGAGATCGCCAAACGATGAATCATGGAATCAGCAACGCATTGCAATCACCGGGACCCTCCTGGCAAAAAAGACTCGAGGCTTTCCTGATTTCGAGTTTCACGTTTCAGGTTTTTATTTTGTAATTACTTCGGGAGTGTCATCCCGGCTCCGAGTCGGTAGAATTTTGTTCAACCAGCTGAGAACTCGGAGACCAGGATAAGTCTCATTTGCATCAGTGACCCGGGGCATTAGTCTGCCAGTAAGGGACAATAATTGCTGTGTATAATCTCAACTGAGTAATTATTAATTCGCATATTTGAATTTAATTCTAAAGCTCGCTGTGGTTGCGTACATAAAATGATTTCTGTTTTTTTATGTTTTAATGGGATCATGTGAACCCTGCAGCCACTGGAAGTGCTACCACTCACCACAAGTAGGGGGAAAAAACCCCCCAAAACCATCCTTGAGTTGAATCACGATCCTAAATCACGATATCTCATGTCAAGTCTCCCATAAACCACTGCACTGTCTCATCTGCACCGTCTCATTCATCTCTACATCGACATCAGCTCAAACCTCCCGGAATCACGTGACTTCTGAGTGGCCACGCCCACTTTGAACTCCTCCCGTCTCCGCCCTCTGTGAGAACAGACTCCGCTTCTCCGTGCAGCAGCAGCAGCAGCAGCAGTGTCGAGGCCCTCCTACTCCCCCTACTCCCCATACTCCTCCTGCTCCTCCTGCTCCTCCTGCTCCTCTCTCCTCCTGCTCCTCCTGCCCCCTTTGCTGTGGTTCTTCGTTGCCTTTCCATCCTTTCCCTCTTGTGTCCCCATGTTTTAATCTCACCCTTCCCTCCCCCCTTCATTTCTCTTTGACCATGCATTGCCATCCTTGACTCCACTCGCCTCCCCGCGGTGTGCCGAAGGTAATGAGTTGCTCGTGTAGAACAAAGATGAAAATGACAATGAGACAGAATGAGGAACACGTTGATTCGAGCACGTCTGTCTTTTGACGTAGGTTAGTGACATCATCCAAACTATTGAGAAATGTCAGTGGCCCTTGGTAGGATGCGTCACGGCCAGAAGTGACGATGGCCGATGGTCAAGAAGGGTAACGGAGTGGCAGCCAAGGAATGGAACGCGTCCGGATGTACGCACACCAAGGAGATGGAGCGATGAGCGGAGCTTTTCTGCTGCTGCCGCGTGGATTGTTGCATCGCGGGAGGAGGGTGGCATTGGCTTGGGGTGGGGGTGGCCTTCATCCAGCAGTGGATAATAAAAGTATTCACACTTCCCTGCGTTAAATACTTTAATTATTTTCTTCATAGTTACCATATTAACACCGCATCGTTAAATATGACTGTTATAACCCAAATATATTAATTCAACTTACGTCTAATTATATTGTTAGGCTCGGAGGGCTTTTAATGTCATACTTGATTGTGTCTTGTTCTCACGTGAACACATCTTCCCACAATGCAATGTGTCAGCAACATTTTATTATATTACCTTTTAATATAAATTTATTTACGAGTATAGAATGTAGGTTATTGAAGGGTTTATTGTAACTCAATCGTTGCTTTCAGTGTAACTCTTTTCATGCCCAATTTAATAATTGGTCATCAGAAAATATAGAAAAAAAATATCGATTCTGATCAGGCCCTACGGGGTAAACAAATGCAGTCTCCAACTCTTACCATCCACTCTGTCTCTCTTACATCCTCTCTGAACAAGGGCCATGGCCTGAAACGTTGCCTATTATGTCAGACATTTTTATTTGAAGGCCACACAGTGTTATTGATTAATGTGTTGCATGAAAAAAATATATAATAGCTATGCTTCTGTCTCAAAAAGAGAATGCTTCTCAAACGCTGTGCATGGAAACACAGATGGATGCAATCCGACTGTAAGAATCCCAGCATGCATTTTAATGTTACATACGACCGCAACCTCTAAGCAAATGCAATATTTTATTTCATTCCTGCCCACCTGGTTTGTGCTGATAAGTGCTGTAAAAAGCACCGACCTTATTTCTTTGCAGATTTGGGTGATATCACGCTTACCTAGGCATGATGCAGCACCATGCTCGTAATGACAACAGTTGTGTGTGGGTATCTCGGGGATATAAAACAGACACAGATCCCCCGTATAGCTCCAACAGACTTTTGGGGCAAGTGCCGTTAGCACGCACCTACGGAGGCCGGCACGGCACACGAAGGGAGTGGGTTGCCAGCTGTACGAATCGGAGGTGCGGGAGCAGGAGATTGGAGGTGCGGGGGAAGGATGCAATATGCATATAGGAGATCTCCTCTTACTCACGACCCTATTGCCCATAAAGCCTATACTCCACAGGAGCTGTAGGATCAGCGGAAACTCCTATTATCCGTTAGTCTGCCTATTATCTACGATTCCCCAATTTCTCCCATGCATCGGTTTCTTTCAGTCGAGGATAACCCCACGGATTAAAAGAAGATCTGTGATGTTTGTCCCTCACATCACCGCGGATAAGAGAAACTTAAATCATCTATCGGTGCTCGCTTACGCCTTGCCGCGTCTATCGTGAGCATCGCCGTGACACTCCGGGTTCGTCATTGCGAACACATCGATGACCGTGACTTTACCAGACACACAATTATAATAATAGGGGACATTTGGTATTCGCGCCATTCTTGTAGCGTGAGGCTATCGCCAAGCTGCTGTGTTTCACAGTCCACAGCAGATTTACAGACGGAATTTAAAAAAATTTGGCAAATTTTGACCATAACGCCGGTAAAAGAAAAAAAGTATCTTCTTTTCAAATGTCATAGCGTGATCTTTAACTTCCGCTGTGAGTGAAGCCGACGGCGCGTGTTTCCCGGTTCATAGACCGCAGCATTAACCAGGGCGGCCTGCCGGATTGGAACTGCCTCCGCAGCTGGCGGCGAAGTGAAGCTTCTTCCGCGTGGCCGTGACACCGTGCCGAAGCCGCCCTTTCGTCATTTACAGCGGACTTCGAAACGGGAAGCGAGTGAATGGTGCCTCTCGCGGATTCCACCATCCCGTCGGTAGCTCCGGATTCTGCCGCGTTGTCCCCGGCATTGGGATTCCGAATAAGTCATTGAGGACTTTAACGCTTTGGTGGGGGGGGGGGGGGGGCGCAGTGGGGGGAGGGTGTTGCCCACTAACTGAATCTTTGCGACGTGCGCGTGCGATACGTGTCACGGATCAAGGCTGTACTTTACGCACGCGGCATCATCAGTTCCTCCGGTCCGCTCGTCTTCGACGTGCTCGATCTCGTCGTGTTGCGGAAGCTAAGCAAGGTCGAGGCTGGAATTTACCTGGATGGGTAACCACCACCGAGGGGGAGTGCCAGGTAGAGTCATGGGGTGAGTGAGGGGGGGGCTGAGTGTCCCCCCACCTCGAGTGTGCTTTGGGTTTTTTTCCGGACCCTTTAGTTTCTTCCCACTCGCATATCCACGGCGTTGGTCAAACATCCCGACGCAGCAAACTCCTCCTGAAGAAAGAGCCTCGGGACTCGGCGAGGCTGTCGCCAACAAACAGAAGCCGGCGTTGCCCTGCAGCGCGTCTCCTGCGCCGTCCGCGATGTTGTCGACGCGTCTCGGAGTTTGTCATTAAGACCAGAAGAGGCCGCACCTGCGCCTTGGTCACTTCCTGGAGTCGGCCTCATTATTTTCTCCGGAGTTGCTTCTATAGATTCTGGCCGGTGGATAATTTACAACGACCGTGCGGAATGAATCAATGCGTGGACGTCTCCGTGATTGACAGTGCCAGTGACTGACAATTTTAATGGGCCGATTGATCAGTGACCTGGCCCAGGACGATTTATTTTTGGTGGCTGGAGGCCTCCTCTTAATTTAGTTTTTATGGGGCAGGTATCAGGCACTGTTCCAAATGTCCAGGGAGCCGCTGCTGCTGCTGCTGTTGCTGCTGCTGCGAGATAGGCTGTGGCTCTCTGGTTGGACGTCTGTTAGAGGAGCTCCTTCACTCTCAACGCCAGGCCCACTGAGCCCAGAGCGTTGAAAAGTAAAGTTCAAATGGGCATCTCAACGACATCGGAAACAGCGGTATCTAGACCGGGCCTTGCCACCCCCCCACCCTCCCTCCCTCTCCATATTCGTCATCAACCCATACAGCTGCCGAGCAGAGGCCTAAAAGCCCCAAACCTCGTAGCCAGCAACAAACAGCACTGGCGAAGTTGAAGGTGTAATAGATAAGAGTCAGCACATTTCTTGAATGAGCAAGGTTATTGAGAGCTTGTGGAAACGAGACGACGGGAGGGATACACTTCCAAGGTGGAGCAGTGACAGGGAAGTAAGCATAAAGAGAAGTGTCGTGACCTGCAGTGTGATGAGTGGGAGAGCGAGTGGATGAGTGGGAGAGTGAGGGGCGAGTGAGTGGGTGAGTGGATGAGTGGGAGAGTGAGGGGCGAGTGAGTGCGTGAGTGGATGCGTGGGAGAGTGTGGGGCGAGTGAGTGCGTGAGTGGATGAGTGGGAAGGGGAGTTAAGGATGTCGTGTATGGGGCAAGAATAAGGAGCGGGAGAAGAGACAACGACTGGGAAATTGGAGGAGGAGAGGATGGGAAAGGAGCGAAGGGTGCCAGGAGAGATGGGGGCCTGGAGAGGAAGGCTGCATCAGGGCCGCGACGTTGCTGCTGCACGTGGCGGCGTCTGTTTTCAGAGGGGGCGGGGAGAGAGAGGAGCGACTTGGAGTGGGCGTAGCTACACAGAAGTCACGTGATTTACGGGAGGCTCGAGCTGATTACAGTCATAGATGAATGAGACGGTACAGATGAGATGACACAAACAAGACTGGCAGTAACCATCAAGACCGTGCAATCGATAAGTTACAAACGAGACAGGACTAAGGAGAGAGATGGTACAACATAATAACAACCATACAAGCGAGACAAACAATAACTAATGACTTTCAATATTCATAAATCATTGAATAAAGTGAGAGGTACATCATCATTTGCCGATTGAAAACCGGTTAACGCTCCTACTTTGCAGCATACGATTATTGGAAACATTGGGAATCGAACACTCTGGAATTGTGTTTTAAGTTTCGTGTGAAAATACTGTGTCGACTAGGACAGGACACCTTCAGAATGTTACGGGGCAGGAAGCGGACGAACTGTGGAAGGCATCATCTAGCAGTGGAGAGATCGTGGCTGATGCCGGGCTTGACTGTGACGGCGCATGTGAGCCGGACGAGGATGAAAAAAATTGGCCCTGCCGATTTATATGCCGTCGATGCTCATTGCCAATGAACTCTGCAGCCTCGGCCTGGAATTGTGTTCGTGGCTGTTGGCAGCTGTGATGTCAGACGAGGTGTCGTTGTTAATGCGTCTCGACGAGTGGGCGCGCCTGCACGCTGCTCGCGCTCGACGTCACGGCTCCATGTGCGCCCACGCCGCTCCGCGCGCTCATCACGCGTCTCGCTCCGCCGAGAGCCGCCTGCATCTCATCGTGCAACAAGGTCCCCCGGCCCCCGCCCCCCTGCCCCCCCTGCCCCCCTTCCCCCCGCCCCCTAACAATTTAATTGGTTATTTCGCACCGGCGGACCGAACCGATGTTGCGCGTACCAGGTCGCGCTTTCGTCGCCTCTACGGAAACCGTTCGAGAAGCCCATTGGCGGTGGAGGCTTGCGGAGGCATTCATCCAGCGGTGGATTTGGCATTGCTGATGGCGACGACGATGATGATGGTGGATGATGATAGCCCGATGTGTCTCTCTAATGCTCCTATAACCACCACTGGCACATGGGAGCTGGGCCAGCGCTGGGTCCTGGCGGTACGGGTAGAACCACAAACAATGTGAACCCGCCAAGAAAGCGTGACCATACGCAGAGTCCACTAACATAATAACAACAACAACAACAACACCGAGAGGCAGCGCTGCCGGATTGAAGACTCCACAAGGGGGAGACGCCAGCTCGCGCGAGAACGCCGCCGATTGTGGCGAGAATCCTTCTGGCACCGCTTGGGAGCGAGAGGGCTCTCGAGTCGCTGAGCGGCACGGAGAGGGCCTTTGGGGGCGTTTTGTTTGTCGCCACCCCATTCCAGGTGGGCAGAGCTCACAGGGGTTGGCGTGGGCCCGGCGGGCACGATTGGAGGCGAGAGGGGGGCCACGGCTGGTCGCTTGGGAGAGGTCGCGATCAGAAAGCAGCGTGCACAGTCCCCGGTTTCTTGCTTTGGTTGTGTAATGTCAACAGTAGACCCAGACTAAGATAGACGAAGTAATATTGTGAATGTAACCAGGAGCACCGTTAAACCGAACGTTGTGAGTCTTTGCATAGCCCGATTCGCAGTGTTAAGTGACTTCATCATCGATTTCACAAATGCTCCTTTCCGCGTAGAATGCCAAAGAGGGATAATGATTGTGAATATAAAAAAAACATGTATGTTGTAACCGAGAGTGTTACGATGACGCAAATTCAATACTCAATTACATCTTTAATTGTTTTAGAACTTCGTTTGGCGGAATATTGGTCTTTTTTTTACGAATGTAACTGATAGCTGCCGTGCCGAGATAAAAATCTTCTTTTCGAGCTAAGTAATGTTTTGTTGTTGTTAGCGGGTTCTATATATGGTGTCGCGTTGCAAAGCAAAAAAACCCGTAAAAAGCCGTCGAGGTCCTCTCCCTCCCTCCCTCCCTGTCCCGCACCTCTTGCCGTGGCTTTGCCTCGGCCCGCGTCTCGCTGCGATTGTGGCGGTGGCGGGGAGAGGTTTTGCAGCAAACCTCCCCACGGTGTTCTTGGCCTGAGCAGCGAGCGACGCAAGCCCACTTTGTGTGCCTCCTCCCTACGCCAACCCACCACCGCCGCCGCCACTTTCCCGCCCCCTCAACCCCCCACAAGCCCGGCGCACCCCGCCCCGCGTTTGTTCAGAGCGGGTTTCCCCCTCTCGCTCGCCCCTCTTTTTTTAATTCCTGCCATGGTCAGAACAGATATTCTGTCATGCGCAAACTCCGCGGCTCAACTTTAATGCTCAGAAAGATGGCAAGCGCAATGTGCGTGGTTTCGAATCTCCAATTATTCCTGTCGTGATCCGTGCTCGGCTAGAAGAGACCGTCTGAATCACCGCGAGGTAAGTGTGTTCACCGCGGGGTAAGTGTGTGCACCAGAGCCGTGTAGGGGGGGCAGGGGGGGCAGTAAGGCGGGGGCTGTGGGGGGAGAAACGGCGCCGCGGCGCTTGGGCGAGGGAGCGCTGTGCCGCGCTCCGGGTTGATGTCGGTGTAATGCGTCCGCTGTTTCGTGTGCCGAGGGCGGCTGCCGCTGCGCGCACCGTTTTCCCGCCTGACCTTCCCGCCGCCGACGATGTGAACCGTGCGCGTGCCTTGAGACATCGCCCACACCGCCCCCCCCCCCCCCCCCGTGTCTCCACGGCGTCTAAATTGAGCCCTCTGCTGCTGCCGCTGCCGCCGCCACCAACACGCCGGTGGTGGCGCCTGGCGGACGAGGAGGCCACCTCGAGCGTTTGCATCGCCACCGCTCCGCGCTCGTTCGCGATTGTCGGCGGTGACATTCTCGGTTTTGTCCGTTGTTAGTTTCGAGGGTCGTTCGTCTCGTCTGTGTGCGCGTTTGTGTTATTCCGTTAACTGCTTCAACACGCAACGGGTGATATTGTTATGGCAGCCACGTTGACTGATGCTTGCTCTCGCCAACAATCAGGAGGTCACTGACTATAAGAGTTCCTGCTATTCCAAAATTACAGAGCTGTTTTGTGTTCACTGGAGGTGGGGGGCGTGCGTCATTGTAAATAAAACAAATATAGCTCCTATCAGATGGAAGGTCACGTGTGTGTGTGTGTGTGCAGTGTGGGGAGCAGTCGTGTATCAGTTGGCGCGCTGCGCTACAAACCCCGTGACCCAAGTTCGATTCCCGCTCACGGCCAACACCAGTGACGAATGAATACCTGGTGCGGTCTGGAAACATCGCCACTGGGGAGACGAAGGTGGCCGGGCGTGGTGCTGGCCACCCATACCCTCTTATGCTGTGTTAGCCTTCATAGGTGCTCGCGAACAGAATTTGCCCAAACAGCCTGTTCAGGCCAAACGGGTGATCTTTCTCTTTGTTTTTGTGTGTGCTCGCTTACAGCACTTGCCCCCACAGTCTGTAAGGCTATTCGGAGGATCTTTGTCTTTGCGTTTTGATTGCTTTTGGTACGCAATATCGCAAATGAAGGATCGTGCAAATATCCATACGAACGCTGGGCACGAATTAAAGCCATCGCGTGTGGCAGTACCGTTGCGTCTGCGAGGGGGGGGGGGCTTATCGGGCGCGCCACGTATTCACGTCTCGCGTGTTACTCCGCAAGGATGGTGCAATGTCAAGAGATTTTGAATGCGAGCCAACATTGCCATGGAAATGAATCGCCTCCGTGTCATCTGCGAGGCAGCTTTCCAATTACTGCCCTCGCGTAGTGCATGGCTTCTGAATTTAAAACAGGCCCCTTTCTCACGCCGAAACACTCGTGCCAAATTGTCTGTGTCCGCGTCCCTGCGCCGTACACGAGTGGCACTCGCGAGTTCATCACTACAGGGGGTGGGGGCGGTACACGTGCGGAAGAAGAGTGCGCTGCGTAGACATGTATTTATATATATGAATAACTTGGCCAAACGTTTGTTGTTTTAGTTCGTTATCCTTCCCCGCACCTTCCATTAGCATGTTTGGTGATGTACGGCGCGAAAGAAGTTCAACATACAGACAAATAGCAATGTTTACAATGGCGTTATGCATTCATCATAGCGGGCGATACTGGATCCCACGGTTTCTGTTCTACATTGCTGCATCAAAGTGAATGGACTTGGACGTCTGTTGTCGTTGGGTGGTGCATAGCCGCCCTAGGGTGGGGATACTTTGTGGGAACCCTTTGAGTTCTGACAGCTGCCCCTGTAGTATGGTGGCCCTCTCCGAATTATGTCAGAAATGCGTCTTGTAAACTAAATGTTATTTCAAGTTGCTGGCTGTTGCTCCGCGTGTGTTTGGATTGGACACAATAACACAAACTCTGGCCAAATTGTGCGGCAAAAAAACCCTCAAAAGTGAAAGCGGTGGCCAGGCGATCTGCAGTGCCTCTTTCTCTCGCTGTCGTTAAGCTGAAAGGAACAACAAAACCCCCCTTCAGAAAAGTGGGACGTGCTAAAACAAATTGCCGTTAAACGATTTGTTACCACAGACGATCAATAATGTAAAGGGGGGGGGGGGGGGAACAAGTTCAACGTGCTGACGGCTATAAGGAAACGAGTCCCAAAGTACAACGTTTTCTTAAATGATTAAAAGGCATTTTGTCAACGGGTGTCCCTTGCGCTGTGTGCGCGTTTCATTCCACGGCAATGCGGCTCTATCGGCCGGCACTGCGCCGTGCCCACGCTGCTGCGAGTGTGGGCGAGCACAAGCGGACAACGCGTGGCCGCCCGGCGCACCGCGCCCGGCCTGAGCGATTCATTTGCGGGAGCGCCGCAGCTCCAGCCCGCGAAGCTCCCCTCAAGAGCTCTCGCCCATTTAACCTCCGCGTGCCCGGAGTCAATTAGCGGCGTGACCCGCGGCAGGTCTGCAAGGCAACGCGCGGGAATCCGATGCCGGCGCGAGACCCGTGTTGTCTCTCTCTCCGCCGTCCATTTGGCGGTATTAAAAACCTGCCCCACGATGACATTACCGGCTGCGTGGTCCCTGCCGGGCCAGGTGTCGTTAAGCCTCCTATGAAATATTCACCGGTGCGGCACGTGTCCACGTTTGTTTACCTCGTCGTGCCGTTATCTCGTCGCCGTGCGCGCGTTGTGCGCTCGCGCTGCGGTAGCGGCGGTCCGCCGGAGCTGACCTTTGACCCCAGCGATCCCCGGTTTGATTCCTGATCGATGCACGGCATTGAGCGGCGGTGCGTGGTGCCGTAGCTGGCCCGGTGCCGCCATTAGGTTGACTCGGCATAGAATGCGTAGCTGTTGCGGGTGGCGTGTTCTCCTCCGCGTCGGGCAGGATGAGAGTGGCGGGGTGTCGTCCCGCTCGTGTCGCCTGCTCTGGCCTTAATAGGCGCTCGCAAACGCAGCTCACGCTGACGATCTGCAAGGCTCGATGTGGATCGCTCTGCTCGTGCCGTTTCAATCGGGCCGTGCTCACACAATGGATATGTGTTGTCAGCTATGGCGAAGGAGAGGTAGATTGTGGAAGGTGTTCCCTAGTTTGGAAAATGATCTTAATTTGTTCCCCATTCATTCGCCGTGCGCCGCAATTGCCGTGCGCAAATTAGTGGCAGCAGCTGCTTATTAATTGTTACATCACAGGATCGTCTGAGATGGCGACGGTTTGGGGAGGGGGGCAGGGCAGGGAGGCCTCATCCAGCAGTGGATCGAGCATGCATGGCGATTCTGATGATGCTGACAGTGACATTTATGTAATTCAAAGTGGGGTTTGGGAAATCCCTGCTTAAATATTTGGGGAAGTTTAATTTCCACTTTCTGATGTAGCCCCACAGCATCCTATACAGGGTGGCCCAAAAGTCAGGACACATGGTTATTTTATTTATATGAACAAATCACATCGGGTTATTTGATTTATTGTTACATCAAACTTACTTCCATTCACGTTCATGCATGAATTCTATTTTGAAATAAATTAGACTTTTTTTAAATTACAGGTGTAATATTTTAACATTCACCAATCATTGTTTCGTCTCATTTCATTCGGGACTCTTCATCGAGTTTGGTAAATGATGGATTTGAGGCGAACCACAGGAAGAAGAAAAATAATAGATATTAATAAAGATGACTTGCGGGCAACCCTTTATGAGCACTTGGGTTTTGTGCGGCGGTCACCCATCCATAGTGCTGCTCAGGCTCAATTATACAAACAGACACATGCTGGTCACCACCACCGACACCACCACCACCGACACCACCACCACCGACACCACCACCACCACCATCACCGACACCACCACCACCACCGACACCACCACCATCACCGGCACCACCAACGGCACGGACACCATCACCACCACCGGCACCACCACCACCGCCACCACCACCACTGGCACCCCCACCATGTCATAACGGATTCTTGTGTCGGGCAAAGCAATCTGGGTTGAGTGGGGCTTGCAATCTTGCATCATCGCCCAAGCTGGAGACACTGATGTCATTCACGCCTGGCTGCCATGGAAACCATTCGTCGTTTTAAGATTCTAATGAGGTCTGCAAAGCCTGCCCAGAATCACGGTGGCGAGATGTTAACTACCTCGCCTGGTATGCAGGAGGTCGTGGGTTCGATCCCGACCCCGACGCCTCCTGCTGTGTATTTGAAGTTTGCATGTTCTCCCCGTGGTCGTGTGGATTTTTCTCCTCCGGTTTTGGCTGCTTTAAGTTTCCACACGATGAGCCACTTTGTTGAGCTATCTTGTGTTGCCAGGTCGCTTCTAAACAAGAGCTGTATAGCTCAGTGGGCCTCATCTGGTCAAATAAAAACATTGTCTAGTTTAGGAAATGTCGGGCCACGTGAGAGGTCACGTGGCTGGGTAAACTCGAGCAGGCTGGTCCCGTGTCCCGCTCACCGGAGGAGCTCGGAGTGCGAGATTTGACGCTGCTCAATGCTCGGGTTGCCACTTCTTGGGTTACACACAAACTGGGACGTATGATGGGACGAGAAAGAAGAACATCTCATGAATGCATGAATTCACCATCTTGAGTGGTTATAGTAGTATTATTATTGTTGTGCAACTGAAAAAAAACCTGCACCTTTAACATCCATGGAAGACTCGCAGCTTTCCAAGGAGAGAATTAGCCTCCTCGCTTAACAACAGCATGATCTCCAAAAACCAGGACAGGTGGGGCTAACCCGGCAGAGCGCTCATTTCGCCGGTAGATTGTCTCGTTTTGAAGTTGCCTTTGCTCGGGTCGCATCTTGACTCCTTGCATCTGCTCCACCGCTTGAAGTGCTGCACTCGGGAGTGGCTCAGTGTGCCCTTGGTGCTCGACAGCTTTCTCTGATGTGTTGCTCTTGCCGTGCTCGGCTCCTGCAGCAGCTCGCAGCCTCTAACCCAGCACTGCACAGGCGAGGGTTGGTGGATCACCGCGCCGTTGTGAAACCCGCACCCCGTGGGCGTAGAGCAGGTGCCATGCCCTCACTCACCACGGCAGCGCAGCAGAATGCAGTCTTATCTCGTCTGTCCTTTCTGTACGGGATAGAGCGTTGCCCCGTCGCATACGTCGTTTTTCTCCGGTTGCGCTGGTTTCCTCCCACACGTTTGAACATTCATTAATTAGCCAATAACACCCGAAGAAATGGAGGACTGCAGAGTTTGGGGAATTGTTGTGAGTGCCGGGTCACCGCTTGGCTGCCTTCCAGCTTGTCTGTGGGTCCTCGATGATTGTGAGGTTTAATGTGCGCAATGACGACGCTATATTAAATAAAAAAGAGAGTAATACAGTAGGCATTGGATATAATCAAACTCTATGGGAGCAAGGCTATGTGTGCTTATATCAGGAAGTCGTGTGCTTGCATTAACATTTGTAATGTTAGCATGACTTGCTTCGATATGGAAGCTGTGGTTGCATTAGGTCTGCTTATATCTAGATTCTACTGTTTTAGTTCGCGTATGAACGTGTTGATAACAATGTACAGTCGCTGCGTCTATCCACTGCTAAATGAAGGCATCCCTGCTGATTGGAGTTGAGTCATAATTAGAGCGATCAGTATGCTTGGCAACAGAATCAGTCACATCATCAGATCTTTGTTGTGTTGAACTTCTTTTGCACTGCACGTAGCCAACCGTGCTCATCGGAGGTGCAGGGAACGAGCCTCGGAATCGATGCGAGTCCACGAATCAGCAGAGCTCTGATTTGTGTCGGGCCGGTGAAGGGCGCAGCTTGATTTTATTGTTGAAATGTTTCTATTGAATGCATCGTTGAGCGCAGCAGCTGCATGCGGGTTTTGTTCCATGGCAGAATTTTGTAAACCAATTAGGGCGCGTGCAAGTTTGTCTCGAGACGGAATTCTAACCAACGCCCTTAACATTCTCAAATCGGTCGCGGACAATGCAGTCGCGTGAGGCAACGAGAGACGTGGGGGCGCCGCCGAAATGTGACGTCGCTCGCCACTGAGCGCGCTCCTCGCTTCGGCCTCGGTGACGAGCGGCTGCGGTGAGCCACGTGGGCCCCGTGCCCCCTGACGTGCCCCCTGACGTGCCCCCTGACGTGCCCTCCATTCTGGCGCTGCCCTCGTCACGTTGGGATTTGCTGAGAATGATCGTCAACTCTCTCGCCATCATCACCCTCGCCACCACCACCACCGCCATCACCACCCCCACTAACACCACAACAACCACCACCAACTGCCGTTCGCCACGAAGTGGTAGTGATGGCACCACGGCGATTGTGTTCGGCTAGGTGCACTTTGAGGCCACGCGAAGTGACGAAGGCTCGCTGGTAGGAGGTCACGGGACTGACCCAGGTGTTATGGGTTGACTGAGATGACTGGCAGATGAACCACCTGTGCTCCCCACTGTGCCAACCACCACCCTCTAATATCATTACCACCATCATTACTACCACCACAATTACCATCAGCGCAATTCCGACCACCGTCACCACTAACTTCTCCCACAACCACCAGCAAAGACACAGATCTCCCGTATAGCCTCCAAAGCACCAAGAGCTTTGTGGAAGGTCAAACCCAGGGATGTTCAGCGTTGGGTCTTTCACAACAAGGTGGTGTTTTTGAGTTATGTTGACCTCCATTCAGCTCTGCAAGTGTCAAGGGGGTTGAACTCGCGCTGTTCAAGGTGCAGTGCACGGCTCCAACAAGGGCTCGGCGGGACTTCACGCGATGACGAGGGACGTTCTCGGGGTCCTGGTGAATGAGAAGGCGACTGATGTCCTTGATTCGCAGGGAGGGGGAGAGATGAGTGACAGCACGGGCAGCCAGGGCGTTGGGGCGACGCGTGGGTTCCAGTGACACACCGCATTGCAGTGTCCAGTGGGACATCCACCAGTCGAGTGGCGACTGCTTCTGGTGGCGCACGCGGCTCGGCTGCAGGGAGCACGAGAAGCCGCCTTCATGTCCCGTGCTACCCCCCTGGTGCTCGCCGGTTTGTGGACCAGGTCGACCCTTGTTGTTGTTGTTGTGGTGGTGGTCTTCACGGCGACCTTTTTCAGGTGGTCGTGGAAGGTGAGCGGACGGTCCACTTCACTCACATCGGTTGGAGTGGGGTCGTGTGGCACAGTGTTGCCGCAGAAGGTCACTCTCAGAGTGTGCTTGGCAACATGCAGCGGTGCAGCCCGGAAGCTTGTCGGAGAGAGCAGCTGTGCGACACAAAACCGCGACCGCTTATGCAGCAGAAATGTAGAACTTGGGAGGGATAATGTTTTGTTCTGGCAGATGTCGATTTAGACATTGGCAGCGCACGACATTGACGACGATTATTAATCTCGCACAGCATTTTCACGGCACTTTCTAATTTTCCGGCGCTGCTTATCTCATCTAGATTTATACAGCAGCGCCGTATTGCGAGGCGCTTTAGAGCAATTATAAATTGTACATAAGATGCGAGTGGTTGAGATAAAGAGTGGGGTTGTTATTAAAAGTGGCGGTGTCGTTGTGGTGACAGGACCACAGGCGGGAGAGGTTATGGAGGGGTTGGGGAAGTGATCGTGGTAGTGCTGGGGGCTGGGGTAGGCCTCGTCGTATGTGTGCATGCTGAACTTCTTGTGCATCGTACGTAGCCAACCACGCTAATCGGAGGTGCGGAGGAAAGGCAACAACCTAAACACAAACGGTCGTTCTACCGAGTTCAGTCTTCAGTCTAGAGTCTTTAAACGTAGCTGGGGGGGGGGGGGGGGCAGTCGAAGGATGGGCGAGGGAGAAGAGACGGCTTGTAAGCGAGGGGCGGAAGCGAGTGGGTGTGAAGGTGATTGTTTCACGGCGCGCTCTGCGTGCTTCTCCGGGGAACAATGAGTTTACTGCCAGGGGCACGGCCCTCGTGGAGTCGTGGGAGTCCCACGAGGGGAGGGTTCTCCGTGGTTGTCGGTCACATTGCAGCATGCTTGGTGACCCCGGTATTTGCCGAATACTTTTTGTTCATTCGGCGGGTTTGTAATGGGAGAGCCGCGCTGTCGCGTCCACGACGGCGCAAAGCGAAACCGCACGAGACATCTGCCTGCCAAGTAGCGTCTACAGTACACACATATTGTTGTCCCACTAAAGACTACATAGCCGCGTGTACGAGTGAATTCAAACGGCGTAATATTGTGAAGTGCGTGTCGAAATAGGTTAGCAGAACATAAGCGAAGTTTCACAAACCGAACCGGCGTAAAGTGAGGAACACTCGTGTTAGGAAGGTTTTACTGGCTGGATTCCTGGCGGGCGGGCGAATGGACGTGCGCGGTGCTGACGCCACCGCGGGCATCTGGGACGGATGTGCAGCATGGAGCCTGCAGATCGTGCCCTGCTGAGTATTCAAACACAACACGTGTGTGATACCGCCACTGGCAGTGATGCTCAAGCATGAGTCAAACACGTCCGTCAGTAACGCTGTGGCCCTCGAGAGGACTTCTCTAATAGGCGAAGTTTCGGGTGGCGGCCCTTGTTTCCTTGATACAAACCTGGGACTTTGCCTGAATCGTCGTCGCTTGTTATTTCATTATTCCTCTTTAGGGCCGCAGTGTTATTGACGGAGATTTGGAGTTTTTGTGAATTTGAAAGTTCCATCATCAGCGTTATCACCATGTATGACATCACATTGGTCAAGAGAATAAACTTAAACTAAAAAATCACCGCGATGTTGAACCCGTGATGTCAAGGGTGTCTCTGAGCCACATCAAGCCGTGGGGTGTCTAGACAACCCACGACACCCACCGTAGCGGCTCTGCGCCCTGGCCCCGTGCAGCTTTATGGAGCGCCACGCGAGGATGTCGTAACGCCGCAGGAGGGCTAAGGGCGGGGGGGGGGACCACCTGGAGCTCGGCCTCCCCACCACCACGTGCTGCTGTTGTTGTTGTTGTCTGCGCCCCCCACTCGCCACGGCGAGCGCATTGGGGGCTTTGTTGAGCCGCTCGGACCACCGAGCAGCAGCTGTCGGGAGGACGGACGTGTTCCCAGCGCAAACTTCGCTCATGACAAAGCGACCTACCGCATCGCGTGCGTTCTTGGTCTTGTGGGGGGGGGGGGGG
>CM025638.2:790659-801710 GCA_014621495.2 Entosphenus tridentatus
CTCGCGGCGTCCGGCCGAGTGGGGGTGCCCGGCAGCCCCCCACCCCCCTCCTCTGGTGGCCGTGATTCGAGCGCTGGGAAAGAGCCGCGTGCGTCATGACGCGGCCAAAGTCTCGAGCGTGCGCGGAGTTGTCGATGGTGGCCGCAGTGGCCCCCCCCACCACCACCACCGGCGCCGGTCGTCGGCGGCATCGGCACGCGTCGCGAGCGGCTCACGTTGCCGCGTTGCCGAACGCCGGGGAAAGTGCGGAGTGTGTGCGGCCTGTGCGCAGGAAGGCCAAGAGACAAACAACACGGTGCACTGCGCAGCCCTTTTAAGGAAAACACACTTGCAGCTCAGACACACAAAGATCCCTCCGCCCTGTAGCCTTAACAGGCTGTTGGGGCAAATGTTGTTAGCGAGCAGCACCTGTGAAGGCCGGGAACGGCACACGGGGGGTGAGTGGCCACCACCACGTTCTGCCGCCTTTGTCTCCCCATTTGAGATGTTTACACATCGCACCAGGTAGACATTTGAGGCTGAGTCGACCTAGTTGAGGCCCAAGACCGGTTCAGATCACCTTTGCTGGTGTTGGCCATGAGCCGGGTTTGTAATCACTACACTACCGCTCTGCACGCACACACACACACACGCAGACGCACGCACGCACACACACACACACACAGACCCACATACACACACACGCAGACGCACGTGCACACAGACGCACGCAGACGCACACACATTGAGACCTCCTATTTGATGCGGCCCCCGTGTTTATCACGTATTTATTTTCTCTCAGCCACACCCTACCCTAGGTAGCCCGATATATGAGCATTCTCCTCCCTGCACACCTCACGACAGATGTAGGCGTAGGTCTGTTCATTGTAAGAAGTAAATAAATACATCTGAAGCAAGCTCGGGGGTTGTGCCTGTGCAGGGCCTCCCCGTTGTATTATAAATATTAAGCGTTTCCACTCCCGAGGTTATGAGACTCCCGCCCACGTGGCTTTCACCATCACTGAGGCAGGACGTGGCGGTCTCAGAAGCCCCCTCCCCCACCCTGTGTCTATATGAAGCTCTGTAAGCTCGTGATCCCAAAGGTATTCCTCTGATCGACACTCGAGCTACCGCGTCCACTTGCACTCCGACACTCTCCGGGCGAGATTCCAACCGCGGAATGGGGACAAGGGATGGACAGTATCACGACAGGTCCCCAAAGCGCCGTATTAAACTCTGAACTATTACCGACCTCGCCTGGTGTGTACAGGAGGTCGTGGGCTTCATCCCAACCTTGACGCCTGCTGTATATTTGGAGTGTGCATGTTCTCTCCGTGGTCGCGTGGATTTTTCTCCGGGTCCTTTGGTTTTTCCCTCCACGTTTAGAATCAACGTGCGTCTGGGGAGTATTTGGCTGCTCTCAGTTTCTACGGGATGTTAATCCACTTCGTTGAGCTCTCATTTGTGGCCATGTCGCTTCGGAAAAAGAGCTACATAGCTGAGTGGGCCTTACCCACAATGCCATTCGCGAGGGAGTCTGACCCAGTGATGGTGAAGCGACAATAAAATGTCCCAAGTTCTGGAGTGGAACCAGGAGGTGGTGGCTCTCCCAGCACCACGCTGGCAGCTGCTGCTGCTGTTCTCAGCGGTGGAGGTCACAGGTCGGGGAGGTGCGGTATCTCAACGGATCCCCCATCGTCACCCTCTCCACCGCATGAACCTGCCATGAGTGGCGTGGTGGGGGTCATGGAAGCCCCACCACTAGCAGAGCTCGGCAAGGAGCGGGGAGAGTGGCTCTTGTCCGTCAGCGGGTTGACAACGGGTGTGCACAATTATTAGCGTGAATATAAATGATTAAATAACCCGCACAAAGACAACATCGTCTCCGCCACCCGCGGGATATCGACGTCGCCGTGTTGTGGACACGGAGGCGCCGCCCCTCAGCGCACGACGCCCGGTCCGGTCGGCCGGTGCGGCGCAGCGCGGGCGACGGCCGCCGCCGCCGCCTCGATCCGCGCCGGGGCCGCCCCGTGACCATCGGCCACGGGGCTGGCAGCGCCGATCGTCTCTCTCATGGGCGGGGTGGGGGGGGGCGGAGGGGATGGAGTCGTCGTCGTCGTCATTGCACGCGTCCGGCAATGATGGGAAGCGAGGGTGATGAAGGCTGCGCGGCGCCGTCACGCAAATTGGTTGAATGAGCGGGGAGTGTGGGTCGCGGAGTGGGAGGGGGTGGTCGCTAAACAAAGACAAAGATGCCCCGTGTAGCCTTAACAGGCTGTCGGCGCAAGCGCTGTTAGCGAGAGGCACCTACGGAGGCCGGCACGGCACGCGAGGAGGGGGCGGATGGCTAAAACCACGAACGGTCGCCTTTGTCTCCAGAGTGGAAATGTTTATACACCGGGTACTCATTTGAGGCTCAGTCGACCTAGGTCGATATACAGACACGCTCCCACACAGAGCAGTGGTGGCAGATAGGGGGGGGGGGGGGGGGGGGAAGCGTTTGGGGCAAGCGTCCCCCTGTTGGCACCCCAAACATCGGTATTTAATGGATGTTTTAGCAAACAATACATGGAATGTTTGAGTGTGTTTTTTTGTTATTGTAGGGCCCTTTTAAAAAGCATGATATTTAGAGACTGAAAATGTCTGGATCTGCCTCTGACAACACACACGGATACTCTCCGTAAAGAGATAATCACAATATTCATTCATCCTGGAGAAATCCGATGCGCTCAGCGTGGGTCTTGGAGGCCGCGTTTGGGAGCTGTGCTCGCCGCTCGTTTCAGACGTTCACGGTTCGAATCCAGCGGCCGCCCTGGTTATTGCTGCGGGTGCAGTAACAACAGTAAAACCCATGGACATCTGCGAATAAGAGCTTCATAGCTCATCGGATTCCTCCAGTGTGAATAAAGATTCTGATTGTGAATGAGACTGCACACCCTCTGCTGCTTCACACAGCGGCCGTGAAAGATCCACTCACGTCATTCGACAGAGTCAGCCGGCGTCAAGATTCAAATTGGCTAAATTTTGAATATTACCACGTAAATGACTCCAATGGGATTATATCTCATTGGTAATCATCGCCACCTACTGGCAGACTAATGCCCCGGGTCACCTGTGCGAAAGACACGACATCCTGTTCTCACCCGGTTCAATGAAAGCAACTAGAAACCGCTCGATGTGGAAGATGGTAGAAAGCGTTGTTGTGGCTGCAGCATCGGCGGCTTTTTCCACAATGCCGCCTTGGCTCTGACTGCTGTGTCAAGCGATGTTAGCGAGCGCCTATTAAGGCGGGCACGGCACCCGAGGGGTGAGGTCAGCGCCCACCTTTGCCACGGCAGTGCTGATGGTTCCAGGCCTCACGAGCTGTTTCTATTCGCGGAGTCGAGCCGCTGGCCTGTCCGTGTTTGATGAAGGCAGGGAATGTACACGTACAGTACAACGAAGGATGTCCCTGCACTGTCCTCCGCACAGCTCTGCAGAAAGCCTATAACGCCTGTTATGCAGGACGGTCGCGGATCCGAAGCGACGTTTCCAGGTTCGGCCCTGCTTGGCTTCCGAGCTCTGACGAGACCGGCCGTTTGGCAGCCGGCATTTGCCCATTAAGTGTAAGGTTCTTTGAATACAGTGCGTGAAGAACACTTCTGCATTTGGTCGTGAAGCGGTGATAAAAGTGCTTCCTGAATTGGGCCCTGCGTTGCGACGCAATATCTCTTGCGGGAGGGGAGCTTTGGGAAACGCGATAAGAAAAGTGCCGGTCGTGACGGAGGGGGGAGGGACTGAAAGCCTTGCGCCCTTGCTCCCGAGGCTCCCGTCACATGGAGAGCGCCGCGATTTTTTATTTTCAATCGCAAAGTCCGCAAATATTTATTGCCATGAATAAATCGCTAACGAAGTAGACCGCTCGCATGCTTGAGTTAACGACAAGAATACAATGAAACCAAACGGCTCGACCTTGCTTTTCTGAGGCCGCAGCGAACCTTTCCGAGATGACTTCTTAATCCTTTGCGGGCACCCGCTTAGCGGCCCAAAGCAAGCGTGTTGCATCACCTCGCACACGCTCGCCTCCTCTCGCCACACAGTTGCACAAACCGTGGCAAGTCGCCTGCTTTTACCGAGCTGCCTCCGCCCGTTATAGACTTTGGCTGCAACGTGACCTCAGGAAAAAGTGGCACCTGAGCCCAAGGATTATCTTGCGTCGAGCCTCGGTTCCCCGCTGCTTCTTTAAAGGTCACGTGTGCTTCTAAGCGGTTCAGGTCCAGCTCGGCGACAGGGCTCCAAGTCATAGGATTTTGAGTTTGGAACCGCCCCTCCCCAGCCAAGCTAATTGTGGCAAATTCATTATTTTCTCTGAGGAAGTTTTTTGCTCTTGTACCTGCTGTGCAGCTCTCTACCTATGTGGGTTTTCCAATTGTGTTGCTAGGAATGGTGTCCCGACTTTTCCCTCCACGTGCTGCCAGCTTCTTTGGGAAATGAACTGAATCTTTCAACCCTGAAACGCACCGGCGATTTCATTTTGAAGTTAATAAAACAAGTACCTCTTTGCAAAAAGCCACGATAACCTGACCGTCTCCTGACATAGGAATGTGGATTTTTTTTTCTTTTTTTACCACTGGTTCAGGACCACTGACAGAAATCGTTGCTGCACCCACTACCCTGAATACAAGCTGGTATCGGCCCATCCTGTGAATATGTTTCGAAGATATGAATTGCATGAGTGACTTGAAACCTCGTCAAGGCTTCGCCTTCCACCACCAATTTTGGTCACGTTTTTATTTATTTACGTGGGTCAAAGGTCGTATGTCATACATCTACACATACAACCGTTTTGTCAACCCACTGCAAAATGATAGCCTCCCCATGCTGTGTGGGTCGTCAGAATTATGGTTATTTAACCACACCTCACCAACCTCGTCAGTGCTGGTTGCTAGAAGAGGAGCATAGATGTACAGTACAACAGTATATTTTTCTGCACCGCCCTCTGCTGCCCGCCACCTGCCTATGACAAGCTGTCGTGCATGGTGGTCACTCATCCGTGCATTTTGCAGGCTCAATCCTTCTTATCTTATCAGATCTGATGGGATCGGGTGCTTTCTGGGTGACTTGCTCACAGGCGAAGTTGCTCAGCGTCGATGATTGTGCACGCCCCGGGAGGGCGAGTGTGCTGCAAGTCCCGCGTCGCTCAGTGCCATCGCGTTCTCTCCTCTCCCTCTGCGCCGGCAGATGACCGCGCGAGACCGGAGGCGGCGCACCGGGCAAAGTGGAGCGACGACGCGAGCGGCCAAACCTGGCGACCCGGCAAATTCGACCACCCGGCCCTAACCCTGACCCGACCGCACGGCCTCGGCCTCGGTCACGTCGGCCAGACCCAGCTCCCGATCCACGGGGCGCACCGGCGAGGCCACAGGGGCCGCGGGCGGCCGCCCAAGGCCCACGAAGACGTCTCCCCGGTGGCCGCGGCGGCCACGGTGGCCACGGCGGCCACGGCGGCGGCAGCGCCCAGGGGCGAAGATCCGACGTCCGTCGCCTCCGCCTCGAGGGGACGTCTCCCCCCTGCAGGGGACACGGATGACTCTGAAGGGACGAGCGGCATTTCGGACTCGATCGAGCGCGTGGTGCGGAGGGCGCTGCTGCAGTGCCGCTCCCTGCCGCCCCACCGAGGGGAGCCTGCAGCCGATAACGAGCGGGCCGGGAGGAAGCGAAAAGTCGCAGCCGCGGTCCACAGCCACCAAGGTGGGTGGCACCGATACAGCTCCGCAATTGTGCAGACTCACGAAGATGTTGGCTGGTGTTAAAGTGCATTGAGTCATTCCCTAGGATTTTTTTTTTTTTATTCTGCAATGCAGATTTGTCTTAATTATGGCAGTTTAAACATTGCGCAGTACGTTTTATGATAAGGATGTTCTCCCCATTTCAAAATGATTCTAAAAAAATCTGAAAATCAGGCCCAGAATATGAAATGTTTTTGTTAAGTGTCTTCTTAATTCTTATCCCCGGATCTGCCCATCGACGTTTATCTGCGCAATGCGGAGTGAGCGGCCTATTGTGGCCATCGTTTGGGACCTGCACAGGGGGGGCCGTTTGTGCCATCGTCGCCTCCCCACTGCTTTTGTGAGCGCGAGTTCGATGACGGGATCTCGGCCGCCGAGGTCACGGCGTTGGTTGCACTTGTGCTCGTGACCGAAGGTCGCGTGAGATGTCGTCATCGCCATGGCAATGTCGCAGAGAGTGACGTCAGATTAGCACGGTTGTGTGTGTGTATATTATAATCGGAGGTGCGGGGGAAGGACAACAACCTAAACACAAAAAGCAGTTCTGAAGAAATTAGTTTTCAATCTAGATTATTTAAAAGTGCATAGCTCCAGTGGCTTCGTAATATCGGAAGGAAGAGCGTTCCAGACGGCCACAAAAGCACATCTGAAAGCGTGCGATGCAGTGACCGTCTTTGTTTGATAGATACATACAGTACATACAGTACGAAAGAAGTTCAATACTTTCTCTACGTCACGTTGGAACTTCCTGCCAAAAGTGTAAAACGACCTGACGTTAAATTGCTTCTCTTACATGTGGAACTTCACGTTTATAATTGCTAAAATGATCAAATATAGTGCATAAACAATGAAGGGTTTTGAAATATAATACATATTGAAATACGAAATAATATTCAATATTGGTCATAAATATCTGAAAATCCAATTAAGGATTTCCCTCGCTTTAGGAGGTCATGCATTCCAAACGAGGTGCACAAAGTGAAACCCCACGAGACGGCTGCTTGCCGAGTAGCACACACAGCACACACACACACAATGTTGTCCCACGTCCGACCACATAGTCGCGTATGAGTGAATTCATATCGCATAGAGTTAATTTTGGGTATTAATGGGTTAGCGACATGTACGTGAAATCGCACAAACCGACCTCGCGTAGAGCGAAGGAAACTTGTATCTGGAAAAATGTCAATCAAAGCAATTTTTGTGTATGAGGAGCGGTGGTGCGGTGGTGAGCACACTTTGCTCTGAACCCCGCGGCTTGAGTTCTATTCCCATCCAGGGCCAACATCAGTGGCGATCGATCGCTGAACTGGCCATGGGCCAACTCCGTCTTCACCAGCCTGCGCTGCTCAAGTGTGGTCATAGATTAGCACGGCTGGCTACGTACCTATTGTGCGAAAAAGTTCAACATACATAAATATAAAGATCCCCCATGGCCAAAGGGTGTTGTAAGGGGTGGGGGGGAATTCCTGGTAAACATGAGCAAACGTTGGTTCAACCGTTCCAACCCCATGCTGACTGGTGGTCGAGCGTTGATGCTTATTGGGTTCATCCAGCCGTGGGAGGACAAAGGGCTAATAATGTGGCGCGTGTTTTTGTTTTTTTTCTCCATTTCAGGAAGGACTGTGATTCTGCATCCTCATCCGTGTGAGAGAACGGACCCAAAGTCGCACTTACCGTTCAAACGGAGGGAGGACAAACTTAGACTGGTCACACAGGAGCACTGACCGGGGGATGGTTTCGAGGCCTGCTTGCCTTGCGCGGTGGATGTTGTGAGAAGTGAAACGGAAACGAGCACTTGATGACGTGGGAGCGACTCCTGCCCAGGATTTGCGCGGATCCCATTCCCCGTTGTCCTCGGGCGCGTCGCCACCGTCCCTGCGAACCACAAATGCAGCGGCTTGCATCGTGGCACCTCTGTTCGGTCTGCTGCGGAGATGGTGAAGGGTGCGGGGGGGTCACGACCACGCAAACAGATACCACGACGACGACGACCACAGCGTCGGCACTGTGGGTGTCGGTGCCACTCGCTCACCGTTTGCTGATCAATGCACTTGGAGGATCTAGGAAGAGCAGCAGAGCACGGGGGAGTTTCAAACGTGTGAAGAAGGCTGCAGAGCGAGCGACGGCTCCCAGCTGTTGGACTGGAAAACACACGCTGATAGCCACCTTACGGCACCATTACCAAGGCAGCAGCATCATCATCATCAATCGCCATCAGTGCCAGCAAGACGCTCATATAAGTGTTTTGCACCCGTACCCTGTGGAAGTAGCGATGTGAAGACGCACTGAGCGACGGACCGCGAGCGGACAGTGGCGTCTGCCGCCCTCCACTCGCTATGGAGGTTTGTCTGAGGATGGGGCATACATGGTCCTGTCTTGCCTTAGTGGAGCGTATTTTATAATTGTTCATAATTGCTCAATTGTTTATAATTGTTTAACGCTGTCCACGCAGATCTTGGTGGAGAGAGCAAACGTCAACGGACGCAACGCGACATTTAAAACGGCAGCGGGTTTTTTTTTTAAACGAACGTTGGCAGCTTTTTACGTATTACATAAAAATAAAGAATATATTTTGAATCTGATTTTAACGAATTGCGTGGAAACCATGGACAAGTGAGTAACTTATACGGTGGTCGTGCATCTGTAGCATTTGTCACGAGTAAGGTCCTGAGTTCCGTGTAGGTGCACGAGGTTTTTTTGTTCGATACATTTTCGTAAGCGACATTTTTCGCCGGCCAAGAAAAATCGAGCGGTTCCAAACTCGGCTGATTATCGATCTACTTGCACTGAATTTTGTTCACTCTGTTTTTTTATTATTTTGCATTAATAAAATGTTGACCTTTTTAAACTCGCCAAATGTATTTCTAATTTGCCGAGTTTAAGCCAAAACCAAAAACAGTCCAATCGCTACATCTGTGGCTTCATATCGGAGTGCAGGGCGTTATGATTCATTGCTAACTACCGTGGTAGAGAATATAGCAACGTCATCTTTTCTACTCACTCTTCATTGTGAATCTGTGACGAGCAGTAAGTAAGCCATTGGTGTTCATCATAAAAGTACGTGATCTCTTCTCCAGATTCTATAAGAAGCTGTTTGAATCCCAGTATTATCCTGGACACGAGATGTTCCATCTCAGCGCATTTTTCCAGTGAAATATTTCGATGAATCGAATAACTTGCTGGTACTTTAAGGTATGTACAAGCAAGGAAACAGTGGCTGCTCTGTGGGAAGACTCAAGCCACCCATAGGAATGTGGAATTTCCAGCACTGCCTTGGGGGCTGTAAACAGGAGCTGAGCACAAATGCCTCGATTATGATTTCAGAAGGAAAATGGAAAGTGGGTTTTGAGAAGAGAGCCATCAATCAAGTCGGGTTTGAGATGCATACAAAATGAATAAAATGAGTTTTTTATCATTTAAATGTCAACTAATGAAACGTGTAATGCCACTGAGAAGCAATGTGGCAAACGGCATTTAGGCATTTTCAAGCATTAAGAATGTTTGTGTAAATCAAATCACTTGGATTCAGCAGTTATGTTGATCTTGCCGCGGTGGCATTTACGGGAGCACTACCACGACAGACTGGCAAGGTATCGCGACAGACGCGTTGCATCGCCTCATTGTGCCACTGCGGTTGCCACCTCTGCGGTACAAAAGCCGGGACCTTGTCGTGTGAAGAGGGGAAACGCCGCCCGCTTGTCACGAGTGGCGTGGTAGCATCATCGTCATCATTACTCTTGCTCGGAAGGACTCGCAGATTTCCCAGGACAGCCGCTACCTCCGCAAAAATTGGGATGTCCCGGAAAAGCCGAGGACGATGTGAGAACGCGCGACGCAAGAGCTCAGAGTTGCGTCGGTGAACCCGGAAAACGTCCGACAGTCGCGCTCGCAGACCGCCGTGATGGCACGAAGCGGGACGTTGAAGCGATTGTGGGGTCGGTCGCGAGGCTGCGTGCCGTCACCATCGGCGGCACGAGACTCGCCGCGCTCCGTTGCCGGGCCCCGCGCCCCGCTCCGTCTCTCCTTGCCGCTCACAGCTGTTCGCCCTTGTTGAGGCCCTTTCCAATCCGCTAATGCGCAAGTCTGTGCAAAGACAGATATTGTTTCATTCGAATAGTCTCAGGACCCGTGAGTAGTGTCTTGAGCACCGCTAAGGCACCTCCGATTAGCACGGTTGGCTACGTTCGGTGCAAAAGAAGTTCAACATCCAAGCTGCCGTTCTGGGAAGCGATGTCCCTGCTCTAGGTGCCACTGTACAATAAATGTATTGAAGGAAATAAAAATACTAAAGTCGGACGGCCGTATGGCTCACAGGTCCCGCCGCTGACTGAGAGTCTGCATCGCGGGCGGGTCCAGCGACGTGTGAGTGGTTGAACCGGGTTCGCAGGCGTGCCGAGTGAGACGTGGCCTCGGTTCCAATCGCCAAATGATGGCACGAAAAAACCTCCACCTTAGTATTATGTATTGAAGACTATCACTGTACAAGGTAGCAGCAGATACCCAGCACTACAATAACAAGTGCAAATGAAAACTGAAGACGCTTGAAAACAGTGAAATAAACACAAAGCCATAATTAGCTCAGCAATGTATAGATTAGTTTCAAGACGAGCTCTAAACATGTCGACAGACCAAGTAGCACTTAACCAGACTCAATTCCCGCTCTGAGAATGAAAAAGATCGGTTTCGCTCTCATCATTCATCAAACAAATCTTGTCGCGGTGTGGGAAGGTTCGGGAAGGCGTAGGACGGCGTGGAAGCACGTGGGAAGGTGCCACCGCGACTGTGTGAATGATGTAAAGGCCACTTTTAAGAATATTTTGTAAGTCCTGTGAATAATTCTCTTCTCTGTAGCCTCTCTGCGCTGCTCTCTGAGATGTCCGTCTGGTTTTATCGTCTGGATTCGCCCGCCTCGAACAGAGAGACCTTCCCTGCTAATCAGTCAAAGCACTCGGGTTCCCAAGAACCGCCTGACGTATATCTTGCCGTGAAATTGTAGTTCATTTGAAAAAAATCGACCGAAGGCAAACAACAACAAATAACAGCGGCAATTAAAATCTTCAAGGGAAATGAAGGCGCGGTCATCACTTGCCCTCTGCAACCAAATACCACGCGTCAACACCGAAGACGACTCCGCTGGGGCGGGAGTGTTGTGGTGTCCGGAGCGAGTGTTGTGCTGTCCGGAGCGAGTGTTGTGCTGTCCGGTGGGAGTGTTGTGCTGTCCGGTGGGAGTGTTGCGCTGTGTGGATCGAGTGTCGCTGTCCGGAGCGAGTGTTGTGCTGTCCGGAGCGAGCGTTGTGCTGT
>CM025638.2:801720-818979 GCA_014621495.2 Entosphenus tridentatus
GCTGTCCGGAGCGAGTGTTGTGCTGTCCGGAGCGAGCGTTGTGCTGTGGCAGTCGCTCCAAGGAATCGTTTGACGGCCGTGAAATGTGCCAACTCCAAGACGTGATGGAGGGCTCAGGAGCTTTAACGAAGCCGCCAACCATGGCCCGACCCAGTCTGCTGGATCGCCGCTCTCCTCCACCCCTCCCCGATTCCCCCTTGCCCACTGCAGCCAGACCAACCCCCCCCCCCCTCCTCAGGCACCCACCACGCACACAGCCCCCCTCTCTCGCTTGCAGCAGACGCGCGCCTCTCTTCGTCTGTGGGACCCTTGGGACAAAAACACGGCAGCAGCCACTGGTGCACGCAGTCGCGTCTCTAGCCCCACGTCCACCCAACCACCATCCAGGTCGTAGCGATGTATTTGATTTACCCTCGAGACGGGCTCACGAGAGCTCCCTCTCGTCGAGGCACGTCTGCCAGCCGTGGCGTGAATTCGATATTGGGGGGGGGGGGGGGCTGCACAATGTCACCGTTACTTGTGCGTCAAATTCACTTCCGTTCGTTGTTTGTACGGCAACTCGACTGAGCTCGCCTGGACGCCGAGTCCGTGGCACGCGCAGCGGGCGGCCCTCGCCGGTTTGTGTGTTCATCACTCGCAAGGGCGCTGCTGTGTGGTGGTAGCGCTATGTGGTGGTGGTGGCGCTGTGTGGTGGTGGCGCTGCTGGGTGGTGGTGGCGCTGTGCGTGGTGGTGGCGCTGTGTGGTGGTGGCGCTGTGTGGTGGTGGTGGCGCTGTGTGGTGGTGGCGCTGTGCGTGGTGGTGGCGCTGTGTGGTGGTGGTGGCGCTGTGCGTGGTGGCGCTGTGTGGTGGTGGTGGCGCTGTGTGGTGGTGGTAGCGCTGTGTGGTGGTGGCGCTGTGTGGTAGTGGCGCTGTGTGGTGGTGGTGGCGCTGTGTGGTGGTGGCGCTGTGTGGTGGTGGTGGCGCTGTGTGGTGGTGGTGGCGCTGTGTGGTAGTGGCGCTGCTGGGTGGTGGTGGCGCTGTGCGTGGTGGCGCTGTGTGGTGGTGGTGGCGCTGTGTGGTGGTGGTGCTGTGCGTGGTGGCGCTGTGTGGTGGTAGTGGCGCTGTGCGTGGTGGTGGCGCTGTGTGGTGGTGGTGCTGTGCGTGGTGGCGTTGCGCGACACACTCCGCGACTTTGCAGGTCGTGCGAGCCGCGTGCTCTCGTGCTGGACATCGCACACGGAGCAGGGGAGGGCACGGCTTGTTTTAAAACGGAGCTGTCGGGGGCTGAGCTCCAGAAAATGTAATTCTACGGGGCGGAGAGGGGATGAGGGGATGGATGTTTGGAACTTTTGGCGGCTGCCAGGTTTGCGTGGCGGTGGTGGTTGGGTGGGTGGGTGGAGAGAATCTTAAACAAATATTCCAGGACAAATTGAGCCCCCAGTGCAGGTCATATGCGGCTCTTGTCAAGGAATTACAATGGGAAGGTGTCGCGCCGGTGTCTTATCGTGGGCTCGGCAGCAGCGGCAGCAGAACTTCTGTGCCATCTGGCGTCACCGAGGGCGTCGCTTTCACTCGCGTCGCTTTGTCGTGGCGGCCACTTTACTGTCAGAAGGTCGCGCGTGCGTTTACACGGCGAGCGGCCAGCGGTAGGAAGGGCGCAGGCGAGAGGATGGGGAAACACAAACCTGAATGGAGATTCCCGCGTCAGTCCTACGTGTGGTGGTCCTGAGAAATACACGAGCCGAGAGCCACAGCCGCTCTCGGTCAAGCGAGACTCGCGCATGCCACGTGTGTGTGGGGTGTGTGTGTGTGGGGTGTGTGTGTGTGGGGTGTGTGTGTGGGGGGTGTGTGTGTGTGGGGTGTGTGTGTGTGTGTGGGGTGTGTGTGTGTGTGTGGGGTGTGTGCAGCGCAGGCAGCGGTGGCAGCACGGGCCACGGTCGATCGTCGTGTTTACAGAAGAAGAAGGAGACTGTTGACTAAACTTTACACTTCTTTGTACGCGATCCCGTCCTGCTATTTCCGTGGTTTGTATATAAACAAATACAATAAAGAATTGACGTGCGCGTGGGAACTGCTGCACTCTCGTGCTGGGTGAAGGTCACCCACCGGCGTGCTGCCAACGTGGAGCGATTCACTCCGTGAACTCGCTCACCAGAGAGCCGTCGTCTCCTTATCGCCACTCGCTCGCTGCCTGTGCCCGTGGACTTCACCCGGTCTCGTCTCATCATCATCAACCACCACCACAACCACCACACTGCAAGTCACAACAACACACACCCAATCAACTTACCCACTCACCCATCCATTCATTCATTCACCCACCCAACCACACAAAACACAACTACAAAGACCCCCCGTATAGCCTGAACAGACTGTTGGGGCGAGTGCTGTTAGAGAACACCTATGATACGGCACACGAGGGGGTGGATGGCCATCACCACGCCCGGCCGCCTTTGTCTCCCCAGTGGCGATGTTTATACACCGCAACATGTATTAATTTGAGACTGAGTCGCGAACTAGGGGAGGCCAAGAACCGGTTCATACAATTATCACTGGTGTTGGCCGTGAGCGAGAATCGAACTTGGTTTGCCGGTTTCGTAGCTAGCGCAGCGCGCTAACCGCTACACTACCACTCCTCAACCACACACCGACCCACTCACTCACTCAGTCACTCACTCACACACTCACTCACACACCCACTCAGTCACTTAGCCACTCACTCACACACTCACTCACACACTCACTCACACACTCACTCACTCACACACCCACTCACTCACTCACACACTCACTCACTCACTCAGTCACTCACACACCCACTCACTCAGTCACTCAGTCACTCACACACCCACTCACTCACTCACACACTCACTCACTCAGTCACTCACACACCCACTCAGTCATTCACCGAACCCACTCACTCGCCCACTGACTCACTCACCACACTGCCGGACACAAGGCTCCTCTGTCGCCTGCTTCGCTTGCACCGCTCAACTTTGAAATTCCCTCCGACCATCGTCTCTTCTCCCGAGTTCGGACAACCTCGCTCGCTGAAGGCGCGCGGGGCACCCTGGGTCTGTGACACCTTGAGGCGGGGCTCGCAGGGCCAGCTCAGACGTCGCCCTCCGCTAATGATGATGATGATGATGGCCACGAGTGGAACTCGGATCATCGCCGTCGTCATGTCGCGGTGCACGAAACCACTGCGCCACCACTCCCCCATGGCGAATGCACGCGACCCTGAACCCCGAATCAATGTTGCAATTCATAGCTAGTACAACAACACTCTCTAGAAAGGAAACGTATATAACAAGGCAACGTTTCTGGCAATGGTCCTTCTTCATCGCGCGTAAATAGACAAAAGAGGTGAAGTTAATTTTCCGAAACGTTGCCTATTGTTTACGTTTCCTTTAAAGTGTTATTGACGATTGCGTGGATGTTTGCGCACCACTGCCAATGAGGCAGCAGCAGCAGCATCACCAACACAATCCTTGCCGTCGTCGTGAAGCTGGCATACCTCGCTGCTCCTTGTTGGCACGCGACTGCAGCATGCAATTATGTTACAATAATTTGATCTCTTGCAGTACAAATGCATGTCTACAAATAAATACACGAAAAAATATGCCCGTAATTTCAGTGGCGCTTGTTTAATGCCAGCCCTTCAAAAGTGAAGTCTGCGTTCACGTCTGGCTGGGTGTTCCCCCCCTTCTCGGGGAAATGGTAATTAACGTCTCTGCCGCCATTATTGTTTCAATATTTGCGTGTTTTTTTTGGGACTAAATTACTGAACGCGCCCCAATGTTGTCTCCTCAGCTGGGGTCCGCGCAGCCTCGCGGCCCCGTGTGAGACCCGCGTGAGTGGAGCGTGAGGCCGCGTGAGTGGAGCTCGGCCGCTCTTGGCTCCGACCCTCAACGGGCGCATCGACAACCTTCACAGCAAGACGAGTGATGGTGGCCTTTCTGTGGCGTTGCTTAATCGCCGTGGCACCTTGCATCGCATCTCTCTAAACATTGGCACTGCCCCTGTGCACCTGGCCTGTGAGTGGGCACGAGTCTTGCCAGTCGGTGGCGAGATGGCCACTATCTCGCCTGGTCGGCGTTCGTGCATTCTCGTTGGTCTCGAGGGATGCTGCGGTGGTGTCGCGGTCAGCGCGCTGAACTTGCAAGTCAGATGTCGCCCGATCGATGCCATCTCTCGCACGGCATTTGGAGCGACGGTGCAGATATCTTGAACTCACTCCACCAGCGCCTCTGCGCACCCCCCGCGCTGTGAATCGGTTCACCGCGTTCAATCTCCGGGTCGCGTGCGGTGGCGCAAAGCGTGGGGACGTCCACCCCCCCCCCCTCTTGTGAGATATTTGACCACCGTGGACGAGTGAGGCTCAGAGTACCCTTTAGGGGGGCTCCCTAAGAGCCCCCCTTCGTGGAGGCCACTTCCGAAAGCGATTGCAGGGCTGCGCCATTACCATTAATAGTCAAAGAAACAGCAAATATAAACGTGTACGACAATAAGCATTCGTCTTGTAACTGTTGGATTGTGGTTTAGTAGTTGTCCTCCCCCCGCACCTCCGATGAGTAAGGTTAGCCACGTACGGTGCCAAAGAAGTTCAACACACATTCACCGTATGCGTTTCCTCCATTTCCTTGAACCATATAACCAAGTTGGATTTCTCCCAGAAAAGCATTGAAAGAATGCAATGTGGCATGGGATCATACATACGAGGGAGAGGGAGAAGATCAGGTTGGTCGATGCTTCGCCCAGCTGGTTTTCATTGAGCATCCGTCCGTTTTGATTAGCGTGTTCTCCTGAAACGTCGGCATTTATCCTCGAGAATGTCACGGCGAGGCCCTAACCAGGGAAGGGGAACGACGACCCAACAGAGGGAAGAGCGAATCAAAGCGAAATCTTCGTTGCAAAAAAAGAGGCGAAGTCTCCAAATTCCACCCCCAATATTCACTTAGTTATATAAAGCAGTCAAGTGAAACTAAACTGGTTAAACAGAAATGTGTGTTTGCTCGTGTAGGATGCGACTTTGTTGGCGTTGGAGACGACGCGATGGGACGCGCGCGGCCGCCGCCGCCACTTCAATGAAAAGTGTTTCGGGTTTCCGCGCGCGCGGGAAGCAACGGTCGATGGTCTGAAATGTTCGAGTGGCAGAACCCACGGCACTGCACTTCGCGTTGTCGCGTTTCACCCATTGATGTCGAGGGCCAATGTTTTAATGAGGCTCTTGTTTTGCAACCAAATTCGCATTTAAAGGTTGCTGCCTGCTGATTTAAGTTGGGTGCAGCGGTGGGGCGATGTCATGCATCACGAACCAGCTCACCTGAGTCTGATTCCCGGCCACGGCCAGCACCAGTGTGGATGCAACATTCTACATTTGAAGCTTTCGTGACTGCAAGGATTCATACTCTTTGGTTTTTTCGGTAAAACCTAAGAGCATGTATGCAACATATTAACGGATTATGGCTTTCCATCACCAATCAAGTCAGGTAAAACAACCGCCCCCACCCTCCCTCCCGTGACTGACACGATGTGGGGAAGCCTTCCCCCGTTCACTGGGCCGACATCGGGCTGTGCATTCAGCAAGAAGCGCCTGGGTTCGACTCCTGCCTCTGGCGCTTCTCTGCGTGCAGTTTGTCCACTATCTCTCTCTCTCCCCCTCTGCTCTGCACGGCCTTCCTCTGGGTCCTCCTGTTTCCTCCCATAGGAAACAACAAACGACACAATGACGCGTGTGTTGGCCAAACATCCGAAACCTGAAATTGCCTGAAAATGACTGCATTGTAATTACACCCAGCAGCAACATGACCCTCGATTTCAAAAACTTGGCAGGACCCTCCTGAAACTAGTCTCGAGATTCCCTGCCGAAGCGGAATAATAAAACAATGTTGGGTGGGTGGTGGGGGCGCACTTTGAGTCAATACATCTTTGTATTGTTTCTGTGATTATGTGCGATTGTTGCAATACACGGATGTTGAACTTCTTTCGCACCGTACATAGCCAACCGTGTTAGTCGGAGGTGCGGGGTGAAGGACAACAAACTAAACACAGAAAGCAATTCTAAACAAATTAGTTTATAATCTAGATTATTAATTACAAGTGCGTAGCTCCAGTGGCTTCCTAATATCGAAAGGAAGAGCGTTCCAGACGGCCGCGGGAGCGCACCTGAAAGCGCACGATGCGGCGACCGTCTTTGTTCGATGGCCAGCAGCCAAATATGAATATCCTTGCACCCAGTGTCCCGGAGTTGGCGATGGAAGAGCCAGGTTGGTCCCAGCGCTGGTATCCCCCCGCACGGCCGCTTCACCGATTGCCTGCCGAAGCACGTGGTAGCACATGAATCACGTGGTAACACACGAATCACGTGGTAGCACACGAGGCGCATGCATCACGTGGTAGCACACGAATCACGTGGTAACACACGAGGCACACGAATCACGTGGTAACACACGAGGCACACGAATCACGTGGTAGCACACGAGGCACACGAATCACGTGGTAGCACACGAGGCACATGCATCACGTGGTAGCACACGAATCACGTGGTAACACACGAGGCACACGAATCACGTGGTAACACACGAGGCACACGAATCACGTGGTAGCACACGAATCACGCGGTAACACACGAGGCACACAAAGCACGTGGTAGCACACAAGGCACACGAATCACGTGTAGCGGTTTGGTTATGGCGTCAAACATAATTGGTGTAGATTTGGGGTGAAGAGGGGAAATAGCGCATTAAATAAACTGCCATGAACGCAATGTTTAACTTGCTCCGTGTAGCCGATGTCAGCATTCACATTCCGCCCTCCGTCTTATTCATGCACCAGGATGTACGTAGCCGTGGAGGTGCAAGCCCTGTGGCACCGTCTGCGCAGCACCAACGCTCTCCGTTCCCAGCAAGGAGAGGAGGGGCAGAAGGAATGACTAGGTCAACATGTTGCGGATGAGAGGATGATGATGATGATGAGAGGGTAGGGGGGACGTAAGAGAAGGAGAAAGCAGGTAGGAGCGATCAGAAGTGAGCTGCACGGAGCGGCATCTGTTTTCACACGGGGCAGGGAGAGGGGAGCGATTCAGAGTGAGGGTGGCCACACATGTGATTTAATAACGCAACTTACGGGAGGCTTGAGCTGATTTAGATTTATAGTTTATGATCTTAGATGTATATTAATAATGATCCGTTCCCGTGTAGGAGTGAGATGGATGGCGATGGCGCGGGGAGACATTCATACAGCAGTGGATAGACATTGGCTGATGATGATGTTTATGACAACGCGTATATTATTTGCTTCTGAGATCTGACCAGATCGGGTAATTTGGGTTTTCCATTCGTGCGAACGATGACACCAATACGGCCAGGAGCTTAGTGCCCAAGTCGAGATCTACTCGACCCGAGGAGGCCTCAGGAGAGACGACATTCGCTCTTCCTCCTCCTCCTCCTCTGTTGGAGGAGCCCAGACTGCGGTGGTTGACTTTCCGGTCCACAGTTTGGGTTGCCTGGCCACAATCCCACTGTGGCTTGTCAATTCTCTGTTATTTAATCATAAGCGCTGGATACATAAATGCCTGGAAAAATAAATGGCATTATAATTAATGTAGCGACATATATGTTTTTGCCTTTAGAACATAAATGTGTGTGTGTGGACGAAGTCCAACCCGCGCTTCCTAACCCAGTTCCCAAAGGGTGCTGAGCTCTACACAGCGCCCTTTGGTGCATCAACCAGAACATTAATCTAGTTCGTCTTATTCCTCATTTGAGATGTCTCGTTGCATTAATAGATTTGTTAATCGCGGGGCATTGAGTGTTGGCTGTTGATGCAATTAACTGGGAGTCGAGTAATTCACAAACAGTGCCGGGGAGGGCAACGCGCACCCATATGGTCGCGGTCGCACATTCACGTCGAGCGTAAAACAGATTAACATAAAAAAAAGAGTAAATTAAAAACTTGACTTATTTTGACTGGAAAGTAATTGGTTAAGAGTCGCTCTGGTTTTTGCCAGAAAATTCGTAGGCGAAGCTGTCAAAGGTTCCATTATATTGCGTCTCGCGCATTCTGAATCCTTGACTGTTGCCTTTGGACTTTAAGAAGAAAAAACCCCCCAGCAAAATGAGACGAGGGAAATTATGATTTGGCAGTCTTTTGATGGCCCCGTGAGGCCTTCTTGAAAATATCGGCCACAAATTCTGGTTCCACGTGCCATATAAATGATGTACATATATACACACACAATACAAGTGCATAATATATGCACATCATACATATAGACTATCTGCTTTGTGCTGCTTGACCCCGTATCGGGGTGGCGTCGCAGTGTTGTGGAATAAGGCGGCAGTAATCGCCTTGGCTGCTTCTCTGACGTGGGCTGCGCCTCGACGGGGTCGCGAGTTCGCATCGCCGTCTGACTTCTTGGCGGTGCTGGGGAGAGGAGGGTTGGCCAGAGATGGACTGACAAGCCACGCGATGGACTGTCACAATATGATGATGAGTGAGGAACTCAATGCTCTTCATCGTGGAGGAAATTGTAAGTGTACAGCCAGTTTGTCAAGCCACTGCTGGATGAGGGCCTCAGCTCCCACACATGCCAAAACACCCAAGAATTATGTCATCCCATCGGAGGCATTTAACAGAGCGTGCACAGCAAGGCGGAGAGAAACCCAGGCGATTGGCAACTCCACCTACATTTATGAGGCCAAGATTTGCTTGTCTAGGCGAGGCCTGCATTAGGCCTGTGAGTTAAACGGTCATATATATGTTGAGATGTTGTTACCCTTATTATTGTTTACAAAACTGGCTCATAGAAAAGCAAGTTAAGTGCCAAAGAAAGCACAGTATTGCAACTAGCGTGGCAAGATAGACAGACAGTGGGTACTAGAATGTCCTACCAAGTGAGCCCATAAATTGCACCTCTTTTTTAAACACATGTAAAATTTAAAATTAAATTTCATTTTGCATGCCTCAATTTTGTACAAATGTTTGCGCGGAAACTTGGATTTCATCCAGAAGCAATATGTTTTTTTAATACTTAAAAAAAATGTCATCCCAGCCCTTGCAAAGTATGGTTGGTGGGGAGAGAAATTCTGGAGGGAGTCGGAGGCCTTTGCTGCGTGTGTGGGAAAAATTTGAGGATTTAAACTGCCCTGCAGTTCACCGAGCTACTCTGTGATCTGAGACTGGCCAGGTTTCGTAACTCCAGCTCTGTTTTATTTAATCAAAAGAATAGAGCGTCGGAAAACATTATGTTACGGTAATTTCAAGGCTGCTTTGTTTCCGGTTTGATCATTTGAACCCAAACTGGTGTCCTTTGGAGCCTGGCTGTGACCAGCGGCTTTTTTTATTCTCCTGCTTCTCAGTTTGTCTGTCATTTTTTAACGTGACGGAAATTCGGACTGCCAAGATCCGACTGGCCTTTGCCAAGAGTTTAAATTCCGGTGCTTATTCCTGACAGCGTTACATACATTTCCACCCTAGGGCAATCTTATTACACTTATTAATTGGCTTCACATGTGCTGGTAATTTAACCTAGATAAAGCGCACTGCCTTGCACGAATCCCCGTTGTCACCGTGTTAATCAGCTGATCTGCTGCAGCCCCAGCAAGTCAAAGTAATTACCTGACTCGTGATCAATGGAGCGGTGCCCATCTCCTCTGTAGAGTCCTGAGTCAGTTTTTATTGTAAATTACACATTCCTATGGCAAGGGTGAGTCCATATTCGTCTTTCACCACTGTTGATTTTCCGACAAAGTGGTACTATTTTAAACACCCACCCCGCAGTTATGATGGGCTGAGTTTGACCCGCAACCAGGTTTTGAAGTAACGACTAATACTGGATGTACTCATTTATACTGCTGGGGTGGCAAATTGTGGATTGCAAGTCCAGCGTGCGAACCATTGCACCATCGAGGCATCAACAACAACAACAACATCTTGGAGTCCTTCATAACTCGGGTTGTGTTTTCATCGTCGATGGCGAATTTAAATTGCTCGTACAATTCTGAACAACCGCGTTGCGCGGCGTGCATTAAAATAATTAGCGATTCTATTTTTTTTCTGCTGATCGTTCATTTTCTTAATTATTTATGAAGCCGGGGGGGGGGGGGGGCCCGGCGCGATAGAGCCCCCCCCCCCGGGTTTGGAACCGGGCCACTTTTTTCACCAAAAAAAAATTTTAAAAATTTTGACGGCCCCCACCACCCACAACATGCTGCTTCGGGCCGGGATTACGTTTGAGGGGGGGGCGGGCTGGTATAGGTTTTGCCCCCCCCCCTTCTCACTCTTTGTACATTTCAATTCCTCCCCCTTGACTGTTCCACCACCACGCGTGCCCGATGCCAAGCGCGCTCCGTCGTTCCCCAGTTTGGTTTCGAAATGCGATTCACAAATTGTAAAGCTGGAAACTATTTTAATTCCATCGCGAGTAGTCTTCTTATTTACTCGTCTGTACTTCTACCAGTAGTCGTAGTACATTACTCTCGCTAGTAGTGCACATGCAGTACACATACGGTACACATACTACTACCCATAGTAGTAGTACGCATGTAGTCGTGCACATGGAGTGATGCTATGGCTTTATCTACCAAATTATACAACTGGATTGATCACAGTGCCAATATATTCACTGCTTTTGCCCGATATACACACGGCACGCGTTTTGTTGTGATACTGCATTGGCAGTGGTGCACAAGCACCCAAGTAAATACTAAATCACAACATTTGTCAAGAACGCTGCGCTCAAATTAAATATATATATAAATGGCGACGTATTGGGCGATGCCTCTAATCCGTATCTCCCTGCCACGAAGTCGGCGCACACAGGGATATCTAGAAACTTCCCAAAATGTCACATTTAAAATTCGACCTCCGACATAATAACACACAAGACAAAGATCCCCTGTATAGCCTTAACAGACTGTAGGGGCAAGTGCTGTTAGCGCGCACCTATGAAGGCCGGAACGGTACACGTGGGGGTGGGTGGCCAGCACCACGCCCAACCGCCTTTGTCTCCCTAGTGGCAATGTTTACACACCGCACCAGGTACTCATTTGAGGCTGAGTAGACCTAGGGGAGGCCCGGGACCGGTTCAGATAATTGTCACTGATGTTGGCAGTGAGCGAGAATCGAACCCGTGTCGCCGGGTTCATAGCGCAGCGCGCTAACCGCTACACTATCGCTCCCCACAATAATAACACACATAGACACACACACACACACGTGTAGTGTACCTTCTCTGCTGAATACCCTGTGTAACAAATGTGTTTTGTTCCTGGGTAGTAAGCGTTATTTCCTAATTGCTTATGCCTTAAAAGTACAGAAATGGCGATTATTCCCCACAAACTTTGCTTTTATGACCAGGACAGTGATATTTAGAAATGTACCTATTTTACAGAACAATCCAGATAGATGCAGTTCTGAGTAAACTTGGAGTAACTTCTAGAACATTCTAGAACTTTCCAGTAATATAAAGAGTAGTATAAATACAGGGGCCTTAAGCCCACCAGTTCAGTTTAGTTCCAGCTGCCTAAGTGGATACATATCTGCATTTTTCTGAGATGGAATCAAGAGGCTGCAAGCATCCGGCAGACGCATTTTGCGATGTCTGCGGCCAATTTATCAAGACAAGAGCGAAAAAGTAGTCCGTGGAAGCATCTGCTAAGATGTGTGAGGCCTACAAGGCATATTTCGGGAATCAAGCAGTGGAACTTGTTGGATTAAAGTGTGCAAGTCGCAGATAAGAGGAAGCGTCTCCAAACTTTTTGCAGCTTCTTCACCCGTCCAGATGGGCTCTGCTTTTGCCATAATGTGACCAGTCTGTTCGAGGCAATCGGAATCGCCTGTAACCAGAATGAGTGGCGCCTCTTCATTAACAGCTCATCCAGGAGCCTTAAAGCCGTGCTGCTCCATAATGGTAACAAGTAGCCGTCTCTTCCCCTGGCTCACTCGGTGCACCTCAAAGAGGATTACAACAGCATCAAGACCTTGCTGGACGCCTTGAAGCATGATGAGTACGGCTGGGAGGTCATCGGAGACTTCAAAATGGTGGCATTCCTGATGGGTCTCCAAGGTGGTTTTACCCAGTTTCCCTGCTATCTTTACCTTTGGGACAGCAGGGACACCAAGGCGCACTACCACAGGCGGGGCTGGCCACAGCCGACCGAGTTCTCTGTGGGGAGGAACAACGTCAAGTGGGAGCCACTGCGGACCCCCGGAAGGTGCTGATGCCACCACTGCACATCAAATTGGGCCTTATGAAACAATTTGTCAGAGCTGTAGATAAGGAGTCGGCAGCCTTCAAGTACCTTCAAGACTTCTTCCCTCAACTGTCTGAGGCAAAGGTCAAAGCCGATGTCTTCATGGGACCACATATAAATAAGATCCTGGAGTGCAATACATTCCAAAAGAAGCTCACTATTAAGGAGAAAGCGGCTTGGAGCAGATTTGTCGCAATGGTTCGTGGCTTCCTGGGCAATCACAAGGTCGAAAACTATGTGGAGCTGGTTGAGACTACGGGCACAATGGGCTGTAGGATGTTCCTCATTTCCTTGATGCTCATCTTGATAAATTCAAGGAGAACATGGGAGCATACACGGAGGAGCAAGGCGAGAGCTTCCACCAGGATATACTGAACTTTGAACGCCGCTACCAAGGACAGTATAACGAGAACATGATGGGAGACTACATTTGCGGGTTGATTTGTGAAAGTGATTTACAATATTATCGTAAATCTCGAAAAACTGCTCACTTCTAAATTTTTTGTAGAAATTTGTATTACTTTAGTATAAATACATGTTAATTTTGATTCACATGTTTTTTTTCTGATTTTCGCTTGTTTTCTCGTTGAAAATAGGTACATTAAAAAATATCACTGTCCTGGTCACAAAAGAAAAGTTTGGAATAATAGCCATTTTCTATACGTTTTAGGCAATAACAATTAGGAAATAACACTTACTACCCAAGAACAAAAATTGTGTTACATAGTGATATCCATGAAACTGCTATTTTCGGGGGCTCCAAGGGGTGGGTGGCAATCACTCCCATCGTCTCCCCTCCGGATCTGTCACTGAAGGGCCATTTGTCTGAACGTCGCCAGTAATATATGTGTGTGTACGTCTCATTTTAAGGCAGCGTTTACTGATGAATGCGTTGAGTTTTTGTTATATTTTGATGTTGGGGGGGGGGGGGGGTCAAACTCGTCCGCCCTGGGCTGCAGCCTCTAAAGCTGTCTTGCTTGCGTTAATCCCACTGCTGGTGCACCTACGCCCGAGAGAGCGAGCGAGAGTGGGAAAGTGCGAGAGAGGGAGAACGAGCGAGAGAGATAGCCAGAGGGAGAGAGAGAGAGCGAGAGGGAGGGAGAGACTTTTGACTTTTAAACAACTTTTATTGCCGCCAGCAGCAACACCACTGGAGGCGATTCCGATACGAAATACAAAAAAGTCACCAGCAACAAATGACACAAACACGATACATCCACGAGCTGTGGCGCTAGATGCGCCAAGCACAACACGAAATAAAAGTGGTCATCGCGCACGCCACGGTGACGAGCGAGCACTTCAGAAGGTGAACACGAGGGTGCCGTCCACGCTGGTACAGAGAGGGGCTTGTCCGGCCCCCCAGTGTTCGAAGAAGACGCGCTGCACATCACCGACATGTGTGTGGTACGTGGCGTGCTCCAGCCGGAGCCGCGCCTTGAGCAGGCCCCTGAACACTGGAAGCACAGAGCAGCCGTCATTGTCACCTTGCAGCATCTTTTTTCTCGTCTTGTACACTGAGAGGGAGAGAGCGCGAGGGAGAGCGAGAGAGAGCGAGCTATAGAAAGCGACCGGCGCACTCCTTAAACAATAATTAGTGTTGATTTGTGTAGCGCACTTGGGGTCCCGGGAACCGCCGTTCTCGCCCCCCAGAACAACCAGGATCTCCAATCCCCCTCCACGGCGAAGTTACAAAAACCATCATTCCAGCGAACACAATGACTCATTGTGCTGCCTGCGTGGAATTTACGGAAGAAGACTCCTCAGAGAGGTGGTCTCATGACCAGTAATTGCATTCATATTGCCGCTTCTGGATCTGTGCCAGTTTGGCAAATGACTCCGCTCTCCAGAAGAGAGAGAGAGAGAGCGCGAGAGAGAAAAACATTTCCCTTGTTACGATGGCTATACATAAGCCATGCTTGCAGTCGTACCTTTCCGAAGCCATCAATCTTTCGAAAAACCAGTGGTAATTAATTGTCTCAAGAGTTAACAGCTGGAGGAAAGTGATTTTTTTTGGTTAAAAGTCAAACATTTTGGTGAAAAAACAAATGTAATCTTAAATTATTCCGAAAAGAAATTAGAAAACAGCTTCGTAGTCGCCTATAATCTGTAAGGGATCCCGAAATGTCGACGGCCTTGTTAAATCCGTTGGATAAATACTGTGCCTCGTTCTGACCCCGCTGGCTCGTCATCAAGCGTGTCCCGCGCGCGCTCGGCAGCCGGGGCACTCGCTCTCATCCCCCGCGCCTCCAAGAAGCTCGCGGCGACCATCGCAGGGCTTGGGAGGTCGGAGCAGCGGAGCTTGAGAACCAAAACCGTCTATTGGCCATCGTAGGCGTTAAAACAACGGCAACAAAATGGAATTGCCAATATCACCAAAAGTATAAACCTATTTTAGTGATTACTTTAATTCGAAAAATGTATTACATTTTCCGAAAATAAGGTAAGAGTTTAGATTGTACGGGGAGTTATTATCTTTTTGCCGCGAAGCAAGAGAGCACGACTCTTTCTCGGTGAGAGAACGAATAGCGACCTCTGATTTATGTCTTGAGGTTTGGAGGTGACAATGCGTTTGAAGCCCGCACCGCCTGGAGGCGCTGAGCAGGTCGCAGACGACGATGGGATGAATCGCAATCCCCTCCTGGGAGACCGCGTGATGAATCGTAATCAACCTAATAAGATACATCTCAACCTAATAAGAGTTCACAGGGGTTTAACCCTCCACTGTTCACAACTCGTAGATTATAGCACATTTGTCTTGAAATGTTTATGCAGTTATACATGGATTATTTTTAACTGTCCAATAATGTCCTTTGGTATTGTACCGAGTGTTGTTCGGCGCGGTGATCGACGTTTCACCCTCCCACGTGCTTGTAGCTCCAATTCGTACCCTGACGAAGCTCCCCGGCATTGGTAGCGAAACGTCGTACAGACGTTGAGTCAACGAGCGCGCGGTGCCACCCGGAGCCCCGCGTCGCTCCTCGCCAGCTGCGCGGAAACTCGCGCGGCAGCGGCAGCCGTCACGATGTCACTGTTTGCAAACATTATACACCTGCAATAAAGAAATGTACTGGGGAAATTGTATGCGCGGTGTTATAAAAACACAAACGAAATTTGTGGAGGAAAATATGTAAGAAAATAATGTTTTGGCAAAATGTTTTTTTTTCATTGGAGTTTTAATTTAATTGGCAGCGTTTGTTAATAATGGAATCGACGCTTTTCTTTGGAACGGAATCCATTCCTGTCTTAGCGCGCTACTTTGTTTTAATGTACTGGTCAACCAGAGCAGCTTGTTGCCCTGGTCACCTTTTGTTAAATGTTCTGCCCCTGACTGGTCTCGCGGTGAGAACGCAGAATGCAGGCCCGGTATTTGATAAGAGCTTGATAGGTAACCGACATAATACAGTCTTCCTTTGAAAGAGTTGATGCTTCCATATATTTGTTTTCTTATAAAAAACACACACAAGAAACACGTTCCTTTGTTTAAACAGAAGAGCAGTTGTGAAAGGTCAAAGAGCAGGCCTTGGAGAATTATCCCTCACCTGCTGTTCATCGAGGCCGACAGCTTGAGCGGGCAGTGCGTCTGGGGCCCAGGGTTCAGGTTAGGGCCCACGCGAAACCATCCTTCTCGTCAAGAGGACCTCTGGCTTTCATTTACAGCCCCACACCGCGCCAACACAATCTCAAGGTGAGGTACATTGACTGCAGCGGGTCGTGGAGTTTTATTCCACTTTGGTTTTCGTTTTGTTTAGGTACGGTGATACGCCAGGTTACGAGGTCGCACCGCGTGATGATTCCATTAAAATAATTGTTGTGGTATATGCACCGTCATCATCATCATCATCATAGTCGTTATCCACTACTGGTTGAACACCTACCTATCCCTATATATACCAAACGGTCCGGTGATACAATAATTCACCTAGTACCTGCAAACGAGCTATCACTCCGGTAGCAAGATATTCACTACTTCGCCTGGTACACAGGAGGTCGTGAATTCAACCCTGAACCTGACGCCTGCTGTATACTTGGAGTTTGCGTGTCTCTGTCTCTCTCATCATCATCATCACGGTGGCTAGGAGATGTTGACTACTTCGCCTGGTATACAGGAGGTCGTGGATTAAACCCTGACCCTGACGCCTGCTGTATATTTGGAGTTTGCGTGTTTTCCCCGTGGTCACGTGGATTTTTTGGTCCGGCTCCTCCCGTCCATCCCTCCATATTTAGCAGCACGCGTTTAGAGCATTCGTCTGCGATACATTACCACGTGATAAGCCTCTTCGTCGAGCGATCAATTGTAGCCAAGTTGCTTCTGAAAAAGAGCGATATTGCTCAGTGGGCCTTACCTGGCAAATACAAAATAGTTTCATAGTTTATGTGAATAGTCCAACATCTCTGTGGTGGACAATCTCTTGGGTACACGTTCCACCCTGCTAGCGGCCACTGCCGTTGTCTCAATCATGGGCCATCATCCCTTCTCGTGTCGTGTCCTACCCAAGCCCAATTGGATTTCTTTAACAGCCGGTACGACATCTCGAGCTGGTGCGTGTTGTCGGGTGCACGTGTTCCTCTTTCCGAGCCAGCATCCTCGCCGTGATTTCTTTGCACACTCATGCACCCTGCGGCGTCAAGACTGAATCACGGCGGTAAGCGACTGCACCGGCAGTAGTGCCCAAGCATGAATCGCATCTCTTCACCGTATATCATTAACACCGACATACAGCAGCAACAGAAATATCAGGTTGACGTTTGGGGTAATAGATTATTTGGTTCTTTCGGTCGTTGTTATTGTTAGACGCAGTCACCATGTGCGGAGATCCCTGCAGATCCGTTCATTTTCACAACGCTCACAGCCGGGGAGGAGCCGCTGCACGAGACGCCGCGATGGGGAGGCCCGACTCCTCAGCGACGGTTTGGAGAACCTCGCAGGGGAATGTCGGCAACCCAAGGGATTGTAAGTGTCGGCAACCCAAGGGAGTGTAAGTGTTGGGGGATTGTAAATGTTGGCAACCCAAGGGATTGTAA
>CM025638.2:822135-847227 GCA_014621495.2 Entosphenus tridentatus
ATTGTAAGTGTCGGCAGCCCAAGGGATGTTATATTATCTGGGGACATCCATCAACGAGCAGGTCGAGGCGGAGCGGCGGGGGGGGGCTGCATGCCGAGTCCACGCTGTGCGGCGCACAGAGTCGAGATTGGACTTTCTCAATGTTGTTTTCATTACGCAGCCGGAACGTGCATGGAATAATCCATTGCGTGCGAGTACGTGTTAAGAAAGTGAATAATAAAGAAACATACGCGTGTGTGTGTTGTTTTATTTGGTATTTGTATGTATATAGTAGATATTTACTGCGTGTATTTTTGTAAAACTGAATTGGATCACGGAAGAGCAGCACGCCGCTGTGCCTGAAGGTGGGGAGCCAGAAACGCCACCAGCGATCACTCGCCACTGATGTTGACCGTTGCTCCACGTTGGCAGGATGTTGACTACTACCTACGCCTGGTTTGCAGGAGGTCGTGGTGGGTTCAATCCCAACCCTGACGCCTGTATATTTGGAGTTTGCATGTTCTCTCCATGGTCGCGTGGATTTTTCTCCAGTTCCTCCGGTTTTTTACTCAATATTTAGAATCAACATCACGCGTGTCGAGTATTTGGCTATTTTACTGCTATAAATCTCCACGTGATGATGATGAGTCACTTCACGGTACCTTGTGGGGCTTGCTTTGCAATGGACCACTAAGATCCCGTGATGTAATTGGCAAGTCATGTGCCGACGTCACAGACCAAATCTGACAAATTTTTAAAGACGGCAGCCCGCATGAGTTCGAGTCAACATCGCAGGCATCGCAGCCCCCTTTGTTTGACAACTTGGCAGGGACCTGCTGAAGAAGTCACGAGACTCAGTGAGGATTCCCCGGGTAAACAAGTCTAACAACAACAACTAATATATAAATACTGATGGAATGTTCACCTGATAAATCACAACACTGTTTGAAATGTCTGAAACACAGTTAATTATGACACGAATACTTGCCTGCTTCTAATCCGTCACAAGCACTCCGTATATTTGTGTGCCCTTTGAGAGCTCCTGCCGACCTATCCATCTATCACCACATGCCAGTGACAAGTGCCATTCTGTTCTCAGAGTTGATGCCAATGATAATTGCTTCTCGTCTCTCGTAATCTTCAGCGTCTCTCATGGAGAGTCCCGTCCAGTGTTGTATTGTCCCCACTATAGACGAACACAGATACATCTAGACTCATCTAGAGGCCCACAGACTCACGGAGAGGTCCACAGACTCACATAGAGGCTCTGAGACTCAGTGTGCGTTTATAGGTATCTGTGCGAGTCTGTGTCCCCGTGTGAATCTCTGTGTGAGTCGATGGGTCTCTAATATCCACGTTGCCAGGTTTGTGAGGCCGGCAGGGAAACAAAAATCGTCTGGATCAACAGCGCCTGGGGTGGAGGAGTTTCCCTCCATCACTCAGAGAGGCGCTCCACGCCTCGATGTGCTTGCTGCTTTCTGCCAGCCCGTCGCAAGCCAACTCTTTTGGCCATCGGAGATGTTTTCCCGGCAGCCTCCACGCTGCCACGACGTGAACCGGAGCCGGTGCACGGCTCCTGTCCCGAGTCTGCGGCGCCCCGTAACGCTAAACCGGGGCCCAGGTTTCCGCGTGTTTATGTCTGCGTCGTGGCACTGGGGAGGTGGGGTGCAGCGGTGGCGGACTGGGGGTTGGGCAAGTTTTGATTGGCAAACGCTTCTGACAGTTCATTCGTGGCCTTGACAATCGTTCAGTCTAATTTTTTTTTTTTGCGCGGACTATATAAAAGTCTAGCGTGTGCATTTTAATCACAGAGCATCCGGAGTGCGGGGCCCCCACTCACAAATCCACAGAGGAACCTCGCAGCCCCCCACATTCTCTCCCGGCCCTCTGCTCTTTAGAGGGAACAGCTGGAGGAGTTGGCCGGCCGCACTTTTGTTTAGCGGTTTTTTCCCCCTTTCCTCCCACCCCAACCTCTCTCCTCTATTTAGACTGCAATATTAAAACAGGGGGGGGGGATGAAATGTCATTGTGTGCACACACCAAGCGATGCCGACTTGCTTCAGCATCAAGCGGTTCGCTGCATTTGGTTTGCTCCCTTTGCCAGCAGTTGTTGAAGTCAATTTGGAGCCTTCCTCTTTCCACTGCTTATTGAACATTCCCGCCTCCCGCATCTGCACGTGATACTTTATATGACTATTATTACATTGCAAAGGTTATGTATTTATTTAATACATTATGTATTTGGTGATACTGCTGTTGCTGCTGCGTTGGCAGTAGTGGTACGAGCACAATTAACAACAAAAATGTTACTCAACGGGTTTGTCAGTAACAGTGTGTGGTCTTAAAAGAATGAAACAAAGTAGGCAACATATTATTTGGTTCTTTTGGTAAAGTCACGTAGATAGAAGAAAAATCACAATAAAAAGAAAGTTGATAAAAAATAAAAAAAAACTAATGTAGACTGTAGCCTGGTTCTTAATCGGAGTGAGTGTACTGGCAGTCTTACACATTCCTGCGGAGGGAGCTGCTAGGAATGTTGGGTTGCTCGGTCAATGGCCAGGGTCAACGGCGGCGTGGTGTATTTCGCAAATATGGCCGACTGTGAGGGCGGGCACAAGCCGGCGTGAGTAGGTTAAACGTTGAGTTTTATAAGGGCACCACGGGGTGACCAGCCCCTCCCCACCCAGCCCCACCTCTCCCACCCCCCACCCTCCCCACCCAGCCCCTCCCCACCCTTCCCACCCAGCCCCTCCCCACCCTCCCCTCTCCACCTAGCCCCACCCCTCCCATTTTTGGATCCACGACGGACGGACGGACACAATAATCCCCTGTGGGCTGGTGTAACCAGGAGGTTCCTATCAGTATAATATAGACTGTAGCCTGGTTATTAAGTTTGGTGAGTGTACTGGCAGTCTGTATTGAATAATGCAGCAATGGTTATTAAGCTGGGTGAGTGTACTGGCAGTCTATAATGTAGACTGTAGCCTGGTTCTTAACCTCGGCGAGTGTATTGGCAGTCTATAATGTAGACTGTAGCCTGGTTTTTAAGCTTGGTGAGTGTACTGGCAGTCTATAATGTAGACTGTAGCCTGGTTCTTAACCTGAGTGAGCGTATTGACAGTTTATAATGTAGACTTATTCTTGTTTTTTTCGGTAATACAAATAAAATAAAAAACAAAAACCACGACGTTTCGATCACAACACAAGCGATCGTCTTCATGACAGAAGATGGGGAAACGATAACCGAAGGCAATCGTTTATAAGGTTTCAAAAATGGGCATGGAACAAGCGCTCCGGCGGCGCAACGAAGTGAGATTACGGGAGAACCCATTAGGATGCCTTCAGTTTGTTTGTAGAATGTTCCATTCCAGGTGAAGTATATATTGGTGAGGCAGTATCTCACCAGGGCCGGTACATCAGCATTCAATCCTTGTTGAACCAAATCTTCAATGATTGCAATGGTATCGGGCACAGGAACTTTGGTGAACAAAGAAACTACATCGAAACTAACAAGCAAATCACCTGGGGACAGTGAGATGTCCTTTAATGACGATACCAGGTGAGCTGAGTTAAGTAGAGAAGAGGTGGTCTTACCAGCGAATGGCTGCTAGGTCTCCGACAGCTATCGGGCCAGTTTGTAGGTGGGTGAGCCAGTGGTGGAGACGATGGGACGAAGGGGTGTACCTTCTTCATGGGTTTTTAGTAAGCCATATAATCTGGGTGGTCTAGCAGCAGAAGATTTTAAGGAAACCCGTTTGGTCTGTTCGATGAATGAAGCTGAATCAGTGATGATACTGTTCGTTTTTGTAACGAGGCTGTAAGTGGGATCTCTTTAATTGTTTTTGTGTAGCTACCATCATTAAGTAGGTCCAGAATTTTTGTTATTGTACGCGGTTTTGTCCATGATGACCGTGGCATTGCCCTTGTCGGCTGAGAGGATGACGATATCCCTCTTTTTCAATTGAGATAACTCAAAACGCTCATCCTTACTGATGTTGCTGACTGGTATCTTCGCACTTTTGAGGGTTGAAGCGATTTCAGAGCTTGTCACTTCTGCAGCGATGTGTCCCAAACCCTTAAGAGTACCTGGTGTAGTCTGTAAACATCGCCACTGGGGAGACAAAGGCGGTCGGGTCACCCACCCCCTCGTGTGCCGTGCCGATCTTCATCGGTGCTACTTGCTAACAGCACTTGCCGCTACAGTCTATAAAGGCTATACAGGGGATCTTTGTCTGTGTATATTCTTCTCCGGTCCGTCTACCCCATCCTCCACCCCTCGTCTCTCCTTGTCGCGCACCAGATGCTGCTAACGCGACGCGATGCGTTGGCCGTGTTTATCGTGGCACGGCTGAGTCTCGTGGCTGCCACAATGGATGTAGGGCGGCATTACCTCTGTTCGCGGCAAACTAAATGATACAAGCGGAACATTGTGAAATCACATTAGTTGGCGGGGACTTAAGGCAATGTTTGCGGATGGTTTGAGAGTGGAAATGTGTGCTGAGTGCTGTTAGGATGGTTGGAGGATGGAGGTGGGGGTAATGATGTGTAATACGCACAGCCCAGCTGACCCTCTCCCTCTTCCCACGTCTAAAATGGAATTTCTTTGTTTCTTGGGAAATTCCCTCGGGGTGGGGTGGGGGGATTGTTTGTGAACCAAACTGGACTGAACTGCAGAAAAAAACACTGTTGTTCCAAGGCGAAGACGAGAACGATGCTTATGAAACACAATGAAGAATTGCATGTGAGAGGAGACGTTGATGAGACCAAAATGAATCAAGTGGAAATCATGCTGGGGAAGGTCGATTCGTGAGAACAGCTGACGAGAGACGGAGGGTCAATGACGGAGCGGAGGCCGAGAGAGATTTGGTAAGAGACGCAGTGGGAGACGGTGCAAGAAACGACTTCACAGAGTTCGGAGGTCACGGCTGGAGCGACTGGGGAATGGGGATGTCGTTGCCCAGCAGTGGGACATTACGGGCCGTCAACAACAGCAGCAGCTAAAGATGATGAAAGGAAAGAGGTGATGCAGTGGCAGAGTGTTTGGCCGCTATAAATTTCCACACGATAAGCCACTTTGTTCAGCTATCATTTATGACCTGGTCGCTCCTGAAAAAGAGCTACATAGCTTAGTGGCCCTCACCTGGTCGCGAAAGCCTACGTGTTAAACTGCATGCAGTGCTTAGCGCCTTGCTCTATAAACCTGGCAGCCTGAGTTATATTCCCAGCCACGGCTAACACCAGTGGCGAGTCATGTGTTACTTGGTCCTGGGGCCTTCCTTTTGCCAACCTACACAGTCTAAGTTTAGGGAAGCCATTGACCCCTACCGCCAAAACTTGGCAGGACCTTCGTGAAAAAGAGTCACGGGACTCGGTGAGGCTTTTCTCGGGTAAAACGAGCGGAATGAGTGATGCAAACATCGTTATAACAATGTTGTCAAACAATGATTGTCAAACAATGATGGTAAAACAACTACCATAACCGACACGAGGTGGGAAGGCCTTCATCCAGAAGTGGATTCACAAATGGCTGCAAATTTATTCTTTAAAATAAAAATGGTTATAATGACCAGGACTGGTAGAACAGTCATTCATAATCGTGGCTGCTTCAACAAAAAATGAAAAAACACTGCACATTTTTGTTCTTGAGCCCAATGAGAATTGTGTATATGCTCTGACCAGTGCTCTGCATCTGCTGATGCTTATTGTCTTAAATAAAATGTTTAACCACTTTGCCAAATTATCTACTCATGGCTTATTATTGTTTTTAATCATTTACGTTAGCTCATATATACAAACATTTAGACGGTCCTTTCTGCGCAGTTTAAAGACTAAAGGCGCGCACAGATTCGCCTTCCTCGCAATTCGATTCAATTGTCAGGATGCACGCTCACGATTCCATCAAAAACAATCCATGACTTTTGGTTTGCGATTATGGTGCAAAGTAGCAGCCTCTAGTGGCTGTAGGGTTTACATGAACCTGATTAACAATAATCAGCCATGCTCTCTCCACTGCTGGATGAAGGCCTCCCAACTAGTTATTCAAGGCCTCTATGAATACATCTAGTGTGGCGTGTAAGCATGTTTTTTCATACTTTCCTGTACATTTGTAATGGCAAGGTGTCACCTGTCGGCCTGAATGGGTGATCGCAGTTATGGGCAAGTGACGTAATGTCTCATTATGAGGGGGGCGTGTCTGCGGTAAAGGTGAGAGGCGGAGTCAGTCGGGAACCTCCGGGAAGCTGCTCGAAGGTTCTGGAAGGGGCGTGGCAGGAGGCGGGGCTTGGCCGCGCCGGGGTGTATATAAGGGGGACCAAACCAGAGGTTCGGTGCTGTTGCGGGTCCTGGGTCCTGGCTGGGTCGCTGCTCGCCATCATCTCTCTTCATCGTCTGCCACGTGGCCGATCTCCTGCAAGGCTCTCATCGTCATCGTCGCTGCGCTAGGTGGACAGCTCAGTAGTTGGACTCTGACGATGGGGTTGTGTGATAGGGTCGGCTATGTGTAGCTGAGTTACATAGATGTATCGCCCAGTTTGTTCCTAATAAATAAGAAGCCTTTTACACGACGTGTCTCGGAAGTCGGTCACTCCACATTTATTTATTTATTTATTCAGGTAAACCACACCGAGTCATGGGTCTCTTTTGCAGGAGGGTCCCACCACGTTGGGTTTTTATTTTTAAATATTTGCAGCCAATTAATGATATGTGTGTGTTCATACACGTCAGACGATACCAGAGGACTCGGAGAAAATCCCATGCCTGGCGCAAGGGGGCAATGCTCTATCTCTGTACAGATGGAAACAGGTGGCGATTAGTCCACTTGCTGTATTGCTTTCTCCTGGCGAGCCAGGGTATGGCACCTCCTCGGCGCTGACACGAAGGGAGTCTCACGACATCTGCGTGTGAGCCACCAACCCTCGCCTCCACAGTGCTGCGGTGTGGGGGGCAATACATGCAATGTGTAATTCGAAAAGAGTACTTTAATTTTGGATGTAAATTTTTCTTAAAATTAGGCAAATTTTGGTCCATTACACCAGCACACAATGGCCTACTCTTTTGAATTAAACAGGTTTCTGTTGCGGTGAGCAAACATCAGCACTTGGGAGACAAAGGCGGCCGGGTGTAGTTCCCGCCACAACACCACCTCGTGCGTGTTCCAGCCTTCAGAGGTGGTCGCTAACAGCGCTAGGCCCCAACACCCTACAAAGACTATATGGGGTATCTTTGTCTTTGTGCTATTTTGTTGTTGCAGTGGTTCGTGCCCTGCGCTATAGACCCAAGGAAACATATTCCTGGAGTCATGTTTCACTTCGCTACGAGCTGCCTGTTCGCCGGGCGGCGGTGGCTATACACGTGGCAGTCTGTAACCCAACGCTGTGGAGGCAGCAGCAGCGAAAATTGGTGGATCACACACAGATGTTGTGAAACACCCTCCCCGTGGGCATCGAGGATGTTTCCGTACCCGTGCCTGTCAGGAGAATGCGGCAAAGCAAATGTTGACTCCACCTCGCACGCGTGGGTCTTCTCCGCGTACTCTGGTTTTTTTTCCCACTCATTAATTGGCCGATAACATCTTCATATGTAGAGCACCACAGAGCTTGGGAAATTGTTGGCACTGGCTCATCACGTGGCTGCTGCCTTTCAACTCGTCTGCAGTTCTTCTGTGAGTGAATACTGTGGTGCGCGTTATTAGTTGGAATTAAGATACTATTATATGATTCTTACCTGGTGCTAACTTCACATCAGCACCCCTAAGTCACGCTTCCGTACGCTTTTTCAACTTGGATGAATGCACGGGTCAACTCAGACCGGATGCTCACTAATGTGGGTAAATGAGGCGATAGAATTATAGTCATGTTTCGAAACAAGTTGACAGGGCTATCGAGAAGAATGTTTATATTTTTGTTTCATTGATTGTCTGTTATTTACCTTTTTTTTTACTGAGAGCGCCGACGTCATTGAATCTCTCACAAAGATGTTAGGCTGCGGCCACAGACGGTGCGTCCGAAATACCAACAATTGTCCAATCTCTGCAGTCCTCTATATATTGAGATGTTTAAAATTAGTGCTTATACACGTGGGAGGAAACACGAGCACCTGGGAAAACCTAAACCCAGACTGATGGCCACTTGCAGGCCAGGTGTTGAGCCAACTTGCGCCGCACAGGGACAGCTGCCACTGGGGGTGCCCTTCGAATGTTTGCAATGCGATGTAATGCGCTTGTAATTTGACGAGGCATTGAAAGTGCACATCGTAGAAATGCAAAGCCTACATTTTTAATAATTTAATTCCCCCCCCGCCCCTTCTATCCGCTTACTTGTGTCCCCCCCCACCCCCCATATAAAGACGCCGTCGTCTTTACCTGGGTGGAGCAGTGAGCCCAATTTTTTTCCCTCCTATAAACCCAGGAGCACTGAGCTCGGCTTTTAGCCCGCCGAGTTCCCGTGCCCCATCCCCTTGTCACGGTTTGTGCCGGGCTCTTGTTAAGTAAATAAAAATAGCATTGTTAACGAAACAACACCGTTCACGAGTCGTGTGCATGCGACGGGGCATGTTTCACAATCACTGCCGTGGGTGCGCAGAAACTCTGAGCTTGCTGTGGATCCGCAGATGTCGTTACGGGGATGGCTTCTTCCACCTCCAGAGGTGGGGTGCCGGCAGCGAGCACAAAGCCACGAGATTCCGTCTCGAATTCCAGCATTCCCCGTCGTCACGCCAGCCCCTCTTGTTTACGAGGCAGTATAAATAACTCCGGGGGTGAATGTCAGTCGTGTTGATCAGAAACGTTGTACGAGTTTGACTTCACGATCGTTTAGAATCCGTGGCGCCGCTCATGACTCTGCCATGGGTCGGCCATCCGTCATTCTTCACATCACCGTAATGGCCAATGGGCCATCATCCATCTTTATCAATACCCCTGGCAGAAAGTGTTGTGATCACATATCTTATAATTGTACTTGGTTAAATGCCACACTTGGTTGTCCGTCCTGCGTTGGGCTTTTATTCTCAGACGTTTTCAGCCAATCAATGATGAGTGCGTTTATTATACAAGTGGGAGGAAACGAACGCCTTGTGCAAAGGGGCAACACGCGATCCCAGAACAGATGGAAACTTGTGACGATTCGTCCACGTGGTGTTCCACCTTCTCCTGGTGAGCCAAGGGTATGATGGCTCCTTCTCGACGCCCACGGGGAGGGAGTTTCACATCATCTGTGCGCGGTGATCCACCAACCCTCGCTGCTGCCTCCACAGTGCCTGACTACAGGCCACGTGCAGCCTAGCCATCACTTGTCTGCACTCCGTTATCAGTGAGCATTTGTGCTCAAATAGGTGGTGGGGAGGGGGGTGGCGCTTAAAGTAAAATAAATAGCTCAGCAAGCTTGCTTGAGGTACGTCTTCATGGACTAGTAAGGAGAGTGGCAGCCAAGGGATGCATCTGAGAGCAAGCGCACCTAGGAGATGGAGCGACGAATTCAGTTATTGGTGCCGGTGCTTCGGTGGATTGTTAAATCGCAAGTATCGTGAGAGATGGTGGTGGCGTTGGCTTTGGGATGTCTTCATCCAGCAGTAGACTGACCATGGCTGCTGATGATGATGATGATGCGGCATCGATGAGGAAACCCAGTGAAAGCAGCACCGCCCACACGGTCTCGTTACCCAAAGGAAACAAGAACGCGTTTTGGTAAAGGTGCAGCCCAGCATTTACCGGCTCATGACATTGCTGGCGGAAGGGGCCTTAACTAGAGAGAGCTCCAGATAACCCATCTCTAGAGGGTATTTGTCCTACTTTTCCACCCTGGGTAGTACGTCTTGGAAGAGGTGGAAGTACCCACGCTTTATCCCACCATGCACGACCTGCCGATCGACTCACTGTGGTGTATCGATTTATACTGCAGGGTGGACAGAGGCAATAGTGGGGGATTTAAGAGGGGAGTTTCAGAGCGTCTGTGCCATGATCCACCCACCCCTGCCATGTCGGGAGAGTGAATGGAACTGACGAACTTGCAAGTCGCAATTTGTCTGGAAGCGACGCATGAAGGCCACCCAGCCGCCTCCCGCGGCTGTGAATTCTTTAACAAATGGTAGACGTCGCCTGAGGGATGGGATCCCGACAGGCGAACTCGGCAGACTTTCAGATTTGGCGGGCTCTCTGTCCCGCTCCGTGAACAAAATGGCGGCCGCATGTGCGGGCTGCGCCACGGAGCTTCCCCGCTGGCGGGAAACAGCGACGGAAGACTCGGCTCTGCGCAGCTCCGGTGCTCACTCCTCCACCGCTGGCTCCCCGTGGTCGAGCTCGGCGACCATCGCGGCCACGGCCTCGAGCAGTTCACTCATTCTGTTTGACTTGGTTGTCCTTCAGTAGGACCGAGGTCACCTTCTTGGATGTCTGGTCTGCTCAACTGCCACTTGCTGCACACTTGAAGTTTTTCCAGTGACGCCAGAACGTGTTGGCGAAGCTCTGCACTTGTCTCCATTGACGTCTGCAGAGGTCTGCAGTGCTGACCTCCTCGGTGGGTGCTGTGAGCACGTCTGTCTTCTGGGTAAGAAGTGGAGCAGGAGTCAAGATGAATGGTGACTCCGGGTCGGTTGAGACGGGGATCAGGGGTCTTGAGTTAATTATGGCTGAGACCTCGGCCAGGAGAGTGGTCAAGACCTCGTGAGAGAGCCGTGTGGACCCGACATCACACAGCATGGAGTCAAGAATGCGTCGAGCAATCCCGATAATGCGTTCCCAGGCTCCACCCATATGCGAAGTGTGAGGAGGATTGAAGATTCATGTGCAGCCTTGGTCACTAAGGTATTTCCCTAACGTCGAATGCCAATTTCTCTACGATGGGGTTCACTCCATGGTAGATATTCAGGAACATGAGACCTGGTAAGTAGGGGTCAGCCTGGGCTGATTCAAGCTCCATCAGAAGATCTCCAAGCTCTCGTAACCTTTATTGTCTAGACCAGAGATTTTTGGAACGTTCTGCAACTTCTTGAATAGAGACTTCTCAATGTTTTCTGGGCTACCATAGCACTCCTCGAGTTTCTCCCACACCGCATGCAATGTGAATATCACGTCACGAAATCCGCCGCCAACGTAAACGGAACATGCCCAATTGGTTACTAATACAGCAACCCACCCTTGTGTTGGAGAGTCTGCATTTCTGATTGCATTCCTGAAGTTAGATCTCCAGGTTCGATAGATTTCAGAGTGGTCATCAAACTTTATGAGCCCTGTGTTGATTAGTTTGCGGTGAGCCAGTTACCTAGCAAAGTCCCCAATGCCTGCTAATACAGGGTGTGTCCATACTGGCGCTTGTGAGGTGCCATAATTGTCTGTATTGCCTTGCATTTCGTCATTCATGATGGCGTTGGATTGTGGGCCCAAAAGGTTTCTGTCACGTTGGTTTGATCCCTTTATGTGACTGTCTGGAATGTGGGTCTGAGTTGATGCATCCTTGTCTGACCCCACGTGTGCGACGTCGAGTCAGTGACTAACTACCAGAACAGGATATGCATTTCCACCATTCCTGTAGACAGCATTCATGTTCACTCGGCATGGAGGCGGCGATGCCTCAACATCCACCTTTTGTTCAGTATCGGTTGGTGGAGGAGCATTGGTGCGTTGTTCAGACCAGTACAAATATTTTTTCTGGTAAGTTGATCCTGGTCCTTGACAGGCATCTGAGCGCCAAACTCACTCCAATTATCTTCCTTATCCAGATTGGCTGCTGCTTTGAGCACCTTTGCCTGGGCCTTTGCAGCAGCTGCTTCTTTTTTGAGCTTTAGCGTGCTTAACTTAACATCCAACTCAATTTTCTTCCATGTGGCAGTGGCCACTAATATACTCTCTTGCTCTTCAAGCTCTACATTCTTACATGCGGCAAAAGTTGATATGCTCTCTTGCTCTGCTTTCTTCCGTGTGGCAGCAGTTGCTATGCTTGCTTCTTCTTGTATGTGGGCCTTTTCAATTAGCATGGCTTCCTCTTCAGCCATGTAGGAGATACGAGCATTTGCTGATTCTGCTGCTGCCCATGCCTGAGCCGCTGCCATACTGGCAGATGATAACTGTGAGTGTGCTGAGCCTTTAAATCTTGTGGTGGACTTGGATGAGGTCGAGTGCTGAGATCGTGTTTCTATTAAGCCCTCCACATGGTCCATTGCATCTTGTATCACTGCCTTCACATTATCAATCATCGAGCAGTTCAAGGAAGTGCTCTTGAATGTGCACTCCCTCGATACCCTCACCTGTCTTCACCTTCTTCAGGAGGGAGATCTATTTATTTTCCAGCAGCTTGTAGCTTGAACTGCTGACCTTCACATGATGTATGGACGGCTGGATTGAGGCCACCGTGTCTGAGGCGTTTTGAGCTTCAGATATGTCTGCTTCAACCCGGTCCCATGCCCTTTGTATCCTGGCCTCAAAGTCTTGCTTCTCAGCATCATAGCTTTCCAAGGCCTGTTGTGTTAGCCTCACCTCTCTTTGGGGCCTTGAACTCCCTTGGTCCTCTTGAGGCAGGATGGGAGGTCCTGGATTGCTTAAGTCACTTGCTTCAGTATCTCTCCCTGCTGAACTGTGGCTTTCCATGCTGCAATGCTTGCAACACAAGTTCAATGTAGACTCGCTGCAGAGCTGGCTGCTTGAGAGCTCCAAGCCTGCGGAGCTGGCTGGTTGAGAGCTCCAAGAAGAATGTCTTTTTACTGTCTCGGCCTCACTGTGCGCTGCGTTGCACCACTATCCGAGTAGTTAACCTCGCATTCAATAAACACTCAGAGCCAGGGTGAACATCCGACTCCAACGTATTTAATGAATAGAACGAGGTAAAACTGCTGGAAAACACAGCACAAAATACAGAATCTGTTAATATTCTTTGGGTCTTTCGATAAATCCACGTAGATAGAAAAAATAACAAAAATCTAAATCACGACGTTTCGATCGCAACACAAGCAATCGTCTTTTTGTTCACATGAAGACGATTGCTTGTGTTGTGATCAAAACGTCGTGATCTTGATTTTTGTAATTTTTTCTATCTACGTGGCTTCATCGAAAAACCCAAAGAACATTAATTTCTGCAGTCACGAAAGCTTTAAGTCAACATCTGTTAATACTTGCAATATCAATACAATGAATGAACACTGCAGTATCATAACATTGTCTTAGATAACATGAATCTCAAAAATAGGTCCTGGATGGCCCAGGTACCTCCATTAGCACTGAATAGCTATACAAGAGAATAAGCTACTGTGTTAAATAAGGTCACTTTGTGCAATCACCATACTGCAGCCCAAATGTAGAGCACTGCACATAACACTGAACTGTGGATGAGATTCTTCTTCATCCTTGCTCTCAAGAACGCATTCAAGTTACATGGGCACAAGTCTGGCTTGACTTATCCAACTACAAATAACATTCACAATAATGCAAGGGGCAGGCTTCGTTGTTAACTAGGCCTCATATTTATCATACCAATTTAACAGCATTATAAAGGCATTTATAGCATTACAACGGCAATCCTAACATTATAACAGCATTCACAGTATTATAAGAACATAAACGAACTTACAGACAATGCTTCTTCAAGTCCCACCATGAACAGATGCACCTGTCTTCACTGAGACGCTAATTGTGCCTCCATTTTGTGCTCTTTGTAATGGCTGACACCCCTGCCTTACCTCATGGCTTCGAGACCCTTAACTCGTAACTTCCTGGTGAGCAAACTCAACACGATCATATCAGGAAGTTCCTGTGTAAACACACCCCCATATCTGCCGTGGGGCAGAACACCCCCCTGTGGTTGGTCAACCCATCGTAGGGGTCGGCAACCTATAAGAGACATTTTTTTCGAATTAGGTAAAAAAAACCTCAATTTATCAAGAGCCGCAATGCACTGTGGTGAATACGAGACGGTGGTGCATCCTTAATAAATGACCTCACGAAGCCGTCCTTAAGGTTGCCGACCCCTCCCTGAGCTATTGGATACATCCGAAACGTCGGTCAAGCTATCGGACGCCACGTGTACTGTGGGGGTTCCCTGCTTCACGCTGTGAGAGCTGCCGACTCCTCCTCATCCTCCACTGAGCGAGAGATTCACAACTCCATTGGGAGAAAGACATTAACGTCTCAGCTTCGTCATCGGATGGGTAGAGAAGTGAGATTTGTGTTTTACTTGATTCGCACTGTTTGCTCGCTCATACAATAATGCTATTTTTGAAAGTTGATTTAAGTTTTAATTCACCTCTCTCCGTCAGCTTCCAAGTGGAGTTGCGAATTTATTGCAGCAGCAGAGGTGCTCACAACATTCGTTGTGTAGCCTGACCGGCATGGCGTCAGTGTCGGTCATCCCGACACTGACCATGCCATTTAGTTCTTTATTGAGATTTACCGGTGAAAAAATATTACGCGTTTTTATTTTACTTATCCAGACTCTCACCTGTCCATGCACTTAGCTGTCCAGACTACCACCTGTTCCGGTTTGGCGTACAAGGGACTTTGAGCTCTGCCTCACCTCCTCCGAGTTGTCTATCGAACATTGCGTCCAATTCGCGAAATATGAGCGCTATAATTGTAATTATTATTATTGCTACTGCAAAGAGGGGAGGGGGAGCGGTAACCACTAATAGCAATGGATTGTGTTCTTTAGAAAATCTGTGAACACACTGAGCCTGGGTCTACCTGCCTTCACGGGGCACCTGGGCTGTGTTCCAAATGCAAATTCACTCGTATGAATTAGTGACCCGTTCGGAGGTCTGCGGAGAGCAATTTATTACCGTGCAGCTGAGGCTTTATAATGAGGGGGAGGGCCGAAGACAGATGGTCGAAGCCAAAATAGAGCAGACAAAACAATGTGTGCCAGTGCACCGAGAGCTTCAGCGGCGCGCTGACGCGCGTTTCAACTGTCAAACCGCTTTATCGACCAACTCAGTCAAGACCCCAACCACGCCCACCATCATTGTTACTTATTTCTGTCCCAGTGTCGTCGGCAATCTCATCATAATCATCATCAGCAGCAGCAGCCATGCTCAATCCACTGCTGGACGAAGGCCTCCCCAAGCCGACGCCATCATCTCTCATGACGCTGCGGTGTTAACGATCCAGCTCGCACCGCACACGGAGTCCATTTCACGACTCCGTCTCATGAGTGGACGTACCCACTTCCCAACACGCTCCCCACCTTGGCTGCCTCCCTGTCACGAAGTGTGACCATCGACCCTCGTCCCTTATCTGGCGACGTTTCCTGCCTAAGCACGCTCACTGTTCTGAGCAGTTTGAATGATGAATGTAACCTGCCTACGTTTCTGTATGTATGTGCGTTGAACTTCTTTCGCACCGTACGTAGCCAACCGTGATTATCGGATGTGCGGGGAAAGACCAAAACAAACTAAACACAAAAAGCAGTTCTAAAGAAATTTGTTTTTAATCTAGGTTATTTAAAAGTGGATAGTTCCAGTGGCTTCCGAATATCGGAAGAGCGTTCCAGACGGCTGCAGAAGCGCGTCTGAAAGCGCCCCGCCATGCTGTGGCCGTCTTTGTTCGACGGCTGGCAGCCAAAAGCCGCTACGGCGAGGATGAGCGGAGTTCGCGTGATGGTTTATGCTCTATGATGGTATCAGCAAGGTGTTGTTGTTCATTTGTGGCAAGCACTTTGTGTGCAATGAGTGTGTTACTCGTTCTCTCGGTCTCAGAAATAACAAAACATATAACGAGTCACAAGGCTGGTCGGGGGGCACAACCAGGGTTAGGCTTGTCCACGTTACCATGTCCGAGGATGAGAGGGAGGACTGACTCTCGAAACGTGACAGAACCTGAGGTTAATTTAAACAATGGTCGACCAACACCGCCATTGCTTTTGATTTGTAGCATCCAATTGTGACATGTCGGGCGCGTGGCTGTGGTCGTGGGATTCAGTCCAAAATTAAATTTTCTATTTTTGTACCACGGATGTGCCGAAAATCTACAGTAAGACATTGACGACCTTCACTGTTTTACACAAAGCCAGCGGTAAGCTCTTGGCGCTACGCACCTGCAGGCCCAAACTTGATTCCCAGCCATGGCTTGAATTGGGTGGCGAGTCCTATCAGAGGCAGTCCTGCCATGCCCCACCAACAGCAGCTCACACTGACCAGCGTGGTGAAGTATGGTCAAAACCCCTCCAATTAGTATTACGGTGTCGGTAGGACTTAATCCATTAGAAATGTCTGGGTTTTCATACAACAGCAGCATTGAACTTTGCTTGATTGGACGTACAATATGGTTCTCTCAGCACAAATCGCACCTCCAATTATTACGGTTGACAATGTAGAATGCGAAAGAAGTTCAACACTCATACCCACATCTACTTTATTTTTCCTTTTTTCAGTTCTGAAAATTGTTGGTCTCCGAAACGCCACGTGGCTGACGGTGACTCAGCAAGCCGGTGCTCGGTGGGAGGGACTGCGTCTTATCAGCTCCCGACAGAGCTGCCTGTGCGGTACAAACGCCTTGGCCGTACGCCACCACCGCCGCTGCTGCCGCACACAGATGGCCAGTGGAAATCCGGGAGGGTCGGAGCGAAAATCTGTGGAAGCCTCGTCAAGCGGTTACTGGAAGAGCGCCAGAGGCCCGGACTCCATTGCTGATCCTCGTTCCTAACCCTCAAATCGAAAAGTGGTTCTCTACCGGGGGTACGCGAACCCCTGGGGGTACGTCAGGTGATTCATAAATGTGCCTTCGTCTATCTCATTCATTGTGTTTAATATGTTGACATTATTAATGTTCAATATTCGTACATTTATTTCTTAGAACCGTGTTGGGCCAGGCAAGGGGGCACTCGGTTGAAACAGGAGACTGAGAGCCACTGCTGTAGAGCGAGGCCTGCCGTGGAGGCCCGGCCACTGGCAGAGTCAGCAACCACAGGGCCCGGGACCGCTGGAGCAGAACAGCGTCAGCAGTGTGCGGTCCTGAAACGCATCTTTATCACCATTCGCGCGCCAAGCATTCGCTTCAGCCACGTGTTATCCCCGCCGGAGGACATTCAGCTCGGCTGAATGTCCTCCGGCACTGAACGAAGGGGCGATTTGGCATTTGTAAGTGATCATGGTGCAACCCTCGGAATCTGACCACAGGGCTCACACGCCACGGCTCACGCTCACGTCAAAGAAGCCCCTCAATTTGACAAATTACTCATCACGCATGATTCATAATTAGTTGCCTTTGGCTTGGATCGTCCCAGTATGTTTGCTCTTTCATTTAATATTATATACCTACACGAATATCTCACCCAAAGTAAACTAATTTTAAGTCATAATATTGGCCGTGAAAGCCTCGAACAAGATGGCTCCTCTGTTCCTAACGCCTGAAAGCGATGTTGATAAATAAGTGCATTGACTTGGTGTATTTAAGCTAACCTGGCTTGTTTGTGATTCGCTAATTATTGTGACTGAAGCGAGAGCTACAGTAGATCAAAGAAACCTCTTCGCTAAATTGCCTCTGACTGATGCAAGTAAAATAAAAATGATGCCCTTCAATTCAGAACCAGAATCTTAATTTCTCCTGGAGAAATACAATGAGCTATGGAGCTATTTCACCGATGTCCAAAAGGGACGGGTCAGAAAGGTAACAATAAACAATACAAATTGCCCAGGAAAGCCTCACTGAGTCTCAACACTCTCTTTCAGGAGGGCCCTGCTAGATTGGGATCTTTGGCTAATTTAATTGACGAGTCATTCACTTGGTGTAGGTTGAAAGCGCAGTGCGTGCAGACAATTCCAGACGTCTGAGCGCGTAGCAATCGAAGCTCCACACAGATAGAGGTAATAATCATTGACGATACTGCTTACCTGCTGGTTACCTCTAGCGCAAGCGTATGCGAGAGGAAACGAGTCCCTGTAAAACGAGGATGACGTGAAAAGCTCTACACAGATATATTATGGGCCCTCATTTGCCAGTACCAAAATATGAGAATAGGGTTTCCACTTTTTCTGGCAACAAAATAGGTGTTAAGATGTTAAAACACCAAATTGAAACCTTTTACAAGGAATCATGTCTGTATTAACCACATTACTTGTGGTCAGAATGCAAAAAAACCACAATCTGATAATATATGCATTGTCTTTGAAACTGATTGGTCTAACACCGGCGGTGAGACAAGACCATGAAGAAGGCTGTCTCTGGTGTAGACCACGCAGTACAGAGACAACGTATACGCAGTATCATTATCAGAGCGTGTTTGTCTGCATGTTTTGTCACAAGTGTGTGTTGTCAATGCAGACTTGATGCCTTGCAAGAGGTGTCCATTTGGTGTTTGGAGCATCTCCTCCTGTGTTATTGCGAGGAAGGGTAAAGAGGAGTCATATTTTATTTCATCATTGGGATATTGTCCAGGTGCAGCTCCTTGACCTCGCATTCTGTCTTGGACTTGAGTGTGCTCTCTCATCCGCGTGTTCCTCTTGCTGTGCCTCAGTCTAATTGTAAGCGCGCGCACATCTCTCAGTGCTTCTTTGTGCACTGGTTCTCAGGGTCCTCCGGTTTTGCTCAGTGGGCTCTACCTGGTAAAATAAAAAACATTTTCGTTTAATAATTTTGAATGATATGTTTTAGTGTTCTATCTTCTTCTGCTCATCTTGAGCCATGCCACTCTTTGTCCATCTTGGGGACTTCCATCCCGGCATCCTTTGCCATTGCCGATCGATTTTCTTTTTACCAATAAGACGGAGGACGGAATGCAAATACTGAAATCGGTTACGCAGAGTAAAGTAAATTGACGTTCATGGCAGTTTATTAAATGCGCCATTTCCCCTCTTCATCCCCAAATCTCCGCCAATTTCACGGTAAAACTTAGAGTTTAGTTTATTTTTAAATGCAAGTGGGCTTTGGCAAGGACACGTTGCTGGAAGGGGATGATGGGCGATGGTCAAGGATAGCAAAGGAGCGGTAGCCAATGAATGTAACGCGTCTGAGGGGGCATCCTCTGAAGGTACGGGATGTCAGACAAAAAGGCCAGGAAGGTTGCTTTAGAATGAAAAAAATAAATAACCAAAACAACTTGGGATCAAAAATATCCATGAAAATAATGAGCGAGTGGCAGTCAAGGAAAGGGGAACGAATCCGAGTGCAGTTGCAGCCGAGGAGATGGAGCGGTGAAATCAGCGCGAGTGCACGGGCTCTGTGGATCGCTACATCGCTGGATCGCAGGAGGCCTACATCCAGCGTGTGTGTACGTATACGTCGAACTTCTTCCGCACCGTACGTAGCCGAGCGTGCCAATCGAAGGTGGATTGACCCTGGCAGGCGATCAAACCGAGCGTCCCGCAGCAAGAGCAGCTCCGGGGCGTTTCGATCTCCCCTCGTGCCACCCTGCCGCCTCTCGGGGTTGTCAAGCACGCTGGGGCCGTTGATGCGTTTCCTTTGTGTATTTTCAACAGTTCGGCATTTGCATGTTGGCAATCAGCTGCCTGCTGGTGGGAGCAGGTGGTCTTCATTTTGTGTTACATCATTCAAAACTTGGCTCGGTTATCCGAGCGGTATGCGAGCGCATTGCATTCCTCGTTTATCCGCGAAATGTAAAGGAGCCTTGATATATTTACATAATGTATATATATATGTGTGTGTAATCTGCGACCTTCATATAACAAACCCTCGCTGGTGCTGACCTCGCTCGAGCGAGACAGCTGTGCTTCCTCTGTTGTACCGTGACAACGTGAACCCAACGCTGTTCGCAAGCATCGTAGACGGCGCAGCGGATCGTCAAGCCGCGATTCGTAGTCTACTCCCTTCTCTAGTCATTCGGCGTCTGCAGATCGCGAGCTTTCGCATACAGGGCACTGGAGTGGCAGAGTAATGAAGGCAGAAACTTGACGCTTGAGGGTGCTGTACTTCACAGTGCCTCTGAGCAATATCAAATTGGTGACCCGCACAGCAAACATTTTGAGCAGTAAAGTGGTGGTGCGGTGGATCGCACACCACACCATGAACCCAGGGAACGGAGGTCTGATTTGTAGCAATTGCGCCCCCTTCACCAACCTGCACTGACCAGCGTGGTGAAGTATGGTCAAACAACGCTGAGGGAGGCCTTCTGGTAGTGGGTTGACAAACATCAGTACATTATTATGATTATTAACGTATCATAGTCGTGTTGATACTGTTGCGTTGACGGTGGTGCACAAGCACAGATAACAGCACAAACTCAACACTTTGTCAATAAGTCTGTGGCCTTAAAAAGAGAGATCATATCATAGGCGACATTTTGCGCAATGGCCCTTCTCTACAGCACACATGTAACACCACGTGGACTGGGTACACAGAGGCCAGAGAGGTTTAGTAAAATGTAATATATTTTATAAATTATGATCAATCGTCCATCGCTAGGGTGCTAATTATTGACTTTAATAATTAAAACTCATTGTCATGCCACTGGTGGATGATGGCCTGTACGTATGTTGAACTTCTTTCGCAGCGTACATAACCAATCGGAGGTGCGGTCTGAGCCATGGGAGTTGTTTTGGCTATACTTCACCACGCTGGTCACTGTAGGTTGGTGCAGGATGTGGGGTGGGCTGGAATGAAGCTCGTCTCGCCGTGTCCATGCTGCGCTAACCAGTGCACCGCAGCTCTTGGCACGTGGACCGATAAGAACGCAACAGTTTAAATGAATGACTTCATAAATACAGCACTTTGTTTATCTCGGAGAGCTTAAACTATCTCTCTAATAGTCTTTGTCAAGAAGCACTTACTTAGGATATCCTCCCTAAATACTTGTCTTCGTATTATTTTGTACGATTATTTTCATTACTTTTCAAGTGCAGCAGTAGCATTTGAAGCGCTGACTTTTTTCCAGGGCACAATGTATATAAATATATGTGTTGCTGTGATTGATGGGGACTTCCAGCTGGTCCTAGTCAGCGTCGTGACCAGAACTGAGAGACGTGTGATTGTGCAGGTGGCCGTGTTGCTTGCCTGAGAGCCAAGCCCAGGTGCGCGCACGCAGACTTTGACTCCTCTTACATGTTTAACGTCCGCCACTTAAGCGTGCGTTTTTAAGTTCACTGCCCAACCACGGAGGTGCTTGGGTTTGGGATTTGAATCTTGGCAAAACTATTCGTGCAAATTAAAGGCCCCTTTCTCTGAGCCGTGTGCCCCACCCCCCACCGCTCTGCCACCGCAGCTTTCAACGCAGTTTTTAGAGAGACCGAGCAGAATAAAAAAAACCCATTAGCGCTGTGGGTGAAGTGAGAACTTTAATGAAACCGTCAAATTCACATCAAGGCCCCATTTCTCATTCCAGATGATTCCCCTGATGAAATATCCCGGCTGGGTCGCTGTCACGGGCCGCGACTGCAGCGAGCGGGAACTTTCTTCTGCGAATGCTTGAAACACGTCGGCCCTTTTCACATCCTTCAAGGGATCACCGTCTTCTCCCTCTCCCTCCGTCTCTGGCTTTGCTCTCGCAGGCAAGCCACCTCAGATGGCACGGCCAGCTCTGAGGTTGTCTTCTGTTCGGGGCTCGGCTGACGGCAACGCATGGGCGCGCCACGGTGGCTCGGAGATGTTAACTACCTCGCCTGCTATACAGGAGACCGTGGGTTCGATCCCGAGCCTGACGTCTGCTGCTGCTGCTGTATATTTGGAGTTTGCGTGTCTGTCTCCCCGTGGTTGCGTGGATTTTTCTCCGGGTCCTCCGGATTTTCCCTCCACATTTAGAATCAACATCACGCGTTTAGAGTGTGTGGCTGCTGCTCTACATTTCCACGTGATAAGCCACTTTGTTGACCATCATTTGTGGCCCGGTCGCTTCTGGAAAAGAGCTATTAAGTTCAGTGGGCATTACCTGATCAAATAAAAATAGTTTAATAATCGTATTATTAATACTATTGCATGATAAATATTGACTTAAAGCTTTCGTGACTGCTGAAACTACGACGTCGTAGTGTTTTGTTTATTTTATTTGTATTAATTAGAACCTATCTACGTGAATTTACCGAAAGACCCCAAAAATATTGCATGATCTTGAATTCTCAAGAGAGAGAGGTAAGAAGACGCAAAAGCAAGGTTGATTTAATTATTAATTTTCCCAGCTCGCTGTCAGGACGCTTCACAGTGACAGGCACAGTGTGTGCGCTTGCAGCACCGCACAAGGACATCTTCTTATGTCACACCGCCTAATGGACAACGCGGGCTATAATTATATCCTGCCCGTGCATGTGAGTGGTTTACAGTGACGAGCAGTGCGCGGCGCCCTGCCGGTGTGTGAGTGCGCGCGCGTGTGTATGCACGTGAGTGTGTGTGTGCACGTGTGTGTGTATGTGTGTGTGCACGTGTGTGTGTGCACGTGTGTGTGTGCGCACGTGTGTGTGTGCGCACGTGTGTGTGTGCACGTGTGTGTGTGTGCACGTGTGTGTGTGCACGTGTGTGTGCGGTAGTGTGTGTGCACGTGTGTGTACATGTGTGTGTACGTGTGTGCGTGTGTGCGCGTGTGTGTGTGCGCGTGTGTGTGTGTGCACGTGTGTGTGTGCGCACGTGTGTGTGTGCACGTGTGTGTGTGCGCGCACGTGTGTGTGTGTGCGGTAGTGTAGCGGTTAGCGCACTACGCTATGAACCCGGTGGCCCGAGTTCGATCCCCGCTCACGACAAACACGAGTAATAATTATCTGGACCGGTCCTTGGTCTTCCCTAGGTTGACTCAGCCTCAAATGAGTACCTGGTGCGGTCTGTAAACATTGTCACTAGAGAGACAAAGGCGGCCGGGCATGGTGTTGGCCACCCATCTCCTCGTGTGCCGTGATAGCCTTCATAGGTTCTAGCTAACAGCACTTGCCCAAACAGTCTGTTAAGGCTGTAGGGGAATCTTTGTGTGTGTACTGTCCACGTGTTTTTGCGTGTACGTGTGTAGCAGCGGTGGGGAGCGGTGGCGCAGTGGTTAGCGCGCTGCGCTGCGATCCCGACGACCCGAGTTCGATTCCCACTCGCGCTTAACATTCTTGAGACACGTTTGCACCGGTCCGTTCTGGGCCTCTTCTCGGCCGTACCCGGTGTGGGGGGTGAACGTCGGCCTTGCTGGCCACGCCGAGACATTGAGCCCCGTGCCGGTCTCAATCGGTGGTCAGTAAAATCACTCGCCCCAAAAGTCTGTGCGGGAAAACACTTTTGCCTTTGTGCTGCCCGCGGTGAATTCGTGCCATTGCGAGCCAGCGAGCGAGCGAGCGAGCGCGTCCTCTCATTAACGCTCGGTTCTATTTGTTTTTTTATAAATAATCTCTCTCGTGCCAAATTCTGCGCACAGGTGGTGGACTGCCCCCCCCCACCGCAACCATCAACGCGTTCGCCGCTGTTTATTGCGTTGCGTGGGAGGTGACAGGCTGCGTGTGCGCGCAGACGGCTGTCTGTCAAGCCGTGGCCTCGTCCGTGGCTCGCCCCCTGTCAGCAGCCTCCGTTGACGGCCGCGGTTGTTCAAAGCGGCTCAGGGTCACCCCGCGCCAGCTGCTGGGGCGCCTCGCATCATTTCAGCAGCTCCCCGGTTTTAACGCGACCTAAGCCCCCCCCCCCCCCGGAATAACAATGTTACAGAATGTACGATGTGGACCTGTAACGCCGCGCCGCCACCGCGCGGCATTTGCTCGCTGTCGTCGAGAGAGGACGACTCGGGGGAGCGAGGTGGAACCACGGACGGAGCAGGAGAGGCAGCAGCAGCAGCAGCCGGGCGGTGTGAGCCGGTATAAAATTCTGCCACTCCCCCCTCAAAGCTCTGCGGTCCTCTACATATCAAGGGGTTATTGGTCAGTGAATGAGTGTTTAGACAATAGGAGGCAATACTTTATCCCACGCCGCGGGGACAAGCTGGAGTCCACATTTTGCTGTGATTCGTTCTCCTGGCGAGCCATGGCACGGCTCCTCCTCGACGCCCACGGGGGGAGCATCAGGCAACGTCCCTGTGTGATCCACCAACCCTCGCTGCTGCCCCCGCGGTGCCGGCTACAGGCGCGTGGAGCCACCACCGCACGTCGATCAAAACTGAAGCTTTGCCAAATAAAAAAAATCATTCCACGAGACATGATTCCCTGCATAACATCATTATCATCATATAAATAACGTCCCGTGTTGAGTTGCACAATCGTGCATTTGGACGGTGGGTGGTGCAGTGGTTACACTTGTGCCTCGCAACGAGAAGAGCCTGGGTTTGACTTCTGACTGACGTGGAGTGCGTGTGTTTGATCTCGCCCCGTCCTGCACGGGTTCCCTCTGGCTTCTCTGGTTTCCTCTCGTAGCTAAACACAACCTGTTACGAGGTATGTATGTTGAACTTCTTTCACCCTACGTAGTCAATCGTGCTTATCGGAGGTACGGTGGAAGGAAAACAAACTAAAAACAAAAAGCAGTTGTAAAGAAATTAGTATTAAATTTAGAAATTAGTTATCAATTCAGAATGAGTTTTCAAAGAAAATAATTTAACGTATTTCCTCTGGTAAATAACAATAAAACACCAATTTGTGGGGTCTGGTGTCGGCTAAACCCGGGCATGCAGGACCCTGTCCCGGGTAAATAAGTCAAGTATATGCATGTACTGCACACAGGGTGGCACAGACATCAGGACAAATAGGGTTATTTCATTTATTTTAACGCTGCCTGCTTATTCTGTAAGTTACAATTGTATGTATTGTCATTATTAATATAAATCGTGTTCTTCTTATTCTTCCTGTGGGGTCACCTCAGATCAGTGGTTTACAAAACTCGACCAAAAAACCCCGAATAAATTGAGACAAATTATAATTGATGAATGTTTTCAAAGATTACACAAGTAAGCGTGTTTTTAAGTCCTGAATTAATGAAACAGATAAATCATGCATGCAGTAATCTTAATGGACGTCAGCTTGAACATTTGTTTAAGATACATTAATTACATAACCCGATGTGATTTGTTAAAATAACTCTAATAACCCTATGGGTCTTCCCTTTTGGGCCACCCTCTTTATAAAGTGTCGGGCAGCATCCGCAGGCTCGTGGTGGGGGAGGGCACGCTGCTCGCGTCGCCACGATCGCTGTCCGAGCTGAGACGCACGTGACCTGCTATGCTGGCCCCCAGCGGACGACACCGGCTCCCTTCTGACGCACCGTGCCCACAGCAACAGCGGCAGCGGCAGCAGCAGCGGCAGCAGCAG
>CM025638.2:851281-863336 GCA_014621495.2 Entosphenus tridentatus
CACACACCAGCGAGGCTGTGAGCCACACACCAGCGAGGCTGCGATGGTCTCAGCTTGGCCACCGCTCCGTGTAGCTCGGCGTCACGTGACCCTGCCTGTGTTGCAGGCTACAATGCCATCCTGATGAGTTTCATTTGACTTTTAGGGAAGGCCATGTAATTATCTGGCCGAATTATCTATTGCAAGGCCCTCCACCACCCAATTGCAGTCGGATCAATTAAATTGTCACGTGGTGTACGCCAGATCATTTAACTGGCCAAACCCAAAAATCCGTGATAAAGGATAAATTTGGTTGAGAAAACCGACGTGTCTGTGAAATAATCATCGTCGTCGTCGTCATCATCGTTTGTTACTCGACACACTGCTTCGCAAGATTAATGAACACGAGAAGTCCCGAAGTTGTCACCGGATTTGCGAATCACAACCAAGAGGGAGGGCCCTGCTCGCGGCTCCTCGTGATGGCACTCTCCAGCTGATAGTCGCGCCGCGTTGCCACGACAACCGGTGACGCTGCGCAGGGCGGAGTGACGAATCACCGCGCAGCGCTGTGCCCAGCACGTGCAGAGTGACAACAACACTCACAAGCGCGACCATCGCACTGCCGTACAAAGACAAGGGGTGGGGGGAGAGGAATATATCTCTAAATATGTGGTGACGTTTCGGGCAATGTCTCTTCGTCAGAACAGAGAGCAGTGTTATGATCGAATGTGTTGAGTGTTTTGTGTTATTTGCACAAGCACGACTGCCAATATAATGTTTGACAACACAAATAGCTCGGCATAACTCCCCGTCTGCGTAGCATTGAAAGCAGACAGGCAGCTCAGTGGCAGAGCGAGCGGCTCGGGCGGTCGGCTACGTACATACACATGTTGTGTTGTACAACCACGCGGAGACGAGGCCTACTACAAGGGCTGTTTCCGTTGATTAAAACACTCTCACACTCAGCATCCTACACACGAGTGTAGGTGCACTCTCTCTCTCTCCGTCCTTCACACGGACACTGACTCACTAATTGGACCCTACCCCGGCTATCCCCTTGGCTCTCTCACTCGTCTGCCTGGAACGGGGGATCAGCCAACACCGCCCCGCGACGAGCAGAGAGACCCCAGTCCAGCCGCTCCTTACCCTGACCCCCAACGACGACCACGCCCCGTCACGGGGTCCCCCTTAAGAACCCTTTGAGGGGCTCCTCCCCCCAGCTCGGCCCCACCCACTTTCCCAAAAGTGCTTTCCGAAAGCCCCTTGTGTAACCCGTGACGTGACATCATCCTTGGCCCCGCATAACTCTCAACCCGCTCGCTCCTCCTTCCGCTCGCCCCCTCACTGGTTACTCACAATACTCCTCTACATCACCCCCAACCCCCCCCATGGAAAAACATCAGCCGTCCCGGCTGCTAACATTCATTAAAAAATCGCGACAGGGCCGATGGCAATCAGAAAGAACAACAGCAATAATATCAATAACAACAACACGGGAAGTGAGGAGGCAGGGCCGTCTGCAATGGAATAACCAGGGCAATAAGGCAGAACGGTAAGTGCAAAAGAAGGCCTCCATCCCTCGGTCCATTGTGCCGCCTACACCGTCGGCGACGACGGACGTCTGCGGATTGGGGCCCAGAAGGAGGTGCTCAGTGGAACAGCGCGCCTCTGCACTGCGTCCGTGACGCCGGTCCACTCCCACGAGCAGTATCCTGCTTGTGCAAGGGCGGTCCGTCCTCGTGTGCCGGTTCTCCTCCCGACGACGGTGCGGGCGGCTCCCTGAGAGCTCAGTGGTGGCGTCTTGTGGGCGGAGAGATAGAAACCCTCTGACGCGCCGCTTCCCGGCCTTGGTGGTCTGGCTCGTTGGACACATCAGTTACCGGCCACTCCGGACTTGGAGATGAATCGTCGAGACAGGGCAACACAACATGGACGTGAGGGTGCGATGTAAGCGCTCCACCATTCCATCGGTTTGAGGGTGGTCGGATTATATTCTAATCTTGCTTGTGCCCAGGAGGTCATAGATCTCCTTGAGCAGTTTTGAATATTTATTTTTTACCCCGGTCGGTAAGGAGTTGTTCAGGGGCCCCCTTGTCGAATACATAGCCGTACAAAAAGGCACCGGCTATGGACGTGGCCGACTGATCAGGCAGGGGCCACGCCATGGGCCAGCGGGTGAGGTACTCCACCCCGACCAAGAGATACTTGTGGCCCCTTTGAGAAATTGGAAATGGGCCCAAAGTTTGTTAACGTGTGATACCTTGATCGATTGCAGTGGGGGCTGATCATGCAGAACCGGAGGCTTCCGGCGGGCGCAATTCTGACAGCCCTTGATGAGCAGTGCCACATCGTCCTCCATGTACGGTCAATAATAGTTACGTTTGAATGTTAACAAAGTTTTCCGAACACCCAAGTACATACATTTATCGTGCATTAAGTCAGTTTCCCTCGGAGGACTTTGGGCACCACAATACAGTAGCCCTGTAACTCAGCGTCCCATCGCATGAGAAGGCCATCATGAAGGGCAATGTCTGCAGCGGTCCTATGGTCGGCCGGTTTAATGCGGCGCCGTGATTTCAACAGAGAAGTCTCCTCCATCTGTAGGCGGGACCATTCACTGTGAGTGAGGCCCAATCCGCAATCTGCGGGCATTGGCGCTCCCTGAAGAGGAGCTGCGCTGGCAGTCGCCACCAACGGAGGCGTGCTCCCAGCCTGCGGCGACTCGCGCCCATCGCCCACGCACATCCACCGTGTCGCTGGCGTCAGTATCCAGGACGAAGTGCGGTGAGAAGTCGTGGTAACCCATGGGAGGCGCGTCAGCAAGGGAATCCCGAAGCACGACAAACGCTTCCTCCTCCTCCTTGCCCCAACTACATTTTTGGCCCTGAGCGGTCAGTGCGTGGAGTGGCTTGGCAATGGTCGCAAAATCCCGGACAAAACGGCGGTATTACGAGGCAAACCCGACAAAACTGCGAACCTCAGCCACTGATGTAGGGATTGGCCATGCACGAACACACGCAGTTTTGTCAGGGTTGGTAGCAACCCCTGATGCGTTCACCACGTGACCCAAATACTTTACGGACGACTGCAACAAGTGGCACTTTTGGGGTTTAAATTTGAGGTTAGCAGCGGGCACCTTAGCGAAAACCGATCTCAGGCGTTGAAAATGCTCTTCAAATGTGCGTGTCTATATGATGAGACAACAGGGAAGTTCTACTTATATCAACATTTTTCCTGACTAAAAACGTCGCCAAATGTATTTAAAAGGGCCCGAAGCCGATTCCGCTCATCAAAGAATAATTGCTGATTCTCCGAGCATAGCCTGTCAATCCACGCTCCGTCCGAATCGTCAGCCCCAACTACGCCACCCACAAGACCGTCAACAGGCGCGGCGTCTTCCGCAGAATGAGCAGGGGTCGCGTGCGCCAAAACTTGTAAAAAGGGCTCCTGGTTTTCCGCCACAATGTCAGGGCCCCGGGCGTTCAACTCAAGAAACTTGAATTTCCACGGTCGCTGGCTCTGCGAGGCTGTAACCAGGGCATGAGCAGCCATGCCTCGAATCAATTCGACTTTGGTGCAAGGTTTGAAAACGGCGATGTTCTCAAACTTGCATTAAACTCACACAGGGGTCGGTAACCCGTGGCTCCGCAGCCGCACGCGGCTCTTCAAGGACCACTTCGTGATGTTCTTTATTAAAGACTGTCTCATATTCACAAGCATTGCGGCTCTTGAGATACAGTATTGAATTTTTGTTTTTACCAAATTCGATTTTTTTGTTTTAATCTTCTTGTTATTTTGGTTGTCGACCTCTGAACTAGCGGCTGCGAGTGAGTCATGATGCGGAGGTTGTCGCGAGCAGCGGGGGAATTGCCGGTAACCCCGCACGAGTTTCGTGAGTGCGGCGCGAGAGACGCAGGAGGGTGCGAACATTGACTTTGTTTTTTATTGCTCGTGGCGGGCAAATTGCGTTGGTTTTCTTTCTCTCTCTCTCGCTGGGTTCAAATGTATGTTAAATATTTAGTTTCGGGAAAAAAGACCAACATTTATTTATTTAATAGCCTCTACTCGTACGGATAATTGTTAAAAGAGACGGCGTGCACTTCATGCGGAGATTCGGTTTCGTCTAATTGCGCGCTGCAGAACAAAAAGCAAAGCGGAGCAACGAGAAGTGCCTCGACACATTTGGAGGGGATTAGCGGCGCTTGCGGAAGCCTTTCGGTGCGAATATTAGAGCCGCGGTGCTGTTTAGACGATCGCGCAAAAGCGTCTCCGGTTCACTGGAACGCGCGAGCGACGCGGCACAAGACAGCGCGACCCGGAGAGGCTTGGGGGCCCATTGAGACGCACCGCGCCTTCTCTTTCATGCGAGGGGGTTGAAGAAAAGCTACAAATTCAGCAAAGAAGCAGGGAGCCAGAGAGAGAGAGATCCACGCTCGGGATTCGACGGAGGGACAGGGCGGAGGAACACGTGGCGCATTGTATGACGCCACGCAAGCTGCGGACACCCTCCTGACTGATGGGCGAGGCGACGTGGGTGCTGGTGGGACACGTCGCTGTGGGCGAGAGGGACCCTCACGCGCGTCACGGGGAGGAGGGGGAGAGGGAGCGGTGCCGAGGTGGCTCGCGAGCCGGCGCTGGGGGGGGGGGCCACCCCCCGCGGGGGGGGGGGGGGCCGGCGCGGGGGGGGGGGGGGGGGGCGGGGCGCCTCGGCCCCCACCGGTGGCCAAAGCTACGAGTTGAGGTCCCCTTGACAACCATCATGAGATCTGTTTTCAACAACAGTGTAAAAGAACCACAACAACAACAACAACAACACTCATTTTGCGAAGACGGAACGCCCCTACAGCGTGAAATGTTCGAGACCGTGGGCGTAATGACGATGTGATCAGGCAAGAGGAGATTTAGAATCGCCTGAGCTGATAATGTCGTCACTACGCCACTGATGATGTCGTCACTACGCCACTGGTGAAGGGTGACAGAGGCTTGGGGAAGCCGTGACCCAGTCGTGGATTGACCACGGCCGATGCGCCTGCTGCTGATGAAGACGGCCCGTTGAGACTAAATATCTTTATATATTTTTTCCAGGCAGACCTGGGTTAGAAACAAGTGCAGCGTGAACAGCCCAGTGCAGAGCACAATGCAAACTAAGGTAGAGCTTACACACATTTAAACGTGGAAGTAAATTAGCGGGGGGGGGGGGGGGGATATTCGGGGTGACCAGGAGAGATGACATAACGGCAATTGATTCGTGGGTCTGTCCGAGTCCATCTGTGTGGAGCTTTGAGTGTTTACCCCCTCGTGTGCACGGGGTTTGTCCGGTTACTCCAGTTTTCTCCACAACGCCACATGCTCGTGACTGGAATTGGCCAACCATCCCAATGCAGGGACCCTCCTTAAATGGTACCCTAAGACTCGGTGAGGCTTTCCTTGGGATACATAAAAGGACATTTTAGTTGGACAAAAATGAGCAGCTCGTCTTTGAGTCTATTAAGATTTTCACGTTGAAACTCTTCCTTTGCATGCCCCCTCTGAGTGAACCATCAGGCACAATAATCACGGTGGATCGAGATGCACCCATAAGCCACTTCGAGTGGGCGAAAAAGTAAAATTTGATGACCTGTTAATGGCTTTGCCACTCAAAAAAAAATAAGTACAGCAAGCGTGGACTAACGAGACCTGCCCCGTCTGTGTGGGATAGAGGGTTGTCCCCTCGAACTCGTTGGCTTTCTCCTCCCACTTGTATGAGCACTCAATATTTGCCCATAACTCCTTCATATATCGAGGACCGCAGAGCTTCGGGCGATGGGGTTTGGCGCTGGCTCCTCGCCACCTCGCAGCAGCCGCTGCCTCCCCGCTCGTCTCGAACAGCGAGCGGATACTGTTCGGTGACAGCGGTGCGTTACAAGTTGACATCATCATCATTAGTATAATCATTTCAAGGTGTCACCATTCAGCCAAGCAAACGTGTTTTTCTTGTAGCTCTCTGATGTGATGTTTGGGTCGTACCACGTGATATTCTGGATGATGTCCGACGTTTCGTTCCACGTGCCGGGAGCGTCCTCATCGTGTCGCATCACACGTGGTGCGAACGGAAAAAAACCCATCGGAGAGTTGTAAAGCACGGCCACAAAAAACCCCCACAGTCGTTCTTATCCGAAAGTGCTTTGAAGAAGGGCCTTTGCCCGAAACGTCGCCGACTTTGTTCTGTCGATACTTTCAGAGCCGTGTTAATGATGTTCAGCGTGTTTTAATATTATGAATTGTTCCTACGCAGTAGTAGATCGGGCTTCCTTGTGAAGAGTCTCCTTCATGGGGCTGCGCCGTGTCAAGATATTTAACAACTGTGGCGAGGGAGGGCAGCCGGGCGGCTGGCTAATGCCCTGGATAGATGTGACCCCGATGTGCATTGGACGCGTAAATAAATAACAGGGGTCCCGTGCTATCGCCGCCGATCTGACGCCCTCCTCCTCCCCGTCGTCTCGACAGAGCGTCCCCCGGAGAGGCAGGGAGGCAAGGGGCCTGATGTATGGAGACACAGAGCGGCTGTTTCGAAGCCCAATTTATCAGCACGTTGCAAAGCCGAGCGGATTGAATGCAAGCTAAATTGCAGAAAGCAATAACTTGCTCTGCAGCTCGCACCGACGAATTGCAATTCCGCAGACGTGTTCAGTGTTTAAAACACTGAAGATGCGTGACGCCTTGGCTCAGGCTAATGTCTCCACTGTTGTCAGTTTGAAGTATATGACTTGAATCTGTACGAATTAAAAACAACGAGGAAATATTCGACAGACCTCTTTCATTCTACTGCAGGATGAAGGCCCCTACGCGACCACGGGGAGAACACGCAAACTCAACATATACAGCGGCAGGCGGCAGGGTTTGGATGGAAACTCCCGACCTCCTGCACACCGGGCGAGGCAGTTAACATCTCCTAGCCACCGTGGCGCCCCCAGGCTCGCGAGCTGTGAATGTCCTCACCGCGCCCATCGCCCTGGCGCCCAGCAGAGCAGAAGAGGCGGCGTGGCAGCACTCCGCGTGCAAGGTGGCCCCGACGTGGCTGCTCCTCGCTCGAGCCACTGACACACATAATGGGAGAGGCTTAACGTAAAACTTTCAAACATTCCACGGTTCGGCGAACAAAACGGGCAGCAAAACCGTCTTGACAGGTTGAGCCGGGCAGTGAGTTACAGGAAACAAAAACACGAACAAACTCCACCCCCCCCCCCACCACCACCACTGAAACATATCCTTAAAACAAACACAAAAAATAAGTAACGTAATGCAATGATGGCTTGGCAAGTGGAGCTGTAAGTGACCGCTGTGGGTCTTTTGGAGTGTGATGTAAGCTGGAAGGCATCCGGGCTGCAGGGGCTTGGGAGGGGGTCCATGCAGGGGGGTAATGGGGTAGAGATCGTGTTTAGGGGCGCACGTGTTCCTATCTGCGGTGTACGCACAGGGTCAGATTAGGTTTGAGGGGGGCCCCAGGGCTGGTATAGTGTTGCCCCCTCCCCCCTTTGTAAATTAAATTCCATTTCGTTGACTGTTCACCGCCACCCGTGCCCAATGCCAGGTTATTTTCAGCTCTTTTTAGATGCGATACACAAACCGCGAATCTAAACCAAAGTTTAAACGAACAACACTTTTAATTTCGGTATGTAATTGGCAGTGAGTGATACACACATGGTAATGCTGTGTGTTAAATTGCCAAATTACCCAGAGCGTTTATTATAGAGCTGCAGTATTGGGTTTCAATCATTAGAGTAGGTGAGTGGGTGGGTGAATTAGTGGTTGAATGAGTAAATGGGTGAGTAGGTAGGCAGAAGAGTGAGTGAGTGAATGAAGGGGTTAGCGAGTGAGTCGTAAGTGAATGAGTGAGTGAGTAGCTGTATGGGTGAGTGTATGAGTGAATGAGTGAATTGGTGATCTAATGAGCGGGTGAGAGTATTAACTGGTAATACAACAAACTTGCGATGCTTTACTATTAATTGCCAAATTACCAATGGCATTTACCATTGTGCTACAGTATTGTGTTTCAACCATGATAAGGCAGAAGTCATCTTGAGGGCCCTTAAAATCCGAGGAGGCTCCGAGCGGCAGCCTCTAAGGCCCCTGCACAAATCGTGCGCTGTGAAAGTGTCTGTCCGCATGTACGTGTTGAGGTGTGCAGCGCAGTGCAGTGGTTGCGCGCGTTGCGCTATGAACCCGGCGACCCGAGTTTGGTTGCCTTTATCTCCCCAGATAATCGCCACCAACACAGGTGACGATTACCTGAACCGGTTATGGGCTTCTCCCAGGTCGACTTAGCCTCAAATTAGTATCTGGTATGGTGTGTAAACATCGCCACTGGGGAGACAAAGGCGGCCGGGCGTGGTGCTGGCCATCCACCCCCTCGTGTGGAGTGCCGGCCCTTCGTAGGTGTTGCTAACAGCACTTGCCCCAACAGCCTGTTGACGCTACACTGGGGCCCTTTGTCTTTGTGTGGGGGTGTGAGCTGCTGGTGGAGGGGCTGCGGCGCTTCTAGACGAGACGCGATCTCAAATGTCAGCAGCGGAGCGCGGGCAGAGGGCGGAGTGGCACACGGCGCTGCTGACACGGCGCGCTCACAGTCCGCGATTTGCCGCTAAAGTGACAACGCTCGTTTCCTTCTTAACACGACACAAACACGAGTTCCTGTTCTTTCAAACCTAAGCGTTTGAAATTACCGTTTCAAATCGTGTGCCTGGCGGCCTGGGTTCATTGTCGGCCCTCGTCGGCTGGGTGCCTCTGCAGGTTTTCTGCGTCTTACAAAAGCGTCGCCGTGGATTTCCACCGTCGCCCCGCGCCTCACATCTGCCCAGCCGCCCGCCCTCTCTTCAATTCACCTCCTGTTCTCACGTTCTGTCGAGCGGGTCGCCTAATATCATATATCCCCCTCTCCTCCCTCCCCACCCCCAGGAAGGTTATACACATGTGCCCCTTTTGTGCCGATGCAAAGCAACTCAAAAATGAAGTCTGTTTGGAGTGTGCCGTCACTCACTGCCCGCGTTCCACTTTACAGCGCTGTTACATTTTCATTGTGCAAGTGTACATTCGTGAGTGGCTGTAACTCGAGATTGTGCCACTCTGCCAGTGCTCCCATCGCGGGCGGTGACGTGCAGGGGAGCATCCGTGAGGGTGCGCTTGGACGGTGGTGGATGGGCTGTGAGCGTTCAGTGTTCGCTGGAAACGGATTGTTCCGTCTTGGTTTGAAGCTTTCGTGACTAGAGCAATCCATACTCTTTGGTTCCTTCGGTAAAGTCAAGTAGGTAGAATAAATAATAGATCACGACGTTTTGATCGCAACGCAAGCAATCGTCATCTTCCGCCTGATGACGCCTGATGTCAATGGCTTGCGTTGCGATCGAAACGTCGTGATCTATTATTTTGTTTACCCACGTTACTTTACCGAAATATTATCCCTTGTCGTGTCATCTATATGTGTCAATTTGTGCAAAAGAGTTTTGTTTTCATCTGTGGACATTTTGACTTGAATGATTAAAGCAGTAAGATTACAAAAACATGTTACCCGTGAGCTGTAACAATAATAATTGGCGCATTGTCAAACACTTGCAGACCACGTGACACGTTCATTTGTTTGGCGGCGTCGGGTGGTGGAGGGCCATTACGTGAACTAAACCCCCATACCACCAATAAATAAATTAATAATCATAATCTTGGCCGCGAAAATCTACGCGTTCATATCGTGAAAAAGTGCTTTTGCACTCAGACATTTGTAACACTAACTATTCTCCAGCCTTCAAGCAGCGATGGAAATTTCACATTCTTGTCGAGTGTCTGTCCAACAGCTGTAATCTTTGCAAGTGACCCGACTCGCGGGCGGTCAGCTGATTTAGAAGTCAGAGCCTGGCAGTGAATACAGGCAGGCCAGCCGTGCGTGCGTGAACTGCCGTGAGCTCATGGCCTCAGCCTCATCACTCGAGAGCTGCACACGATCACCACCGCATAGCACGTGGGCCTGCACGTAATCTGTGCTAAACTCCGGCTTCTAAGGATACAAATATGGGCTTGACTTACACGCGGTGAATATTCACTCCGTGCGGCAGGGATCGCCAAGGTGGCTCTGTGAGATCGTGACATGCCGTCCATAGTACAACGGGGATCAAGTTTGACACCCCTCCCGTAACAATATGAATGACGTCATACAACGAGTGACCTGAATCACAGGTGGGGATCGCGGCGGCTCCACGTAGGATCTCGCGACACTGAGTGTACGAGTCTCACTGCAGTGCTGATCGTGTCCGCACCTGAGCCTCGCGTGTTTGTATAAACCCACCGCTGGTTTCAGAGATCTGCGCTGCTCAACATCAGAGCCAGGGTCCTTGAAGTGCCCACCCCCCCCCCCTCCAACACGCTTCACTAACTCGCACTTACCAGCATGGAGAAGTATGGTCAAATAACCCCCACAACCAACACGGTGCGGTGCCACCTTCGTCCCACCGTGGATGGACGGAGCTCTACGAATTGTTATCATCAACAATGCTCTCGCCGCTTTGTGGACATGAATACGAAGTCGATTTGTTTGATTGCGATTGCGTCGGTTGTGGCCATCGCTCTGATGCATTTCGCGTCGTCCCGCGTGTTGTTTCGTGCGAAAATCCGAAGAAAAATCCACGCGATCACGGGGAGAGAGACACGCAAACTCCAACTATACAGCAGGCGTCAGGGTCGCGATCGAGCCGACGACTTGGTGTGTAGCAGGCGAGGGAGATGACATCTGGCCCTCATCACAGCGCCCTCCCCTCTGCGGAGTGGCGGGGACGTCGCACGGCGCGCAGCGTCTCCCCCGCGGGTGTCCACGCGGCGCGGCGAGGGACCAGAAGGTCCGACACGATCCTGCAGACTCCATTGGGGGTGGCGGGGGGCTTCGCCTTCTGTGCGGGAAGAGGTGAAGGAACCAAGCCAAGCGGCGGGTGCCGAATGATTCAATAAGAAAGTTGTCGCCTCGGCAGTCGACGTGGCGAGCGTTACGAGCGGGTCGCCGCGTGTCCCGCGGTGACTGACCCGCACCTGTCCAGACGTCACGTGCCGGACCGCGGCGGTGTCTGGATCATAAAACTCAGACGACGGGGGAAGGAAACGTTTTCGAACAAAATAAACAGGCGCGCGGCTCGATCCGCCGCAGTGGGGGGGGGGGGGGGTTAGATGCAGGGCCCGGGTCACAAACAAACTAAAAAGCAGCGCCAATGTTGCGTCCCGTCGGGTTTGGCCCGAGCCTTGAGCGCAAAGCGATGGGCGGCCGCCTTTGTTTGCCTGCCAAGAATGTGCAGATCCCGTGACCTCATTCCAACTACGCCACTCGTTGTCTCTTACATGACTGCAGGATTTGAAAAGTTCATGTTTTTACTTTCATAATGGTTAAGGGATGCGGCCTTGGTGGAAACTCATTGCTTTAGAGCTGCTTTTTGTGGTTGCTTCATTGTCCCTCCTGCCTTTGGCAACCATTCCGAGCAAATTCATGATAACTTATTTATAAATAACGCGATCTAACCCAACAACCTTTATTATGAAGAATACTGGTCGCGAAAGCCTTCGTGTTGAATTGCCAGCATAGCCAGAAAATTCCTCTTCACGTTCGCGACGTCGCCGGGACTTCTACGGCCAACTGTGGCTCAGCACAATCTCACCGCCTCCTCCTCGTTCGTCGTCAAGTATTCCTCACATTCTGTCGGACCTCTGCTGAGCACGGTTGGCTACGTACGGTGCGAACGAAGTTCAGCATACATACGTAACAATCAGCGCACCGGACTTGCATTCCAGACGGTCGCTGATTCGATCTCCTGGCGCGGCAGTTTAAACAGCAGCGCTGTCCACCCAGTAGTGTGCCTGGGTACAACGGTGGGGTAGAGTGTGACGTCTGGCCAACTTGGAAGAGTAGGCCAAAGCACCCTCTAGAACCCCCTTTAGTCGAAACCCTTCTGCTAGCGTTGGCATGAGCAAATCATTGCAGGGCTGCACATTTATTTGGTTTATTTCACTTCGGGTCTTTAGTCTCGGGGGGCGCACGCCGAGTTCTGAAGCTCACACAGGGCTGCAGTTC
>CM025638.2:863346-878129 GCA_014621495.2 Entosphenus tridentatus
CATTGATTGTGATGCATTGATTGTGATACATTGATTGTGATGCATTGCTTGCATCCATGTGGAGCGAGTCATTCAGAGACACTATTTAGGAGGAAAACAACGTTTATTCTACACTTGATACAAGACCGTTACACACGGGACTAAGTACACCTATCTCTCACTCTTGTTACACATCGGACCACAATCCACCCATCTCTCTCGCATACGGGATAACTATAATCGGGTCAGAGCAGCCAACTGCTGCCTGACCCACGATGTCGAAGACGGAGATGAAGACGTGGCACTTGGGTTCCACTACACCTGCAGACAGCCCCGATATTCGATCGGAGCTTCCCTTTCATCCTCCTCGGCGCGGCCTGGCTCCCGCCTCGGCCGCGCCCACTTCTGGAACATTCCCGACGGTCCCAGGCGACACTTCACACCGGTTCCCTCTCTGGCTCCGCCCTTAGCCACGCCCCCTTAAAGAACTCTCCAGACGTTTCTCAGCGACTCGTCCCGTGTCCCCTCGTTCACCTTTGGCCCACATTCCTCACCCCGCCAGCCGCCCCCACCGCACTCCCCCAGTGACCGACTCTGTGGCGATTACCTGCGGCGCTGGCGGAGGCTGCTATCCCCGACTCTGCTGGTGGACTCATTTGGCTCTCTTCTGCTAGCACCCAGCACCGTGCCCCGAGTGGCACACCGCGTGGTGCCGCACGGCGTGTTCGCCTCTGCGCCCACCTCTATGGCACTTGGCGCTCGGCGCCGTCGTGATCACATCACCCCACTTGAATGCTCATATGTAAGTGGGGGGGCGGTCGTGTAGCGGTTAGCACGCTGCGCTACGAACCCAGCGACCCGAGTTCAATTCCCGCTCACAACCAATTACAGTGGCGAATATTCCAACCGGTCCTGGGCCTCCTCTAGGTCGACGTAGCCTACAATGAGTGTGGTGTGTAAACATCGCCACTTGGGAGCCAAAGGCGACCAGGCGTGGTGCTGACCACCCTGCCCATCTTGTGCCGTGCCGGCCTTCATAGGTGCTCGCTAACAGCACTTACCCCTACAGTCTGTTAAGGATATATGGGTGATTTTTGTCTTTTTATAATAAAGGTTTGTGTGATTGGCCGTGTCGCAACCCGATTCACAAAACGCAAATTAGTTACTTCTTCAGCGCACTGTTGTGTTTGAAGAGTGAATCCACTACATTTAGAATTTGAGTCCTGTGACGTGTCGCTGGTAATTACATCCAGCATCGTCGGGCGATTTGCCAGAACAGTGAAGCCCTCCACCTGCGTCCGGTCTTAAATAGTGCGGGATGACGTCATCATTGTTTTACTGATTTGCCGTGTCGGGTGGTGGAGGGTTGCGACACATCTATAATAACGCGATCTAACCCAAAAACCTTTGTTATGAATAATACTGGTCGCCAAAGCCTATTTGTTGATCTTTGTCTTTGTTATGTAAGTGGGCATTGACGGCCCACGTGATTAGAAGTCATGGTTACCGACGGTGTCACGGCTCACGATGGAGTGGCAGCCCAAGGGGGCAACTTGCCCGAGAGGACGACTATCCTGAGAGAATCTGATGGGTAGGAGAAATTATGATTTGTGCCGTCGAAATTCTAGGAAGGATGCCGACGACTTTGGAAAACCTTCATCCAGCAGTGGATAGAGCAAGAGAATGATTGATTAATGTCCACGGTACAAAAGGCCATGTAGGGTTGCCCACCTGTTTGCCCCAGACCGAGATGTGGTACCAATGTTGCATAGACAATGACCACAGGACAATGCCCCGTTATGATCGCCTGTTACCCAGCACCTTGGAGGCAGCAGGGAGGATTGCTGGGGTTGGTGGATCGCACAGATGTTGCGAAACTCCCTTCCCGTGGGAGTCGGTGCTATACAAAAAATATACCCTGGCTTGCCAGGAGAAGGCGGTACAGCAGGTGCGGACTAACCGCATCTCTCCTATTTGTCGGGAATATAGTGTTGCCCCCTCGCATGCGTGCGTTTTCTCCGGGTGCTCCAATTTCCTCCCACACGTATAACTACTCATTAATCGGCTGAAAACATTTGAATCTATGCGCCTCCACGTGTCGCGGATTGCACAGCGTCGTGTGATGCAGTCGCATAAATGACAATAAAAATTTAATATTGGTGTCAATATTTATAGGCCTCGTTTGGCTGAGGAATTCTGTCGGGGTTTGGTCCACAGTGGCAAAGGCGGCGACCCTCACGCTGCGTGTGAGACGATCGGCCTGGGGGCGTGACGCCGAACAGCTGCTGCCGTGTTTAATCTCGGGCAAAATAAATATAATTTATACCTAAAATAATTATCGAACAAATCATAGCACAGCCGAGCAAAGAGCGAGTTCGCCTAGTCGCATCGGAATCTGGACAGATGAACAAACTGCGCCCCTTTGTAATTTGTAGGTCATTCTTTGACTGTCTCCACTCTATTCTTGGTTCTTTCGGTAAAGTCACGAAAGAACCAAGAATATGAATCCCTGCAGTCACGAAAGCTTTAAATCAAGATTTGTCTCCACTCTGCTAACGCGAGTCTCAATCGCTCCAGTCACGCGGTGATCGTCCTCGGTAAAGGTTCACGCAGCAGAGGCAGCAGTTGTCACATCGGTGAAGTTGTTTTCACATTCACAGGCAGAGACAGTTTGTGGAGCCCAGATGATATCTTTCGCTGCTCGGCGGTCGTGTGTTTCTCTCTCTCTCTCCTGTTCACTGGCCAATCGCAAACCGATTTGCCCAACGGACGTCGCCGCAGCGAGCGCGTCAGCGCGTGGACGTCGGCCGAGACTCTCCTCCTCCTCGTCAGCGTCTCCTGCGGCCCCCAGAGAAGCGGCGCTCTGAGTTGGCAGACGACACCGCTGAGACGTCGTCACGCGGCTCCCCAACAAGCGCGCGCGGCCTTCCGTCGGTAGCATCCGGGGTAGCTGAATGTTGCTTCGAAGGTCAAATTAGTTGTAGTGTCTTCTCGGCGGTCTTCCTCGCGAATCAGGAAAGGAAAATCCACATTCCGATGGTAATGTCAAGGGACCAGTCTCTTCATCGGACAATGCCGTTGAATCATTGCCAGTGGCAATCAATGGCTGGATGAGGGCCTTTCCACACCGTGTTGGCCACACGGGAATGGTTATTCTGGCATTGCTGTTAATTATTAGCTCAGTCGGTCAACCCATGGCACCTGCTTGCGTCCCGTATCACCAAGCCGTCCACGATCCACGTGGCCTCCGAGTGCACCTAGCCTGGCACAAGCGCAATGGTGACGTCACCACCACTTTGTGGCGAATGTCGGCTGTTGGTGTTCATTACCATGCTTAAAAACAGCGGGAACACAAAACGATTGGCTGAACTTGAGCTTTTAATCACCGATGTTGCCAATAAACTTGCGGCAATGACGAGGATGGCATGGGCCTCACAGCGTGAGAGAGGAAGAGAGGGGGGAGGCGCTTCGGTGTTGAGATGCCTCGCGCGCCAACAACGCATCGACACGCATCGCCCTCTGCTGGTGCAGCTCAATAGGCGGAGACATTGACGTGGCATTCATCGTTGCATGGGCGGCAGGGTGACACAGTTGTGACGCTTGTTCCTCACAGCAAGAACGGCCTGGGTTCTATTCCCGACTGGGGCGCTCTGTATGTGTGGAGAATGTTCTCCCCCCTGTTTCTTGCCATAAGCTAAAAACAACTCAAGTGATAATGGTAATGGCCAAAACAATCCACTGCTGAAATAATTACCTGCGCATTACCTAAAGACGTTCACTGCCATCGCGCTTTCAGATGCGCTTCTGCGGCCGTCTGGAACGTTCTTCCGATATTCGGAAGCCGCTGGAGCTATGCACTTTTAAACCCAGTGCAGCGTTCTTCACTAATGTTCAGAGGGGGGCCACTTTCGCCGATAAGACATGACCAGCGTGAGGGCCGCCAAACACATTTGAAACCATCGGGCGTTTGACAGCAGCACCAGGGCCGCCAGTAGCCCTAGGGCCTTGCAACGAAGAACACCGATCTGGATTCAAAACTAATTTTTTGAGAACTTATTGACGTGCTTAGTTTGTTGTCCCGCCCCCGCACTCTGATTAGCACCGTTGACTCCGCACGGTGCGAAAGAATTTCACCAATCACATATACACGTGGCAACATCGTTCCCTGCTGTGAAAACGTGGCAGGACCCTCCTGCAAGAGTCGCGAGACTCAGTGAGGCTTTCCTCGGTAAACAAGCGTCATGATAAAAGTGTCAATTTTAGACGATTGAAGCTTTGCTAACCGCTACTGAAAGTTGAGAATGCAGCTACGGAGATGTTCACGCTCGTGCTGCCGCCGCTGCACGACGTCCGACGCTTCGCTCCACGTGCTGGGAGCTTCCTCATGAATTGCTTCGTCGTTGTCACGGGAGACGCTCCAGGCACGGGGAGCGAAACGTCGCGACGTCTTGCCGAGCATCGCGACCGTTTGCTGCCTCTCAGCGGCGTTGACAGTCGCAGGTCAACGCTCATGACATCATTACAAAATAAGTCAACTTGCAAGGCGCCACACAGCATCCGCTCATTCTCGACAAGAGAGGACGACTCGGAGGCGCGAGAAGGAAGCACAGACAAACTCAACTATTACACTTTTTATTTTTTATTTTATCAGCTAAGGCTCGCTGAGCTGTATCGCTCTTTTTCAGCAGCGACCTGGCCACAAACGATAGCTCAACGAAGTGGCTTATCACGTGAACATTCCTAGTAGCCAAATACTCTAAACGCATGTTTATTACGCGGTAAAGCAGCTCTGCGGTCCTCTATATATTAAGATATTTTCAGCCAAATAATGAATGTTTATACACGAGGAAGGAAACCGTGCTAAAGAGCTTCAACACGCACGCGTGCAGAGGGAAGAGATGGAGTTCGCACTTTGCCGCACCGCCTCTTGTCGTGGCGAGCCAGGGCGCGGCTCCTCGCTGACGCCCACGTGCAGAGGAGCTTCACGACGTGTGCCGATGTGCGATCCACCAACCCTCGTCGCTGCGAAGCCACGACATGTCATCTGGGCTCCACAAAACTTTGACTTTGAATGTGAACGCAACTCCGTCGATGCGGCAGGTGCTGGCTGACGTGAGGGCGGCTCTGTCGTGAGGACCCTTACCCAGGGCGCGAGCCGCAGACCTGGAGCGACTCGAGTAGCGATTGGGAATCTTGTTAGCAGAGTGAGAGACAAAAGCAAATGACCTGCACATCACCAAGGGACGCGGTTTGTTCGTCTGTCCAGTTGGTTTGGTGGCCGCCGCTGCTGCCGCTGCTGCTGCTGCTGCTGCGCCCTCCTCTGTGACAGACCTCACTCGATCGAACTCCCGCTGGTGGGTACACCTCCTACGCATCATTCGATGTATGTGATCTGGTAAATATCAATACAATATAATGATTTAAGACCGAAACAGGAAGACTTTTTCACAATTCTGGACAATCTCCTGATGTAGCTCTTGTAATCACCTGCGAAACGTCGTACTCAAATTGTAAATATTGCGATGGCGGGTTAACGACACATTTATGTTTACGCAATCTAACCCAAAAATAAAATCTGTATTGTGGATAACACAACATCACTTTGCGATGTGTCGAGTGTGAAGTTGAGGTGGCGGGGGAGTGGGGGGCGATCACCCACCTCTCTACCACCCGGAGATCGGCTGCTAACTCCCCCCCACCACCACCACCGCCACCGCTACCACCGCCGTGTAACTTTTAATGAAGAGGACGCAACGCGGCCAATACCGTGCCGCTCGCTCCGAGAGTGCTTCCCCCCCCCCCCTATCTCTCACCCAACGGCGGCGGGAGAGACGGGGCGCTTGGCGAGGCGGAGATTGCCGATGAAAAGGCGTAAAAATAGCTGACTTCCATGCGAGCCGGAGAGCGGTTGCCGGGGCGACGGGCGAAATGGTGTCATGCGGTAGGCGGCTAATTGGAGACACGTGTCGGCTCGAACACGGGGACCACCGCTGCCCCGTTAACTCTTTCACCTGCGACGGCACCGCGCCCGTTACGCGCGGTGCGCGCGCCGTGACGGGAGTCTCTGGGGGTGGCCCCAGGCCCATCGGCAATCACGAGAAGGGCCACTTTTTGTTTTCGAATTCGGTAAAAAGAACCCCCCCCCTTCCCCACCGTATTCCAGGAGCCGCACCGCACGTGAATGTCGTCGCGAGGCAGTCCCCGAGAGAGCCACGCGCCGCTTCGGAGCCGCAGGCTGCCGACCCCGGGGTGAGCCGCCCCCCCCCCCGCCGCCAATGGGGTTCCACCAGCAAGTTGCCTGGCGCCGTCCCAGAGCCGCGCAGCCACGCGGACGCCGTGGAAGTCGCTCTCCAGCATGGCCGCCGGCGGTGCCCCCGAAGCAGTGAACACGTCTGGCACGGTGGGATTCACGTGATGCTTGTGTCGGGTGGAGGAGAGTTGACGACACGACTTTCCACACGACCCAAGACCTCACCCAAAATAAACCAATTACGAATCATAGTATTGGTCGTGAAAGCCTGTGTATAACATTGTACACGCACCGTCCCGGTGAACATGCCAACGTTGGGTTAACGTTGGCAACGTTGCCACGTGGTGCCATGTTGACTGCAGACTACGAATAGAGGGCTTCGGAGGCAAGGGTTGGTGAGTCACGTCGAGATTTGTGAAAGTCCCCAACGTCCCCGTGAGAAGGCGAGCTGGTCGTGAGAGGCAGCGGGAGAAGAAGTTGGGCTCGTGAAGTTGTCCCTGCGGGGTGCGGAGCGGTATCGCCGTCACTCACACAGGTGACAGTAAAAAGGTAGAAGGTGCAGCCCTGCAATCGCTCGCTCACGGCACTGCTGGCAGAAGGGCTTCAACTAGAGGCAGCTCTTGAGAGCCCCTCTAGAGGGTATTCGGCCTACTCTTCCATGATGGCTGGACAGAGTAGAAGGGGTGGGAGTACCCATACTGCTGGCAGTGGCAAACCCATGGTGGGGGCGTTAAGGGGAATTGCCCCCCCCCCCCCATTGAGAACCGGAACATTCATATTGAACTGATACCAGAGAATATGTATTTAAATGTTGTTGTTGATGTAGGGGACCATCTTTAAACATCTTGTAATGTCAGGATTGCCCCCCCCTACCACTCTGCTGGGAAGTTTCAGGGTCCGCATCTGGCTGCTGAGTGGACAGCGACGTGGGGGGGGGGCATTTAAACAACTTCCCAGGGTTTAATACACGGCCCTGCTGGGAGATCGAATTACAGCGGAAACCTCCAGACTTGCAGGTGCAGTGTGCTGACTCACCATCGCAACATGGCCGCACCCAAGACGATGACATCGCCGCTCCTGAAAAGCCACTCTGAGTGAGACTTCAACGTGGCCTTTTACTTACAAGGCACGGACAAGAATAAAGTCAACTCGTAACTCCACGCTGCCGCCGCAGGACGACTCAGATCCGCAGACGAGAAGGCAGCAGCAGCAGCAGCCACGCGCGACGGGAACCGGCGCTGCCCACAATTGCCCAAGCTCTGCGGCCCTCTATAAATGATGATCGAGTTTCATCGTGATTCTTGGTGCGAACACAGATCGATCTCAGGAGTTGGGAGGTTGGGATTGCGACCTGCGATGTGGAGGCCTAATGGACTAAGTTCTGTGTTGTGATCACGCTTTTTGTTGTTTGTGCTGGTTCATTTAGTGACACTTCTTTATTTGTGCATTAATTATTTTTTTTATTGCTAGTACGATTTTCATTTGCTTGATAATGGCTGAATATGGGATTATTTCCTGATATAGAATTAATGTAAAGCGTTATGGGATGTTATTAGCATGAATGACAGGATATAAAACGAGAATATTATTATTATTAACCAAACACAAAGACACACCGAAGTCAGCTCCCATCGTGTTGCCCCGACTCCCCTCTCTTTCACCTCCGATGAGCACGGCTGGCTACGTACGGCGCGAAAGAAGTTCAACATGCACGTACATATATAATTTGCTTGATATGTCACCGCTCATTGCTTGAAGCGAGGCCCGTGTCGATGTGCCACTCAGTCGCAAGCCCGCAAGAGCCGCCGGCGTCGTAAGGACGTCGCAAGGGAAACATTTGGGTCATCGGCGCGTCCCTGCGACCTCACCGCCACATTCTGACCAATTCCACCCCCCCACCCCCTCCTGTTTAATGGTCTCCGCTTAAGCTCCTTTATCAACCAGGGTTGACATGAAGCAGCCATTGATGAACGTGTCATCTGCTGTGAGGATGAGCACCAAGATGAACTGTGCAGTTATTGTCAGTGAAGGATGCTCGGGCGAGAGAGGTGGAGAGGGTGACGTTTGTAATGCATCTGCCGCTTTCAATGGGACCACCCTCGCTCTCTCTCTCGCTCACCACACGACAATAAAAGCTTCTCTCCCACCCTCTGCATTCATTCCAGGGCCCAATGTACACTCCGCGTCACCTCACAGCTTCCATTGCAATTATAGCTAATGGAATAAGAGTACAATTGATAATCATTTACAGTCTTGTCAATCTACTGCTGGATGAAGGCCTCCACATGGTGGTGGTTACGAAACGTTACATTTTTTGGCCATAGTTCACCGCGCTGGTCGGTGCAGGTCGGTAAGAGTGGCGGGGGGGGGGTTGGACTGGTTCAGATATGTTGCTCTCCACTGATGTTGGCCTTGGACGGGATTCTAACTCTGGTGTGCCAGGTACATGGCGCAATGTGTGTGTTTGCCACTGCGCAACTGCTGGCCCGTGCCTCACGTACAATGAATTCCGGTGAGACATTGACGTAATAAGCATCACAACACTGCCAGCAAACCTTGTCATGACAACATTACACAATTCTGTTTTGACAACAATCATTTTATTTGAATTTAGTATAAATCTCAAGAAGTGTATTATTATTGCTGTAATCGTTTTTGGAATGTAGTGCGTTTTATTTTCAAACAAGATAAATAACGTGGCCATTCTGAGAGCATAAAGGAAAGGGTTAATTAACGTGTCCTCTCACATGTAAACACTCATTAATTGGCTGATAACACCTTACTATATAGAGGGCCACAGAGCTTGGGCAATTGTTCATATCGCCAGTTCATCGCGTGGCTGCTGTTGCCTTTCCACTCGTCTGAGGTTCCTCCTCGTGCTTCTGAGTCATCCTCTCTCTCTACAAGAACGAGCGAATACTGCGCAGGTCAACACAAGTTCACATTACTACCCTCACATCATACAAAATACGGCCATCTTTTCGGGATGATTTCTATTCACGTAACAATATTCCATGATTGTAGATTATGATCAGGGTGCAATAACGCCAGAACATTCTATAGCGGCAGAATATGAATAGCTTGTAGGGTCACACACACTCACACACACGATTCATGTTGATTCATATGATGTTTGTCCTGGGCTCACATCCGACCATTCCGGGCCATGTTCTTCCTTTTGCGAAAGTAAGCGTTGAAGTTACGAGGAAGCGTGTCTGAAAAGAGAGAACAAGCAGGACAACTAAAACACGATACATCGCCAGTACCCCTTGCCACAGAGGTTCGCGGTTTGAATCCAGCGGCCGCCCTGATTACTACTGCGGTGTATACAAATGTGTATAACACGATGTGCCATCTGCTTCACAGCGGACATTAAAGGTCCCCATGGCGCCATTTGCCAGAGTAGGCCGCTGCGTGCTGGCGTCACAGGGAGAAATCAGCCAAAGATGGCGCCGCAAATGACTCAATGGGGATCACACGCGTGGCAATCATCGCCCCCTACCGCCAAACTACCGCAGACTGTGTCTGTCAAACAGCAGCAGCAGCAGCGCCTTCCTTAATCATAGCCTTGCGCTAGACGGATGGCGTGAATACCAAATGCACTCGCTTATTAATTTAAAACGTAGGCTTTCATAGCCATACTACATTTTTATGATAATATAATTGCACTGAACCAACCAAATAGGTGCAATCTACCATCGCTTCCCCTGATCGACAGGAGCACTTCCAACAGCAAGATCTGTGATTCTTTATAGCTTAGAGTGTACAAAACAGGAACTGCATAGCTGTATTCGTGCCGTCTCAAGAACGGGAAACGTTTCGGCATAAGTGATGGTAATTTATCGACACTTCTGTCCAGAGGTCAAGAGAGTAATGTGATATCTAACGATGAATGATTTAATCCGCGGCAGGTCTTGACAGGTGTGTTGTGTGCGTGGTGAGCGGAGCGGTTCGTGGTTAGCTTGCTACGCTACGGACAAACGGTGTGGGGGGCAATAGTGGTGATTCTCCCCCCCACCCCCCTCTTTGAGACCATGAGAATGGATATGTTATTGATATTTACCAGAGTACAAACACTCTGTTTTTCTTTTTGTCTTGAATGAAGTGCCTTGCTTCTGGAGATACACATTTCAGACCTGTTTCTGGCTATAGAACCAGCGACCTGAGTTCGACTCCCTGGCTTTGCCTAACGTCAGTGGTGATCATCTGAACCACTCCTGGGCCTCCCCCATGTTGCCAAGCCAGCCTTAAGTGGGTATCTCATGCCGCTGTGTAAACATCAGCACGGGGAGACAAAGGCGGCCGGGTGTGGTTCCGGCCACACCCTGCACCCCCAGTCTTCGTAGGTGCTCGCTACCTAATAGGGGAGTCGATCGGCTGTTCACCTGTGGTGGGGTAGAGTGTGGGGACTTCCACCTTTTTGCAATTTGACTGGCCAACGTGGAATAGTAGGCCAAACGTCGTCTACGAGGGGGCTCTCTGGAGCTAGTTTGGAGTGGAGGGCTTGCCCCGACAGCCTGAGTAGGCTACACGGGCGATCTCTGCCTCTGTCTTTGTGCGCGTGCAGTGCCAGACAGCGGCTCTCACCGTTGCAGCGGAAGTGCATGTCGGACCAGATGACGTTCTCCTGCGAGAAGCAGAAGACGCCGAGACGGCCACCCCGCATCGTCGTGTCAATCACCACCCCGGAGTCAGCCACCACCTCCGAGCCCTCGTACAGCACCACCCTGTCGTACGCGCACACGTGCACATGCACGCACGCGCACACGCACACACGCACATACACGCACGCGCACGCACGCCCACACACACGCACACACGCGCACACGCACGCGCACACGCACGCGCACACACGCACACACACACGCGCACACACGCACACACACACGCGCACACACACGCACACACACGCACACACACGCACATGCGCACACACACGCGCACACACACGCACGCACACGCACGTACGTCGCCATCCTCTACAGACAACCCTGGGTCGGAGTCGTCGAATCAACTCACGAACAACGATCATTGGACCGACTCGGTTTGTTTATGTCAACTGTGTTGCAGGATGGGTAACTGCGTGGAAAAAGCTGGTAAAAAACCGGTTAGTACCGGTTTAGCGCACGTAGAGAAACGCCTCGAGCAACACACACGACACGAGGCTGCTGGTTCGGGTCGCACGCGACTTGCGATCCCCACGGGGTTGCCGGCTAGATTCCATTTCCCAGCGCGGCAGTTCACACAGTTGCTTAAAATCGGTGCATTTATTCGGTTACTGAACTTCGGAGCTGGTAATCGATTCTGAAAATGGTAACCGGGTTACCGGTTAGTAAACTCCGTAATGGACCGTTAGTCTAAGTCGCGAGCCAACGTAAATCATAAAAGTCAGCCAATTAATCAATAACACTGCATCCCTTATGATGAGAAATATATATATACAATGTAACTGGCCAAACATCACAAAGCTGCACGTGAACAGCAAATTACTCCATTGGGATAACACGGAGCAGCAGCGTTACCCCGCTCTCCTCCCTCCTGCGAAAACTTGGCAGGACCCTCCTGAGAATGTGTCTTGAGACTCAGTGAGGCCTTCCTGGGTAAACAAGTGCGGTGATAATAATGGTCCTTGTTTATAATTCATAGATAAAGCGGCCAAATAGTTGGGAGACTGCACTAATACACCATGGATAGACCTCTGATCATCTTGCAGTCTCTGACAATCGTTCACTCTCTGGCCTCTATCTCTGCAATCCACAACAAAATTATGATGAAACGCGAGTGCCCTATCGCTATCTCGCTGACCCACCCATACTTGCCGACCCACCCATACTGGACATCTGTGAAACAGAGCTTCATAGCTCATCGGATTCCTCTAGGATAAATACAGATGCTGATTCTGAATGAAAGGGCATCATTATTAATTTACTTTCATCAGTCAGAGGCAGTTTAGCGAACAGGCTTCTTTGATGTAGTTCTTGTTTCAGTAACGATAACGATTCAGATTGTGATCTTGCACGTGGGTCCTCTCTCCCCGTGAGGGCCCCCCCCGCCTCGCTGATCGTCGGAGGTCACGGCGCGTCTCACCGGATGTAGCCGACCTGCGGACGGTGCGTCAGGTGCCAGCGGTAGGAGGTGCGGTCCTTCCAGCCGACGCCGCGCGGGTCTTTCCAGAGGAGCGCCACCTGGCCGTCCGTGTCGCCCGTGCTCCACAGCGCGTTGCGGAGACTCTCCCCGGGGCCCGTCCGCGACTTCACTGCCTGTGGGCACGCACGCACGTGTGCACGCACGCACGTGTGCACGCACGCACGTACGTGTGCACGCACGCACGCTTAAATGCCAGGTCCAGTGGGGTGGTGGCGATGACGTTGCTGCGCGTAATCCCAATTGAGTAACATGTAAAGTGTGTATGTTGAACTTCTTTCACAACGTATGTAGCCAACCGTGCTAATCGGAGGTGTGGGGGAAGGACAACTAAAAACAAACCACAATCCAACAGTTACAAGACAAGGACGATATACTAACACAAAAAGCAGTTCTGAAGAAATGAGTTTGTAAAGCGAGATGATGATGATGATGACTTAAAGTGCATAGCTCCAGTGGCTTCCTAATAACGGAAGAACGTTCCAGACGGTCGCGGAAGCGCATCGGAAAGCGTGCGATGCAGTGGCCGTCTTGGTTCGATGACTCGCCAACATGCAGGTAATCGTCCAGCATGAGGGTGTTTTGAGCCAACATGCAGGTTACACTGTTTTAGCTGCGGTCGGAGACCCGGCAAGTCGGAGGAACCCGACGCAGAACAGGGGACGGACACAGAATCCCCACACAGGAAGGCGCCCGGTCGCCCTCGTCAAATTGCTAATGACAGAGACGCCCCAGACATGCCACGAGAACCAACATCTTTCGTGTTCTCCCTTTTGCTTAGAAACAAACGAAAAAACCCGACGGCTCGTTCGTTGGCCGCGACGCTGGCTCCGTGCAAACGAAGCGTCGGGCTGTCGCCTCATCCGCGAACTGGTTTGACCGCTCACGCCGAACGCGCCCCCCCGCCCGCCCCGCCCTTCCAACCCCCACCAACCTTGAGCTGCAAGCCCGGCTCGGCGACGGCTCTGAAGGGCGTCGACTGCCAGTAGGTCTGCTCCACCTGCTTCCACATGACCACGTAGAAGCTGGAGCTGTCCTGGTAGCCGAAGACGACGCCCACGTAGTCGTCGTCGGCCACCGTGTTCACGTGGAAGGTGCCCTCGAAGTCCACGCCGTTGAAGGCGGTGAAGCCTTGGCGGGGCACGGGGGGGGGGCGGGTCGGCAGTGAGAGGATCGCACCCGGCGGCAGCGCTCGCTGCTGCTGGAGCCGAGGCGCGGCTGTGCTGGGATCACGACGCTGTGTGTGGACGTCTACGTCGAACTACGAATCACACCGTACGTAGCCGGCCGTACAAACCAGAGGCGCGGCGGAAGGACAACGAACCGTGAGGTAGCGCGACCTCTGCTCGCCCTCATTGATCTGCTACATTGTGGGGTCGCGCTCATTACACACAAAGCGCTTGACACAGATGAACCACCACGACTCGCTGATCTCGTCAAGGAGCATAAACCACCACACGAACTCCGGCCGTCCTCACAGCGGTGTTTGGATAACCATCGAACAAAGAGGGCCACTGCTGCGTCACGCACGTTCAGACGCGCTCCTGCGGCCGTCTGGAACGCTCTGCCTTCCCATATGAGGAAGCCACTGGAGTTGTGGTGCACTTTTAAATTTAAACCGAAAACGAATTTCTTGAGAACTGCTTTGCGTGGTCAGTGTGTTGTCCTTCTCCCGTACTTCTGATCAGCACGGTTGGCAACGTACGGTGGGAAAGACGTTCAACACACACACACACACGAGCTGAGCGTGCGAGAGCTACGGTGTGCTTCAATGTTGCCTCAGCAGCACGATCAGCATCGAGGTCTCCCTGCCGAAGAGAGAGACACACGGAGGTGGTGCCTCTTGTCCGTCCCCCGACATGATGACGACGACGGGGGAGCTGTCGGCTCGCCCACGACGGGGAGTGCCCCGAGCTGACATCCGTGGCAAGCCGATGAACTCTCCGTGGCCTTTCGCTGATGATTCCTGTGTCCACATTCCGATGGTCTTCTCTGAAAGCAGCGTGTGCATCGCCCGCGGCTCAATCAGCGGCGATGGCGTGCGGATCGCTCCGTGCCCATAACGCGGAGGGGGGGGGGGGCAGCTCACTTACCTACCGCAAGTCCAGGGTCACTGTTTCTTGTTTGTACAATTTCCCGTCCCTGCGGCGAAAGTAAAACAAAATATAATCGGGTATTAATGCACACAGCAGGTTCGTGTGCTAAAGATATAAATAATACGAGCAATGATTACCTAGGAATGCGCAGCACTTTGCCAATCCACTTCTGGATGAAGGCTTCTGCCCACAACTAGCACACTCGTGCCTCTCCAGAGGGTACCACTCACTCAATCCATCACTCACTCATTCACTCAATCTACTACTCACTCATTCACTCGTTCAATCTACCACCCACCCATTCACTCAATCAA
>CM025638.2:883270-896383 GCA_014621495.2 Entosphenus tridentatus
GACGAGCGCGTCATGCGACGAGCGCGTCATGCGACGAGCGCGTCATGGCATCGGGCATGAAGGCCACGTCAACGCGATTTCCAGCTCAGGTGATGATCGAAGTGGCGCTCATCTCCGGTTTACAGCCCTTAGCCGGTGCGGGGAATCCCACAGAGGACAACCCCACAGTGTGGTGCTCATTTTATCGACCCGGAGGGATTATAGCGCCGAGTCATCGTCCGCACACCAGGATTTGACCTTGCGACCTTCCAGTTGCGAGCCGCCCGACCGCCTAGCGGCACTGGGGGCCCGATTTAGAATGAGGACGACCACGAGAAGACAGCGCTGCTGCTGCTGCTGCCTCTCCCCCCGGCCCCGAGGGGGGGGGGGTGGGGGTAGAAGCAGAGTGCCGTGTGGGCGAGTGGGGACGGATAACCTGCGCCCGCATTCTCTTCCCCCAGTCGCACCGCGTGGACAGAATTCGAACCTGGCCGCAGCAATGAGGGCTCACGTTCAAAGCGAACTGGCCAAGTGAGAGAGGGTTGGGGGGTGGGAGTGGGGGGTGGAAACGGTTGTGCTTTTCTGGCAGGAAGGGCCCTTTTAGCAAAGGCAATTAAGGCCAATGCACCAGCAGCTGGGGCCCATTTAAGGAAAAATAAAAAAAATATGCAGTCCCATTCAAGTCTTGACCACGACGGGGTCATTAGTGTTGGGCTCACAAAGACATCCGTGCCGCATTTATTTTGAGTTATTCAATTACTATACATATTTTACCTGTCCTCGTTTGTGTCGCAAATGTCTCCGACTAAGTCGTCGTCCATGTCGGCCTGCAGAGACGCGAACAAACAACAACAACAAACAACAACTGCTGTCAACGTGTTGTGCCTGCGAGACGATAATTTGGTCTTCCCTTGTGCACCGCGCTTGCGTGGAGCCGGAAACCAGCAATCTGGGCCTTGGGAGGCAACGTCCGAACGAGGCTCAATGGCTCCGGTGACCCCTGTGCCATTCATCTATCTCCAAAGATCGATGAGCTTTCTCTTCGCGATCGATCATTTTGGTTTCCAGCGATCGACAAGTTTGGTTTCGAGGGGCACAACATTTGCTCCGTGCTTTATTCGCGCGTCCGCGTGACTCTCGCAACGCGTCTCTCGGGCGACGCCCGCGACGACCGTGGACGTCGCGGCTCGTCGCTTCGGCCGGACAACCCAAATCTTCGCGCCCGGTCCGGCGGGGCTGGCGAGCATCGGCCGACGCGAATTGACGTAACGAGGCCGTGGCAGATGACGGCATCGCCTGCCACCACGGCTCGCGTCGCAGGCGTCGAGGCGGTGGCCACGTGTCAGTCGGACCGGCTCTGGGAGGTGGGGGGAGTTGATCTGAAACTAGGAGGGCATGACCCTCCCCGCCTCCTCGTTCGGGGAAATCTTGACACCGTGGTTAGAACGAGGAAAGGTGGGAGGGAGGGGAGGGTCAGGTGGCAATCATTGCGCTCTCGTTTTCTTGGTCGTGTCACTGAAGAAGACGCCGCTCCTGTGCCTCGCTCAGCGGCGGGCGGCGCCTCGTCCAGCAGAGGGGCGCTGAGGCCGCGGGAGCTGGGACGGGCCCCCCGGGCAGGACGCTGCGAGCCTCGTTCAATGAGCAACAAGGAACAAGAAAATGGTGCGCGCGTATGGATTGCCACGTGACGCTTTCGATCATGCGATTGTCGTTGAAAGCAGTTAATTAGCGGTGCTGGAGTCGGCGGGTGCAGCTGTCAGTGCAAACATTAATTTGCACGTTTGCAAATAGTTACAAATAGTTACATTCGTGTCGCGTTGTCTCTCCAGGTTTCAGACAAACTATTGATTAATTCGGTTAGCTTCGAACAGCAACACAAATCGACACTGAGGTTCTATCAGACTATCTTCACGAGAGTCATCGGGCCCCCTCCGCCCCCACCCCACATTCCCCCGAACCCCATCACAGACGGGCTGACAGACAGATGGGCAGAGCTAATGCATGGATGCTTTCGCCCTCAGCTGGAAACGTTGGGAAGACGTTAAAGCCACAGCCAGTTCCTCCGCCATGACACCCCGCCGACGTTGGTGTGACGTCGCTCACGTTTACGAACATTATCAAGGAGATTTCAGAATATTTTGTGTTTGTAATAAATGAGATGGAATTGTAATTATCCATCTACTTGTCGCTTACAAAAATGACAAGGCGCGTATGTGCAGCGCAGTGCGTGGGTGTCGCATGGTGCGTGTGTGTGTAGCGCTGTGTGTGTGTGTAGCGCTGTGTGTGTCGCGCGGTGTGTGGGTGTGCAGCACAGTGCGTGGGTGTGTTGCGCTGTGTGCGTAGCGCAGTGCGTGGGTGTCGCGCGGTGTGTGTGTGTAGCACAGGATGTGCAGAGCAGTGTGTGTGTAGCACGTTGTGTGTGTGTGTAGAGCAGTGTGTGTGTAGCGCTGTGTGTGTGTGTAGTGCAGTGCGTGTGTGTGTCGCGCGCGGTGCGCTAACTCCTACGCTGCCTCCTCTCCACCCCACCCACGCGTGCGACCCACGTGTCAAACCCCGGCGTGCATGATAAGTCCCTTTCAAGGTTTCTGCTCGACGATCAGCACGCGCCTGTTGGATTCACGGGTTTGCTTGTTAGATTTTAGATGCGTGAATACGCTTTCTGGTCCCTGTGTTTGTCGAATATGTTTGGTAATTAAAATGTATGTTTGATTCTTCGAACATATATGTATTCATTATAACCATATATTGTTGATAATCAAACGCAAGTATTCAAATGGAACATGGCAACAAATATCACACCATGTAATTGTTTAGAAGATTACAGAACATAAACTATTCATGTAAACACTATGAATGTAAACGGTATTGATGAAAACAATATGAATGTAACTATCATGCATGCAAACAGTATTAATGTAAGCAATATTAATGCTAACAATATTAATGTAACCAATAACAATGCAACCGTTACGAATGTAGCCACTACTCATCTAAGCAGTATTCACGTTCACAATGTGACTGTAAACAAACGAGGTGAGCCAACTGCACCGCACCAGAGTCAAGACAAATGAGGAGCGGTGGATCCAAGGGGGCCGTACGGCGAAGGGGGTCACCAGCCCCCCACTTGACACCACAAATATTGGCCTCTTACTGATATTTAACCGATAAATTGCATCGTTTTTTTGTGACGTAGGGTTGGAGGATTTATGTCTTGAGTAATGCAGAGCCCGATTTAAAGAAGCTGAAATCTACCGGCTCACCCACTCCCCCCTCCCCCAGTCGAACCCCCCCCCCACCAAACCTGGGACGTCTCGAGACTGCCCTCTGCAAACGAGGCAGGATTCATACGATACGGCAATAATCACTCATAACCCCGACTCGTAATGCAGTCACCATATTGCTATAAGGGTTAAGCAATCTATTACAGCACTTTGTCATTCCACTGCTGGATGGAAGCAATCATTTGTGGCGAGATAACTTCTAAAAAAAGAACTGCTTAGCTCAGTGGACCTGGTAAAATATAAAAACACATTTCTAGTTGAATAGTCTAAGCGGCCCTCGCCTGGGAGGTGACGGCACCTGGGTGGGATTGCTGACGTTGGGGCAGCTGTCGCACTGGTCGCCCACGCCGTCCGAGTCCCTGTCCAGCTGCTCCGGGTTCACGTCTCTCGGGCAGTTGTCCAGAATGTTGGGGATCCCTGCGCAGACGACCCCAACCGACCACCCGGCAGGGGCACAATTCACAATCCTGCCCCAGGGTCGGCGGCGATGCGGCCAGGATTTAAATATTAGATTTTTTTACCCGATTTAATCATAATAATTTCAACTTGTAAGACCCCGCGTAGAATCTGCTCGCCGAGAGAACAATCCCGAGGCGTGAGGAGGAACCGCAGGTGAGCGGGAAGGCAGCAGCAGCAGCAGCAGCAGCAGCCAAGCGGCGAGGCGGAGCCACATTTCCCTACCACCCCCACCAAGCTCTGCAGTCCTCTACATATGCACGTGTTTTCGGTTAACCAACGTTTACACGTGGGAGGAAACTGGAGCACCCGGGGGAAACCCACACGTGCGAGGGGGAAACACTCTATACCCAACAGATGAAGTAGATGGAGGTCACATCTACACCGTGCCACCCTTCCTCGTGTGGAGTCCACATTGCGTGATCCACCAACCCCCACCTTCGCAGGGCTGGATTGCCGAATCTCTTAAAGGCGTCGAGACGTGAGATGAAGCGATAGGCAAAGGTGGAGCACTGCAATTGCTTTGCTCACTGCCTCTCTGGAGGGGGTATTTAGCCCCCATCGGCTCAGCTCGACTCAGCTCGGCTCAGCTCTGCTCAGGTCACTTCGGCTCGGCCCGGCCTATCCCGGCTTGGCGTGGCTCAGTCTCGCGGCGCTCTGCTCGTCTCAGCTCGACTCAGCCCGGCTTGGCAGAGCACGGCGTGGGCCACGCACCGTCCCCGTCCACGTCTCTGTCGCAGGCGTCGCCGTGCCCGTCGCGGTCCGCGTCACGCTGGTCGCGGTTCGAGACGCCCGCGCAGTTGTCGCAGGCGTCGCCGAAGCCGTCGTCGTCGGCGTCGCGCTGGTCGGGGTTCGGCACCAGCCAGCAGTTGTCCTGCGGCGGATGCGCCGTCACATTTGTTAGGTGCAAAATAGACATTTGTCAAATTCCCACGTTCGCCGTTTGAGATGCGCAAGGGGACGTCGCTGCAGATGCGCCGCTTGCCTCTCCACCTGCCCGCGTCTGTCATGTGGGGTCTCCAGGTGACCAAGCGAGAGTGACTAGGTCACGTGGGGTCTCCAGGTGATTAAGCGAGAGTGACCAGGTCACGTGGGGGTCTCCAGGTGACCAAGCGCGGGTAACCAGGTCACGTGGGGTCTCGAGGTGACTAAGCGAGGGTGACCAGGTGACGTGGGGTCTCGAGGTGACTAAGCGAGAGTGACCAGGTCACGTGGGGTCTCCAGGTGATTGTTAAAGGTCCTGATGTATCCGATGATCCTGACCACAACGATGACTGATGAGCGGTGACAACTGATCGACTACCGGGATCTACGACCATGGTCAAGATGTTCACCGACATCACTGCGACCGAGTCCTGTAGCGCCACCTACCGAGCGACGAATTGCCGCCGCACAACAGAAAGGGGCCTCATTCGGCCGACTGGCGGCTGGATTCGGCACGACTGCGGTTGCTTTTCTTGCGAGAATGAGCCTCCCATCACCGTCACTCATTTCACCTCTTCGTTGGTGATGCCATCACCATCTCCATCGGGGTCACATTGATCTCCGACGTCATCGCCATCCGTGTCCTCCTGTCCCGAGTTGGGCGTGAGGCGGCAGTTGTCCTGAAATGAGTGAAATGAGAGGCGCTCTCTGGGGCTTTGTTTTTTTTTACGACAAAATGTTTGGGCACAGACCCCCGCCCCCCCAAAAGGGTCCAAACACATTAAGCGGTCAGCAACAAGCGGCTCTATTATCAAAGTTATAACAGATGAGAGTCAACAGGGAGTCTTGAATTGAGCGAGGTTATTGCTGCAACAGAGACGACGGGAAGAGGGCATTTCTAAGTAGAGCAGTGCGAGGTAAAACGCAGAGGTGTCGTGACCTGCAGCGTGGTGAGTGGGTGGATGAACGAGTGTGTTGTTGTGATCCGCAGTGCGATGGTTGAATGAGACTAAACAGTCTGTGCAGAGTAGGTGCCTCCACAGTCCTCTTGCAATTCCACTGCTGGATGAGGGCCTCCTCTACTCATTGGTTTGCCCAATACTCCGCCACACTGGCTCGGTGCGGGATGTTGTAGGCAAAATGTATATATTCTAATTGCGGCCTTGGACACACAGTCAGCCAATGTCGGAGGAGGAAGAGCGACACGAACTCTCTCTCTGCTGAAGCCCTCTCGCCGTGGCGAGCAGCAGCAAGACCTCGACATTGGCGTCGAGCTCCTGACCGTATTGCTGCTGCTGCCGCTACTGCCGCTGCTCGAGAATATCACGGCAGGGTTGCTCATCGCGGCGTCAACACACAGGAATCTGCGGCCGCGGAGAATTCCGTGCGGTTTCAGTTTCGAAATTTGTGACCACCAGGGGGTGCTCGGCAAACACCGGAGAACGGAAAATAAAATGACACGACGATAGTTCAACGAAGTGGATGTTCACGTGGAAATTTCTAGCAGCAAAATCATCTCAAGTCATGTTTTAGAATGAAAGAGCACCGGGAAGAAAGGGGAGGAGGGATGAGATGTTGATGATGAGAGGGGAGAGATAGAGAAGAAAGCAGCAGTGGGCTTCGTGGAGGAGCAGCAGCAGCAGCGGCGGCGGCGTGTGTTCGCAGGGGGCGACGTCGCGTGATTTACTGGGAAATGTCGATTCTGCTTTACAATAACACTCATAGTGATATTGCGTTACACAGAGGATAAAAGAGAGGAAAGAGAGGACCTTTCACCGCCAAAGCTGCTCTGGCAACTTCAGCTTATGTAAATGTTTAGTTTTTGTTTACGAGATGATTTGCTTTGCTTTCATGTCAGCTGAAGGCATTGGGTGGACACGGTGCGGGTCGCGTGGGGAGGGCAGCTTTTACCTTCCTGCAGTTGCTGTCCTTGCAGCTCAGACCTTCATCAGGATAGCTGTCCAAGTCCGTGTCGATTCCACAAACGAAGCCATCTCCAGCCCAGCCCACTCTGCACTGCGCATGCAAATAACAGCGAAGTTCAGGATGGGCGGGGTGGCTACGCCCCACGTGGCCGCCTGTGATGCAGCGGCACTGGAGGCAGCGGTGAGGGTTGGTGGATCACCGCACAGATGTGAAACCTCCTCTCTGTGGGCATCCAGGAGGTGCCATACCATGGCTCGCCAGGAGGCGGTGCAGCAAATGCAGACTCCCATATGTTCCATCTGCATGGGATGGAGTATTGCTGCCCTCCCACGTGTGGTACATGCCAACAACCTTAATCGGTGCTCGCTAATGCCACTTTCCCCAAACGGAAAGGATACTGTGGGGATATTTGTTATATACTGTGTGTGTATGCAGCACTCGTGGCCAGTGGTAGCCTAGTCGTTAGCGCCCTGTGCTATGAGCCCAGAGACCTGAGTTCAATCCCCGGATACAGCGAACATGAGCGGCAATGATCTTAAACGGTCTTGGGTGTCTCCTAAGTCGATTCAACCTTTAAACGATTCACCTGGCGTGTCGTGTGAACATCGGCATTGGGGACACGAAGACGGTAGGACGTGGTTCTGATCACACCCACCACAGCGGCGAGACGATGACGACCTCGCCTGCTGTGAAGGACGCGTCGGTTGAATCCCCACCCTGGCGCCTCAATATTTTGAAATTGCGTGTCTCTCTCCACGTGGTCGCGTGGACTCCGTTTTTTTCCCTCCACATTTAGAAACACGCGTTTAGAGTATTTAGCTGATATAAATGTTCACGTAAGCCACTTCGTTGAGCTATCAAAAGAGCGAAATAGCTCAGTGGGGCCTTACCTGGTAATTGACAATTGTTTACACCCATCCCATAGGTGCTTGCTAAGAGCACTTGCCCCTGCAGCCCGTGTCGGCCACTCGGGGGATATTTGTCTTTGTGTGCACTGCAGCACGGGGGGTGAGCGAGGCATCTCGGAATCCATAATGATAATGAGCTAGAATAACGACGGTTGAGCATGATAAACGGTATATTACCGTATCGCTAAATCAAGTTTGTCGATTGACAACCGCGCCACTGTTCTCAGCGAGATCCCCCTTTGGGAATGTGGGATTAAATCTCACGCTTAGTATCTGCGGCATTTGTCACATTTGCAAAAAAAAATCGCACGTGATTTATTACTTGCACCGGACGAGATTTGATGAAGTAATTATTTTAGTGTCAAATGGAGGTGACGGCTTAAAGAACACTTGGGAGCTGCGAGCTAGGTCGGTGGGGGGTCGTGGTTTGGAGTTTGGTGACCCTGGTTACATCCTCGTCAATTTGAAGTGCGGTTTAAATGGAATTCACATTTTTTATTACATTTTCACGTCACCCATGAGCATGGCCATCGTGCGGGGCTGCCTCCCCATCTATGCACACGCACAGCCTTACATTGTCCGAGCTGGGTTCGTTGAGAATCAGGAAATGTATTGATACTGTGGGGGAATCAGATGAGCTACAAAGCTCATGTTCACGGATGTCGGGTCGGGGCGGGTGAGAACGCGACAACAATACAAACATATGATAGGAGTGCGAACTATCGGTAAGGTACAGCAATTCACTAAAACGAAGATACAAATCTGGTTCTTTCGGTAAAGTCACGTAGATAAATAAAACTATTTTATTTAACCAGGTAAAGCCCACTGAGCAGAGGGCCCACATCACTGTATCCTGGGTTCAAATCCTGGCTTTATCCACCGACTGTAACGAAATTGAGTTCTCAAGTGCAGTGAGTTGCTGGTCTCAGTCGGTCACCAATGACCACTTGTACATTTGGTTAATGTGGTGATAGCAATTCTAGCGTTGAGAATGGGAAAACGATGTAATTCGGTTTGATTTGCATGCGATGAACGTCTCGCTAGCAGGACAGGTGAGAACGAGCAGCACCCCCAGTGTGTGGAACAGAGTTCACTGGCAGGGATTTCAGCAGTGGTGCAATGATACATTCTTCTGCAGACCATACTTCAGTCTGACATGTGATGGCAATGGCACAATTGGAAATGAAAATAAATATGTTAGAGCTCAGGGATATGGGAAATCATTCTCAGAACCAAGGGGGAGTGTTCCTCTCTTTGCATTGTGTGCATGTCCGTTTGTCAGCTATAATCACGTTTCAAGTTTATTTTCTGTTGTTTCACCAGGTGAGAACTCGCGAACAGGACGGAGTCACATTTGCGAGAGTGCGGTGTTCGTCTGCTGCCAATAGGGGGCAATGATTGCAGTTGTGTGAGTGTGGGGAGCGGTAGTGTAGTAGTGGTTAGAGCGCTGCACTCCAAGACATTGCAGGGCTGCACCTTCGGATTTGGGCCTCTCCACACCAGGTGGGAACCGTGGCCATACATCCCCACGTTTGTCACTGCGACTTGAAGGTGCGGTGGGGTGAGGGGGCAGAACAAAGGGTTTCGCTGCACTGCCCACTCCTGCACACACAGCGCTTCCGTCTGCACCTGCTTCGTCCGCACGCTTGGCCACCCACCCAAGCGCGACTATCCAGGCTCGGGCCCTGCTTAGCTTCCGAGATCTGACGACAATCGGACGCTGGCAGATATTCAGTGAGAAATGAGGCTGTGGTGGTGCTGCTGTGATTTGCACTGCAATCTTTACTTGGCAGGAGGTGGACCCGTTGTGGGTGGTCACGCACACGCCCTGCTCGTGGCAGGGCGCTCCGTGGGCCCCGGAACAGCCGTGACCACGCCGACAGCCGCCCCTCTGGTCTCCCACGAACCCGTCCTGGCAGGGCCCACACTGGAATGACCCCTGCTCGCTCGCGACGGGAGGGCGAGTGCGGAAAAGCGTGGCCTCGTCAGCGTCCTTCACCCTGCCCCACGAGCAGCTAACGTCTACCACCCACGATTAGCACGGTTGGCTACGTACGGTGCGAAGGAATTCCAACATACATTCATATATACATTACACTATCAAACAATGTTTTATGTCATTAGGTAAGGCCCACTGAACTTTATAGCTCTTTTTCAGAAGCGGCCTGGCCACAAATGATAGCTCAGCGAAGTGGCTTATCATGTGGAAATGTATCACAGCCAAACACTCGAAACATCGACAGGATGGCCCAGATGTTTTGTGATCCCCATTTAATTCTCAAAAACTTTATATATGCTTTTAAGTAAGGTTTGTTTAAAACAGACATTAATATGCAAAGGGAAAAATGTTAAGAGTCAATTAATTGGGGGTCACAAGAAATCTGAACCACCCTGCACAGTAATGTACCACAGAGGTGTAAAGTTAAACGTAATTTATATCCCGATTTCCTGGATTCTCGCACGTCACTGAGGACGCTTGGCACAGCTCTAAGCAAAAGGTCGCGCATCGTGAGCATTGTTCTTCAACTTAGCGGTGAGCTGACATAATACGAGCTGGCGCGTTGTTAAACGCGTTGTATGTATTAATTCATTGTGGTCATTATTATACATTTATATATATGTATTCTGATCATTGTTGCGCTTGTTCAGCCAGGACTGCTTCGTTGAGCTGCAGATTGTCGGTGTCCTGGGAGCTTCCTGCCAAGTTTTCGCTGTGGGAGGGTTGATGATAGTTGTGTTTCCTAATTCAGTTATTTGTAGTTGTTTGTTGTTGTTGTTGTTTGTTGTTGTGTCACATTTGGATCGCGAGGCTGGCACACGCTGCCCTCGTCTTGTTCGAGTCACGTCACGTGATCGTCAACGTCCGCGGTGAGGCAGACGGCGCGTACTGCACGCAGGGAATACACACGCGGTGCGCGTCTCTTGACTCCGCGTGTTTGCGTCGAGCACCAAACAGCTGCAGACACGCCGCGACAACAACTGCGTCTCGCGATGAATATCGGGAATGAATGGCGCGTGCGGGGCAAAGAGGCCGTGCGGGCCATGTACACCCGAGTAGGCCAAGACTTGATAGGGGCACCCATAGCAGCAGCCCCGTGCTCAGTGAGACGCGAGACATCAGGCGCTGACCAGCCTGCTGAAGTATGGCCAAGCCCCCACCATGTTCTATTGGCCAGCCGTCCAACAAAGACGAGCACTGCGCTTCTGCGGCCGTCTGCACTGGAGCTCTGCATTTTAAAATCTAGATTGAAAGCTCTTTTCTTGAGAACTGTCTTTTCGTGTTCAGTTTGTTGTCCTTCCCCCGCACCTGAGATTAGCGTGGTTGGCTACGTACGGTGCGAAAGAAGTTCAACGTACATACACCATGACCGTCGCATCTAAACCACAGCCGCCAGGTCGTTCGAGGAAGTGGAACGTTGCATTCGGTTCATATCAAATGGGTTCATGTGCAGGAGCTGGGTGGGTTGTCCCATCGCGGGAGAGGTGGCGGCAGCTTGGGCAGGCGTTCATCCAGCAGTGGATAGGTCACGGCTGATGATGATGATGATGAATAGAGCAGTTGCGATCAATCGTTAGGTCGCGAGTGCACTGGTGATTGTGAGTCGGGGTTGAAGAGCGGTTTGTGTAACCAGCGAGAGAACTCCAGAGGGAGGGTTCGAGTCGAATTCGCGACAGTGACCTGGGTCACTGAAATGGTGAAAGTCAGACGACGCGATTGGAATCTCTCACATTTTAGCATTGCCGCATTTTCCCCAATGCTCTGGTTTTTGCGTTTAATGGCATTTGATTACGATTAATTGTTAGCTTAGATTAGTGTAGGTATCACGCCCCTATTTAACGATAACTTTTCACCACCCGACGTAGACATAAAATCGAATTTTATATTTCAACTTTCCTCCCCCGGTTTCGATAAGAAACCAAATACATTTGCATATTTGTCCACCTAGTAACTTTATTTAATTGGCTTTGTCGGGTGGTGGAGGGTTTTAAACAAATTGGCATTAAACCTCCACGATCTAAGCCAAAAGAAACCAATTATAATAATAATATCTGTTGCAAAAGCCTACGTTTGAAAGTGTATTTTTATATTATAGGCTTAAATGACAAGCTTCGGATAAGCAATTGAGATGAAAGCAAAAATGCGCACAACAAAGCAACGCTGGAATTGGAAAAAAAATTGCAAAGATAAATCACCGTTAAATCAAAGCCAAATTTTAAATTCCCTGGGACGCCAATCGGCCCGTCGACCCCCTCTGAATGCTCTAAGCCGTGGCCCTTTGGCAGGGTCATCTGGGCCCTGGCGGAGGAGAGCGCGAGGGCTGTTCGGACCTCAGGAGTCGGTGCACGGCCAACTCCCGGGAGGAGCACGTGCGGTGGACAGCGCCGCGCCACGGGCGAGTGCGAGTCCGCGTTGTCTATTTGCCCTTCCCCCGCACCTACAATGCGCCTTCCTCTGCACCTCCCATTAGCACGGTTGGCTATGTACGGTGCAAAAGAAGTTTAACATACATACGCGTAACACCATACATTGCATCCTATTGACTGTAAATGTTAATTTAAGCACGAAAACATAATTTTAGGCAATTAAATTCAATTCACTACTTTATTAATTACATTTTTTAAAGTGTTCCTAGAATAAAATGGGAACGTTCGTCATCACTATCATCAGCGAAGACCAATCCACTGCTGGATGAAGGCCTCCCCAAGCGCGATGAAACAATCCATCCATAACCACTTGCACATTCATTCTCATCCTTCCACGTCCACATTGTTTGCGCTCTCGGATGCATTCCAATCCTTGGCCACCGCTTCGTGATTACGCGTGACCGTCGGCCATCGTCCCTCAACACCAACACCATCGTCCCTCGCTCACCTTGGTGAGGGTGAGTTCACTCATCTTGGTGATGGTGGTGGTGAGCTCACTCACCTTGGTGTTGATGCAGATGGAGTTGTTGACGCAGCCGCCGTTTTTCCCGTCGTGGCACTCGTCGATGTCGTGGCAGACCTGAGCACAAGACGACAAATACGCAACGCGAAGAGACGTCACGAAGTTGCGCTTTTTGTCAGAATCAGGATATTTATGTCTATTCGAGGAATTCGATGAGCTATGAAGCTCTTTTTCACAGATGTCCAATAAGGGGCACAGGGTCAGAACGTTACAACAACAACACAAACACGACAGGAGTGAAAATTATAGGAAAGGTAAACAAATCACTTAAAAAAAAATATAAATACATCTTAACAATGTTTTTTCTCTTTTTCAGAAGCGACCTGGCCACAAATGAGAGCTCAACCAAGTGGCTTATCACGTGGAAATGTATAACAGCCAAATACTCTAAATAATCTAAATCCATGTTGTTTCTAAATGTGTAGAAAAAAAAACGGAGGACCCGGAGAAAAAATCCACACGAGCACGGGAAGAGAGACGCGCATAAACTCCAAAGAAACAGCAGCAGGCAGCAGCAGCAGAGGCAGCAGCAGCAGAGGCAGCAGCAGCAACAGAGGCAGCAGCAGAGGCAGCAGCAGTAGCAGAGGCAGCAGCAGCAGAGGCAGCAGCAGCAGGCAGCAGTAACAGCAGCAGTACGCAGCAGCAGCAGCAGGCAGCAGCAGCAGGCAGCAGGCAGCAGCAGCAGCAGCAG
>CM025638.2:916119-933620 GCA_014621495.2 Entosphenus tridentatus
ACGCTGCTGCTGATGCTACTGCTGATGATGATGCTCATGATGATGCTTCTGCTGATGACGCTGCTGCTGATGCTACTGCTGATGATGATGCTCATGATGATGCTGCTGATGATGACGCTGCTGCTGATGCTACTGCTGCTGATGCTGCTGATGACGCTGCTGCTGATGCCTGCCTGCAGCAGCAAATGCAATTCCCCGCAGGCTCGACACCGCTGAACTTGCCTTTGGCTCTAAGTATTTTGACATTTTCTTAAAATAGGCTACATTCATGGCGGCATTGAATGACCCAATGGTGCTGAAACATTACAATTAATTCGCATCAATGATACTCACATTCCCTCGTCAGCCAGTGTGTTACAGCTATAAGAGTATCATTCATAGTTGTGTGTGTATGTCATCGTGTGTGTATGTCGTCGTGTGTGTGTATGTCGCCGTGTGTGTATGTCGCCGTGTGTGTATGTCGCCCTGTGTGTGTATGTCGCCGTGTGTGTATGTCGCCGTGTGTGTATGTCGCCGTGTGTGTATGTCGCCCTGTGTGTGTATGTCGCCGTGTGTGTATGTCGCCGTGTGTGTATGTCGTCGTGTGTGTATTTAGACATGGGCGGTGGCTACGCACGTTGCTTGTAACACAGCACTGGTGGAGGCAGTGGTGTTGGTGGATCACACAAATGCAGTGAAACCTCCTCTTTGTCAGCGTTGCGGTGTCATGCCCTGCGCTTGCCGTGTTCAGGAGGCACAGCAAGTTGACCCATTGCCATCGGTATTCCATCTGTACGGGATGGAGTGTTGCACCCTGGCATGCGCGGGGTTTCTCCCACGTGTCTAATAAACGACTCAGATTATGGACTCATAGACTGACTGAAAACATCTTGACATGAAACCCCATTGTTGCTGGATCCTCAAAAGGAGTAATTGGCCTCGGTTTGGCTTTGCTGGATAAATATATTAATACTGTTCGTATTATATAGACGGGATGAATCCTGCTTTTATCGTAGGAGAATGTCTTTCGCATGTGCGGCGGCGTGTCGACGACGATGATGATGATGGCTTTGCCGCGTGTGGTTAGGCAAGAGAACGCTGCTACTGCTGCTGGCACATCGATGAAATTCCTGGCTTTCTGGCACGGTTATTTATTTATTTATTACGTTGATACAAACGATTAAAAACGGGCCTTGTATCTCACACGCACGCGTGCGCTGCAAACGCGAAAATAGGAAACCACCTCCCACGCCACGCAGATCGTGTATCTCGAGCGACTGCGCGTCTCCATCGCTGGGCGCAGGGAAATGATCTCGGAAGCTGCTCCGCTTGTCTTTGGAGACTTGTGATGTTTAATGTAGCCTTGGGGATCCGTTTAATGATCAATATCAAGCACTGTCGCTAATGGAGTGGGGAGGAGGGGTTAATTGGAGTGATTATTTCTCCCCTGCTGGGATTAAGGTGGAGAGATTATTAAAATCTGTCTCACTGCAGAAAGGGGCTCAGCGCTTATTCTCATATCGCGATCTTGTGTCGGTGCTAATTAAGTTCGAGTTCAATCAGTGGAGGGGGAACAGCGATTCCGATCTCTGACCAGCTCTAAACACTTCGCCTCCATCATTACCATCCTCTGCATCGAGAGATACCGACACCTCTTCAGGTTTGGCTGCGTCAGCGTGCAGCCTCTGCGTGATTGTGGCGACGCGCTTTGCACGGTGGTGAAACTTGTGGTGGCTCACAGCAAGACGCCCCTGGGTTCGAGTTACATCTGCGGCGAGTTTGTTGTATGCGAGGGGGCGACACTCTATTCCAGAGAGACGGAACAAGTGGAGGCCACACTTGCTGTACTGGGGTGCTGCACCTCCTAGACACCCAAGAGAGGGTGGACGATGATCCATCAGCTCTCACCATCGACAGTGCTCGATGACGCGCGTGCATCGCCACCACCGCCCGGCTACAGACATCGGTAAAGCCGTTAATGAAAGAATGAGGATGGAAATCGGAGAACACAGCGCAAAGGTTATTGAAGACGTCATAATACAGTGGGAGCATGAACGCCGAGAGAGGTAAATTGATCATTGGTAAATCACACAAGTTGGCTCTAAGGTGAAACCTGTTGTGCATGAGTGAGCGAATCTCAAACTCTGCCGAACTCTACAGAAAGAAACGTTATCGTACGGTGCAGGAGAAACGCGATTTGTTATGCGAGGGTGACGATGGCGCAGATTGTGACAGCTGAATACGTCACCGCTGCCCTTGCGGTGTGACAGAACGGGGACCGAGTTGACACTACCAACACATTGGGGCCAGCTACTGAAACAGACATCGCGTGCCCACTGCGGCGATACATCATTGGTCTGTTGAGTTTGGTCGTGTCAGTAAACTGTGTGTCGGAGACCCTCTGCCACCGGACACAGACAATCGGTAAAGTTGTCACGTGAGCGCGGCCAAGTTCGTGCTGCTTCAGCACACCGGTGAATGTTGGGGGGAAATTCACAACATTTGACTCTTTGGTTGTTGCTATCGGAGAAACGTTGTTTCACGGCTTTATTTTAAATGTAATGTAACCCCCACTCGAGGGGTTATCAAAAGCATTGATGTTTCTCTCCAAAACACCGGTGGTGCTGCTGAAGTAGTCACACATCGGCCACATTTGCTCATCACGTGACAACGTTATGAATTGACTGAGTCTGGTGGAGGAGGGATTCACGACACACATTTTACTTACGCGGCGATTTGACCAAAAAAACGAATTATGAATCGTGTTGGTCACGAAAGCCTGTGCGTGTTACATTGCGCCTACGACGGTGTTAACAAATTATTTGTCCAGAAATGAAATATCTCAATACTTGCACGATGCTTCGCACGTTGTTCACTCGCCAGTGATGGTGCCCCATCGCTGGGAATCGAACTCAGGTGGCTCAGGTTGACAGTGTGGCGGGACGACCACCGCGTCGCCACGGCTCCAACGCCTTCTGTTGAGTTGCGTCAATATTATTTAGTAATTGTCGCGTGTCACTTTCCTGCTGCTCGTCGCAATGTTAGCCAGAGTGGTCTTCGGACTGAGCTCCAGAAAATATCTCCCCCCCCCGCTCCACAGTGCGCTGTGTGGGTTAAGGGTCCCTGGGAAATAATCCATGAGCAATTATTTCCTCTGTTTATGTTTTTGGAATGTGTCACATCAGTAACATTTGTTTTCTTCTGGAAATACAAGCAGTTTATTTACAGGGTTTGGTATTGTGCCTTTTAACCCTAAATTATAAAACAGTTTATGTAATTTTGATTTAAAGCTTTCGTGACTGCAGGGATTCATTTTCTTGGTTCTTTCGGTAAAGTCACGTAGAAGGGAAATAATAAAATACAAATATAATTGTTTTATATTATATTTGTATTTTATTATTTCTCTTCTACGTGACTTTACCGAAAGAACCAAGAATACAGTTTACGTAATGTTTATAAAAAAATTTGCGAGTGAGAGTAATGCTACCACGTGTTTTTACTGGTAAGAGAAAATCTCTTGCAAATGCCACATCAGGGTTGCTCTTTTCCAGCTGTCAACTGCAATTTCCAAGATTCACCAAAACCCCTTGTCCAAGTCGAGTATTGGGTTTCCCACTGTCAATGGCATTACGCCCATTACCGGGGCAGCAAGTGAGTGCTGCCACTTGAAGGACAATGCATCTGTATTTGTTCATAATGAGGCCTCGGTGAAAATGGATCTCTTTCCTATTCAAGCAAATCACCGTGGCGCGTGTGCTGAGGAGATGGAGACATGGAATCAGCTCGTGTGCAGGTGCTAGATGAGCTACTACATCGCAGGATCGTGAGAGATGGTGGCGGCTTGGGGAAGTCATCATGCAGCAGTTGACTGACCAAGGCAGATGATGATGATGACAGTAGGTGCGAGCCGACTTACAGTTAAAATTAGTCGGTCAAATTATTATAATTGAAATAGACAGTAAACGAAAGAAACAAATGTCCCCTTTATTATGGGCATCTAAGGTCTGAACCCGTACACGATGATCCAAAACGCTTAACAAAGTAATGTGGGTGGTGGCCGCGTGGCTCAGAGGTCAGAGGTCACAGCCCTGAGCTGGTTTTGCTGAGCTCCTGAGTTCGAATGAAAGTTGTCGCCATCTGTGATTAAACAGAGTTCTCAAGTGAATGAGTTAATGCTCTCGGCCCAGGCACCCATGAGCAAAATGATAATACATAAAATGGGTTTTACGATTAATTTGTCTACATTCCAGCAATGAAAACTCAAAATATCGGGTTGACTGTTACGTGATGAGCATTGCTGTCATACGGCAGGGCAGGGATAAAACATGCTTCCCTCATAGGTCGCTTGAAATTATCTCAGAGGTAGCTCTCTGATATCCGCTTCAGTGGACCCTTGCGCCGGTGTGCGAGACATCGCAATGGATACTACTTCATATGCCGCCGATTGCATAATCGGGACTTTGGTAAAAATGTGTAATTAAATAAAAAACATATTTAGTGATCGTATTGCTATAGCAAAATAAACACACGTGTTCAGATTTGTCAGAATACAGAACTGTTTTGTGCGCCTCGCGTTTAGAAAAACAGTTCAGGATAATGAATGTCGGCCCCACATTCCGTTTGGCATGGAGCATTGGATGTGGGGTTTTTCAAGTTCCGTATCCGAAACGAAACAGATGAAGCACCAGACAAATCACAGACAATTGGAATTACATTTCATGGCCCTGTTAGGCGGACGATTGATTATTATTATTATTCAGACGGGCGCTGATAAAGCTCGGCTGTGTCCCTCGCAGGCTGCACGGTCACGGCACTCGGCTTCGGCAAACAAAGCCAAAGATTTGCATCTCGAGTAGCTCAATGGGGGCTTCGGATTCATGAAGGAACACACATATATGGGTGGCATCAGATGTCAGCTCAAATTCAAATAATAGTAAACATAACGAGTTGAGTTACATAAAAGCCGATTAATATCTCTCTCATCTGTATCGTGTCTACGGCTCACTTCTCTCATCTCACTGCATTTCTTTCTTTGTCTTTTAATTTCACTACATTTGTGTTGTCTCTTGTCTTGCAACGCTTCCAGGATTTTAGATTTTGAAAGGGGCGGGGGGGGGAGAGCTTACATTTCTGCATTCCCCCAATCGCGAGCACCACCAAAATCATCATCATCGGTCAAGCCATCTATTATTATTATTATATTATTCACTTCTACGAAGCGGCACAATTCACAAAATGTATCATCAGAATGCTTACAAGCCAAACAATTATAAACAAATCTGAATTTAAATATGAGTCTTAAATGCTTTTTTTCTTACTCCACACAATCGTCAATAACACGGTGGCGTTAAAATGGAAAAATGTCTCTAATAGGCGATGTTTTGTTGTCAAGGGCCCTTCATCGAATGATCGTACCCAGCACCCAGCGCCGTCCTGGCTGTCCAGCCTCTCATTCGTTCAGGCTCTCACCTAACCTGGATCTAACCTGGTTCAGGCTCTCACCAGGTGAGGCTCTACCTTTGGAACTCGCTGACCCGTCCATAGGGGACATCTGTGAAAAGAGCTTCATAGCTCATCGGATTCCTCCAGTCGAAATAAAGATTCCCATTCTAAGTTGTCCAGGCTCTCACCTGTCCATGTTCTCACCCGTTCAGGCTATCGATCACCTGTTCAGGATCGAACCTGGGTCAGGCTCTCACCTGTCCAGGCTCTCGTCTGTTCAGGCTCTCGTCTGTTGAGGTTTGCGTTCGAGGGATCTTGATCTTTGGCCCCGCACCTCCGAGTTTTCGATCGAACATTGCGTCCGATTCACTCAATGTTTGCGCGTTGTGAATTGTGATGATGCTTATTATTCACGGCATTTCATATTAAAATACATCAGCTTAGACCACGTGATTTAAATCTCAGACAAATGTTGGGCTTGAGTGCAGATTTACAACGTTAAATGGAGAGGTGCTCCCCTCTCTTTCTTGCTCTCTCTTTGCCTCTCCGTCTCATCCGACGAGATGAAGGGGGACCCGGAGGGTCGGAGCCACGAATGCAGCGACTCTCGTCGGGTGAAGCACCTTGTGCAGTTTTATGTCCGACGACACGGATCCTCGACTTGCAAGGATAACGGCGCGGTTGGCTGCCACCGCTTGAGAGAAGCAACAGCGGCAACCGCGCCTGAGAGCGCAGCAGCGCGCAACTAAACAATGCAGAGGCAGTCGACTGGTTTTTGACTATGGGTCTCGGACGCTGCGTTCCGCTGGCCATTTCAACGACCCACTGAGCGCTGCTCTCAGTCGCGACGGCATTGCTGCAACTCACAGCTCGTACCGTCTGCTCATACGTGAGCTCTGTCCATCCATCAGTCTGTCTGTCTGCAATGGGCGTGTGGTGGCAGGTGATGGGGTGGCTAGGATATGTTATCTCCATCACCAGGTATGCAGAAGGCCGTGGGTTCGATCCCGACCCTGTATATTTGGAGTTTGCGTGTCTTTCTCCCCGTGGTCACGTGGACTTTTCTTCGAGCCCTACGGTTTCCCCTGCACATTTAGAATCGTCACGCGTGATAAGCCACTTCGTGCCCAGGTCGCTTCTGAAAAAGAGCTAAATAGCTCAGTGGGCCTTACCTGGTAAAATACAAATAGTTGAGCTTTCAGTATAGTTTTATATAATGATGGTAAAGATGACCCATTAAGAACTAAACTGGAGTGTGAGGTTGTGTTGCTGTTAAGGACCAGGCCTGGGGCCGGGACGAAACGCCGCCACGTTGATCAGAATGTGGCCAAAGCGTCGCCACTTGTGAGAACACGCGGCACATTGGAATGCGCGACAGGATCCATCCGTCTCTACGCGTTTCGATTGTTCTTCCTTTGTCGAAGTGGGGGGGGGGGGAGAATGTAAGTTTAACTCCTTTCGCACCGTACGTAGCCGACCGTGCTCAGCGGAGGTCCGACAGAATGTGAAGAATACTTGACGACTAAAAGGGGAGGAGGCGGTGAGGTTGTACTGAGCCACAGGTGGCCGCAGAAGTCCCGGCGACGTCGCGAACGTGAAGAGGAATTGTCTTGCTGGCAATTGTTGCCAAAGAAAATCCAACCGTCATTCTCTGCCTCATTCTCTGTATGGCTCTACGTTATATATTCCGGGGAAGAAAGTTTATCCAGTCTTGAGTTGTACGTTGACAGTATTGAGATTCACTGACAAGGCTGTGGATCAGGCAGGTGATCGATTGCAGGGCTGATGGGAATTGATGACCTGTTTTCACAAACTCGCTCACGCACACTCGTGGCCCTACACACAGAGACTTGGGGTAGATTGTATTCCAGTTGTTGAATTGGCTGCTAACATTGTATTCATATTTTTTCATTACATGTTTTTTAAAGACAATTTTTGTTGAAAAAACCCCACAAACCTTTGCTAGGTAGACGTTGAATTCACAAGCCCAGGCTTTTTGAAGTTGTTGTGCAAATTCCTAAATAATTCCCAGATGTCTCCGCCAGCGCCGCTTTGAAAGAGGGCGGCTCCCGGCTCCTGCGCAGCCGGCGGCGTCAGGCCGCTCATCACGTGATGTTGTTAGCAGCATGGAATGTTTGGGAAAGTGCTTGTAAACTACACTTGAAACTAAACTCATTTTATTTGACCAGGTAAGGCCCACTGAGCTAAAAATATATTTTTCAGAAGTGCCCTGGCCACAAATGATTGCCCAATGAAGCGTCTCATCACGTGGAAATTGACACGATTCTAAATGTGGAAGGAAATACCGGAGGACCTGGAGAAAAACACCTCGTGACCACGGGGAGAACATGCAAACTCCAAATGTACAGCAGGCGTCAGGGTCAGGATCGAACCCACGACCTCTTGTGTACCAGGCGAGGTAGTCAACATCTCGACACCGCGCCACCCCATGAAGTTTACATTCGTTTGGTGCATGTTGCCTGGGTTCGCGCTTCTAACCTGGCAGGCCTCCCCGGTTATAACTGTGGTGCTTTTAAACGGTCAAATAATACTGCGCCGCCGTCTGCTGAACATTGGATGGTAAAGAACCAGCGAGGTCATTCGTCAAAAAGAGTAAAAGCCACTGCGTGCCGGCGTCACGATCCAATGTTGAGAAATGACGCTGCAAATTGCTCAATTGAGGTTACACACAGCAACATCGCCCACGACTGCGAAACTACTGCAGACCGAGTGTTGTGAATCATAGCGTCTTCGTGATGATAGCCTTTCACATTAAGAATGGCTTTAATACCAAATACAATCAATTACCATTAAATATTTAGCAGCCCACAAGGTACAATGTTCTTTATGATTCTTAATTCACTCCATTATTCACTTTCAGAGGCCGCTTGTTTTTTTAGCTCCTGTATGATGCAGAGATGGGCAGCAGTAAGTTACGCATTTAAAGGACACCTAATTGAAAGTTTAAAACATTTGTGGTGGTGTCGTGGCCTCACGGCACATGTAATTTAAATGTGTAATGTCATTACAAGTGTAATTTGTAATCGATACCTATATATTACAGACCTCACAGGTAATTAGTAACGAAGTCATCGCCGAAATGACACGGCGACTCAAGCGGTCGTATCCACATGACGTCACTGGAATTGTCATTTGTAATTGTGACGTCATTCGTCATTGTGAATTTGTGTTGCTCATCTGAGCCGACGAGGATATTAAATCAGGGGGAAAATGCCAAATTGAAATGGCTATAAAGACACCATTATACCAGAGCCAAGAATTTGTTTACATTTATTGATATGAAGTGGAGCATTTCACAAATGATATGTCAACAGTAGAATATAAAATGGTAAACGTCACGTGCATGAGGTTCGATCGCAAGACAAGCAGACAAAGCAAAGGCATCACGGAATGTGCCAGCACTCATCAGTGATGCCAAGACAGGTCAGCTGATTGTCACATCATCAGCGTGACTTTGAAACATGAATAACAGACATTAAAATCCAATACTTATGTAATATGGTGCAGATTTTAATACATTGTGTGCTGAATTAAACTAAACCAGCGGTTCTTAACCTTTGCTGCAGCCTGCACCACTTTGGTTCCCAGGAAGGCATCTCGCACCCCCGGCGGGCGCGTGCACCTCAGATTGAGAACCACCGAACTAAACGATCACGTTTCAATCTGAAAGTATCCCACGTGTTTGGTGCAGGAAAATATTCAAGGGATTTTAATCGGTAAAAATTCCAGCCCTTTTGTATATTCGATGCTGGATGCAAGCCATTCCCACGCTATGTCGGTCACGGGAGTTGTTTGACCATACTTCACCACGCTAGTCAGAGCAACTTGGTGAAAGGGTTAGGGACTGTTTCGGACATCACTCGCCACCGATGTTGGCGGCGGTCACCCATCGCACTCAGGTCTTCACCCCCCTCTCTCCCCACCCAGGGACGTGATGAATATAACATTCCTGCATCATCGCGTTGGTTGTATTACGCTGGAATTGCCGCACAACTGCCATTAACAAAACATCTCGACACGTTCATCCGTAACACTGTGGACTTAAAAGACAAAGTGACGTGTTGGCCAACTGCCCCTTCTGGCCAAGTGGCCCTTCGTCAGAGCACAGAGAGGCCAGGGAGCCTCTATCCACGCACTCTGATTTCTCTGGCCTCGCTAGTTGCTGTGAAGGGCTATTGCCTGCAGTGGTGCGAATTATTTACTTTTTATTTTGAAGGCCACAGCGTCATTGACGAACGTGTCGAGTTTTTGTTTTCATTTGAACAACTTCTGCAGATATCTCCTAAACTGGCAGGATTTTCATTGAACAGTTGCGGAATGTTTTTGTTGTATTTACTCGCGTAACTCTGGGTCACAGTCGTAACAAAACAAGTCGACCAGGACACATGTTAGCTGTGGCCAAGGGACAGTTTGTCTTGGAGGGAATGTTTCGGGCCTGAACAAAGGTTGATGAACAGGAGACGTAAACACGGGAATATATCGAACAATAATTTTTTTACGACAAAGCTTTGGGGTGTTGTGCCAGGGCCGCGGGCGCTCGCCGCTAAGCTAAACCAGTGGGTAGCTGGCAGCCGACGCAATTCCACAGTTGTTTTTTCGGTCACGAGCCATTAGGATGTAACCTTCATCTCCCCAGCGGGTGCCCCAGCTGAGCGAATCACACAAGGGAGGGAGGGCGGTGGGGGTGGGTGGGGAGAGTCACATTCATTATTTGGTAAAAGCCACAAAAGCAACATCGCCCCCTAGTGGTAGGTTTGCGGGCCACTGCTGCATTTGCCCTGCGCCACACAGGGACAGCTGCCACGGGGAGTGCCCTCAGCTTGTCTACTGCAACCTCGAGATATGCCGCATGGGAGGCATGGTGTCATTCATAATTGATGAAGATGATGTTGCGTTAATGAGCTCCTTGGCGAGATGTAGGAGAGGGCTTGGTTAAACGTATGGCAAGGTGGCAGAAAATGCTTCCTATAATCTTGCCACCCATTAGCATTCAAGTCTCATTTTCAGCTCGTCGGCTCATGCACTTATGAAGATAACGTGGCTGCACTGGGATTGCATAAATGACAAATAATAAGAGGAGTCAGGCAAGGAGATATACATTCTCAATAACAAGGCTCTATGTTTGTCGCACGAAAGTCTAACCAATGTTACGTTTTTGATTTCTCAGAGCTGGAATTTTAGCAAAATCAGGTACATCATCATCATCCCACGTGATTTGAGAAGCCAGTGTAACCACAGGCAGCTGTACCGGTGCCAACCCAGCAACTGAGCAGTGCCAGCAGAGCGCCCTCACCTCTGAGCCACCACCATGACCTGGGCCTCACCTCTAAGTGCGAGCTGGTTACAGTTGTAGCATCTTACCAATTCCAAATCATCTCTTAAACATACTTCATCTAATTCACGGCAGACTAGAAACTGCAAGTAATTTGGCGACCGTGGCACTCATGTCCTCTACCACAATGTAAGCCTTGCCTGTTCTTGACGATCCAGAACTTTTGCCAATATTTTCCGCAATCCTTCACCCCGAATCCCACCACCAGCACCGCGTGGTCCAGCTCGGTGCTGTTACACTCTGGCTCGTAGTAAATGCCTGCGCGAAAAAACATTTCACCGCACATTGCGCTCCACTCAACGCCGACTATTTCACCTGCACCCGTTGCCGTGGCGAGGCGCATTAATATTTCAAGGCATCTCAAGGTCGCGCTCACGTGTGCAAGTTGGAACGGTTCTTGGAATGAATGACATGGCGTTCATATGACCATGCAAAATTGAGCATGTTGTTAAAGTTGTTTGCACTCAAAAAAATATATATATTTCCGAAACAGATCAAAAACTTCTACCTCTGCCGGATGCATTGCTGATCCCCGAGCGTGGTTTTTTTTCTCCGTGGATCTTTATTTATTGTTAACGTACCGATTTGGTATTCGCACCATTATTATAGCACGATGCTGTCACGAAGGCGCTGGTGCTTCACAGCGGTCGTTGCTGTGTGAAATTGTATCCTGACGCCGGAACACAATGCCCTACCCCCATTTTCAACAACACGTCGGGATCTTTAAATGTCCACTGCGAAGCAGTCGGCGCGTAGTATTTTACGGTTAATACATACCGCGGTCATAACCAGGGTGGCATGCCACACTTTGTCTGGGCGGTGGTGGCACGTGCCTGTAATCAGCACTGTGGAGGCAGCCGTGAGGGCTTGTGGATCGCACAAACGCTGTGAAATTGCCTTCCCATGGCCGCTGAGGAGCTGGTACCCAGGAGGATGCAGTAGAGCAAAAATGTGACCTCCACCTGCTTCATCTGCATGGGATAGAGTGTTTCCCCCTTGCATGCATGGGTTTTCTCTGGGTGCTCCAGTTTTCTCCCGCATGTAAAGGCTCATGACTTTGCTGAGAACACCTTAATATATAGAGAACCACGGAGCTTGGGCAATTGTTGGCACCTGCTCATCGTGTGGCTGCCTTCCTGCATGTCTGTGATTCCTCCTGCCTCTGAATTTTTCTCTCTCTTCGAGGGCGAGCAAGTACCGTGCTCATTATATGTTGAAATAATTATTGGAACTCCAATTTGTGTCCCTTTTCCCAATTCTAGTACAATCGTGTTATCAGCATCTTGTGATGACAATAAATATCCGTTCAGAGCTGGAACATGGCCCACAGAAGCAGATGTTGCAGAACTTCTGCTGAGCTCTTGTCACGTTCGTAAAAATTATCCACTCCCGAGGAGACATGCTGTCCCAAATTCCCTGCTGCGGAGAGAAACGTTTCATCCAAATTAAGTCATAATCCAAATGTAATGTACATTTATTTTTGCATGCAGTCACCAAACTACTTCTGATATCTTTTACAATTGACAGCTGTTCAAGACAGAAGGGCGCCGCACTGTCCCACCTGCTGCTCTGCCATGAGAGAGTAATGTGTTCGTCACGTGACAGTCTCACCAATATTCACATTTTCAGAGCTGGGATTTAGACAAATGAGGTGCAGAACCAAATCCAACGTGAAATGTTTTTTTGGTGCAGTCATTGGCGACAGGGCTATTCTATTCTATTTCGGATTTATATAGCGCCGTTTCCAGGCCTGCGCGAATCAGCATTGCCACTCCACCTGATACCCCAGTTGAACTTCGGTCAATCCAAGCCGGTTTCAAAACTTCACTTCTCAATTTCTCCGACTCAGCACTTGGCCACCTCCAATGCCCACGAATCTTGCCTAGAGTTTAAAAGACTGGTGATGTGCATCGCTATATCCCACCACATCCCCACGCTTGAGACTCTAGTCAGATCACGGATGGCTCTAACTCAGCTTCCAATCCACGAACCTGGGCAGTCCCGGCTCAGCGCACCGATGCTTGGACCACCCGGCCGTGTTGCAGGGCGCTGGGTTACCTGAATCGTACAGCTGGAAGGATTTGTGGCCTGCGTCGATTGCGACCGACACGGGTCCCACCGAGGCCACGGCCGTGATCAGGTCCTTCTCGCTGCCCTTGCGGACGTCCACGAAGCCGGACATTTGCGCCACTATCTTCGAGGGGTCGCAGTGGCACGAATCGACATCCTGTCCGGAACGAGTGCGGAGCGACTTAAAAAATGTGAAACACATAGGCTTTCGCGACCAGTATTATTCATAATAAAGGTTTTTGGGTGAGATCACGTTATTATAAATTTGTCGCAACCCTCCACCGCCGGACACGGCCAATCAGTAATAAGTGTGTCACGTTACACAACGCCAATTAGTCACTTCTTCAGCCCACCGGTGTCTTTGAACTATTCTAGCAAATCGCCCGAAGATGCTGGATGTAATTACCAGTGAAATGTCGTACTCAAATTCTAAATGTTGTGGATTAACTCTTCAAACACACCGGTGGGCTGAAGAAGTAACTAATTGGCGTTGTGTAACGTGACACATGTATTACTGATTGGCCATGTCGCGTGGTGGAGGGTTGCGACACATTTATAATAACGCGATCTCACCCAAAAACCTTTATTATGATAAAAAAAAGTTGGCAAAATGTAACAGGCATTGACCCTTTCCTGTTCCGAGACGTCTGCAAGTTGCAGGGTGGGTGTCCCATTCACCGCTGAACCTCAGAACGTGCAAGCGGTTCAGCGTAAATGTTATTTAGAGAGGCGTAGTGCTGCTGCTTTTAAAGACAATGTACTCCCTGCAGAGAAATGTAGCGACACGACTGCACTCTATGATAGCTGGTGCCAAACTGTGCCACACGCCCTCCAGCATGGCCTTGTGGGCGTCTCGATATCGATGAAGTTATTTTTTCTTCCGATTCTGTTCCGATGACATACACTTATGTACATGTATGTCATCGAAATGGGAAAGGGTTAAGAGGGCGTGTTCACGTGTTTTTTTTAGACAGTTGTCCGCCCTTGTTTGTCGTCATCATCATTGTCTTGTCGTGATCATCATCATCGTCGTCGTCATCATCGTCATCATCACTGTCATTACGATCATCATCGTCGTCCACAACCAATCCACTGCCGGATGAAGGCCTCCCCAAGCCGTTGCCATCTGCCGCAGTTCTGGTGATGCAGCCAATCCATCGAGGATCTTCTGCTGGCAGCGATGCGAGCACGCAATTGCAGGGCCGCACCTCTACCTGCCAGCAAGGCCGAACGTGGTCGTACCGTGGCCGTGTAGGGGTAGTCGCTCTCCGAGTCGATGCCGCCCTGATTGAGGATGTACTGGAAAGCGTCGTCCATCCAGCCGCCGCAGCAGCCCTCCGTGCCCTCGGGGCGCGAGCAGTCCAGCAGGTTTTGCTCGCTGAGCGGCACCAGCTTGCCTGAGCGGCGCTTCCACTGCCCCTCCAGCGCGCCCGTCGAACTGAAGGCCCAGCAGGAGCCGCACTGGCCCTGCGCGGACGCACGCGCGCAATACGCGGACGCACGCGCGAGCAATATACGCCGATGAAGAACGATCGCTTCCGTCCGGTTCGGCGCTCAGGATTGGCGGCGACCGCCGTGCAGGCGTGGGGAGGCCCTCATCCAGCAGTGGATCAACACGACTGCTGTACAATGTTTATTGCCTATCAATCTTTATATTATTGTCTGGTGATGCTGCTGTTTCTGCGTTCGCAGCGGGGTGCAAGCACAATTAACAACAAATACAGAAACTTGACACATTCGTCAATAACATTGCGGCCTTAACATAAATGAAAACAATATAACATAGAAATTAATTATTTAGTAAATATGCTATGAAGACGGGCCATTGCTCGAAGCATAACCTGTTATATGTATTTATCATATTAAGGCCACCGTGTTACCGACAACGAATGTGTTGGGTTTTGTTTGTTAACGATACACGGAGTGGCAGCACACTCCCAAAGAACAAGCTGTGCAAACAGCAAACACAGCGGAAAGCTGCACAACAGTTTGAGCTTAGTTTGTTGTCCTTCCCCCACACCTCGGATTCGCCCTTTTGGGCTACGTACGGTGCGAAAGAAGTGAAACATATACATGTGTCGCTGCACAATGCAGTTAACAAAAAACAACACGACACATTCTTCATAGCACATGAATGATGAATAAAGAAAGTGCTTTGTGCTAGCACACCCATTGCCAACGCAGCATCACCAAATACTTTGTACTAAACAGTGTTATCTCTCTTTCGCTCTGTGTGTGCCACAGTGATATACAGCGTCTCATTACAAAACCGTCTCATGAGGCTGCACGGTGGTACCATATACGCATAAACTAGTGCATGCGCAGGATGGAGGCATCCCTACACCCACGAGGGATATTTGACCATACTTCACCACGTTGGCCAATGCAGCTCAAATGAGCAATGTGGGGGTGGGTGGGGGGCTCGTGACTATCTCTACTGACAACCCTGAGCCAGTAACGGAAATTCCACATTCTCATGACAGGGGCCAGTTTGAACGCATGATGGCAACGGTTAACTTCCTGCAAACTGATGTTTATGTTATTGACCGGGCGAGTAATGATGCATCGATTCGTCGACTCGTACGCTCGTGAAACGTGCCTCGAATTGTGTGAGCGAGAGTCAATTATTTAAAAATTGTCCAAATTCTGTGCCAAAAATGTCGACGCTACATTGAAGCTCACGGAGCGGACGAGGCTGTACAAGGAAGACATAAAAGCAAACGAGATGGGAAAAAAGAGACAAAGCTAAAAACCAGAACGGATTCTTGAATCGGATCATGACCGCAAATTGTGATAATTCAAGTAATCGCCAGCAGGTAACTTTAGCGTTCATTGTCCACCATAGCGGCTGACAAGCTGAGTTAACCCACGATCAGAATGAAATTAAAACATTTTGTTAGTTAACAAGACATAGCCACAGGCCACTACCATATCTGCTTATACATTGATTATTTTTAACGTGTTTCAGTAGTTTCTGGAACTTGAACTCTAGATTGAGGCCACACCTTTGAGGTATTTTGGGCCTGTTTTGTGCATGTGCTTTAATTTTCCTGGTACCAGTAGACAAATGGTCTGCTTATTCTCAGTAGCTTTGTTATTTCTCTGGCATTCAGCTGTGGTACTGTGCAAACAATTGGCTCCTTGTGAAGGATGGGAGCTCCAAATATAATGATGTTCCTGCTACACAGCAGCACACAAGATCATTAAACCGGCTTTTGAACTTGATAGGCAAGCGTCGGGGGGAGGGGCGTGGGGGGAACGGCGATGGTGCCATCTGTGAACATTGCTTCTCCACTTCCCAGAGTCAACAACTGAGAGCGCCTCTCTGCACCGGCAAGAACGTGCCAGGTCGCACAACAGGCGGATAATTATCTTCAAGTTCCAAGGTGCACGCCGCTGATGGTGCTGTCACTACGCGCAATCCAAGGGCTTTGTACAGTTTAATTGGATTGCACATGGGCTCAGCCAACACTTGGAAACATAATAAGGGAGTGGGGATCGTGAAGGTCGGTGGGGGGGGGTGTTAAGAGAGGGGGAAATTGGACCCAGCCAATGATCGACGAAATCTGTCGGACCCAATCAGTGAGCCGGAGTTGGCTGCCGTTTGTAATGAAAGTAAGGAGAGCACGAACCGCTGCCGTTGTGGATCGTGCTTGTACACCGCCTACGAGGGATGATGCCGTGGAGTAATGGTGGGCATCGCACCGGACTTGGAATCGAATGGTTGCCGGTTCAAGCCATTGCTCGGCACGGCAGTTAAACAATGGCACAAGTTTCTTAAGTTGACCCCTCCACCGCCTCTCTCCAGCCGACGGTTGACCGGCAGGTGGCGTGTGGTGTGGTAAAGTCTGGGTACTTCCACCTCTTTCAAAATGTTTGGCCAGCATGGAAGAGGAGGACAACATATGACAAAGCCTGTGGTTGTTCTTCTGGATGAGCGGCTGAGCTCAATGAGCCTTACCAGCAGAAATAAACGAAACAATGTGTAAAGCCCACTGAGGTATGGAGCTCTATTTTACAAGTGACCTGGCCACAAATGATAGGTCAACAAAATGTCTTATCACGTGGACATTTATAGCAGCCAAATACTCTAAATGCATGTTGATTCTAAATGCGGAGGGAAAAAACGGGAGGACCCGGAGGAAAATCCACACGACCATGGGGAGAGAGACATGCAAACTCCAAATATACAGGCGTCAGGGTCGGGATAAAAACCCACAACCTAATGCATACCAGGTGGTGTACTTAACATCTCACCACAGTAATGCTCCAAATAATATATCATAAATAATAAAGGCTGAGTCTGAATGCATAGTTCGTGATCAACAGAAGACAGAGGGTTGCACAAACCTGGTTCTTGATAGGTGTGACCAGTCCTTGGTCCCGCCAGTCCATACTTTGTGGAACTTCGTAGTTCTCTGGAGCCAGGAAGGTGGATGTGTGGTGGCCTTCATGGCGTTCTCTTGAGCCTCTCCTGTAGCCGTTCATCGTCTTGCGAAATTCATCCACGGTCTGAACACAGCATTGTAATCATTACACAATATCACAGCATAGTAGTCATTACGCAATATCACAGCATTGTAATCATTACGCAATATCACAGCATTGCGATCATTACACAATATCACAGCATTGCGATCATTACGCAATATCACAG